>JAKSZU010000026.1:24410409-24817616 GCA_026018925.1 Tupaia tana | reverse complement strand
GCTCAGTGCAGAGACAGAGAGACAGGGAGAAGGAAAGTGAGAAATCGCCTCCCCAGTGGAATGGCCACATAAACATCCATTCTCTTCCTGGAATTTTGAGCATTCATGAACACACACCTGGTGAGTTTCAAGCCACTTGATCCAGGATTAAAACAATGGTTGACCTACTGGGAGCTCAGTACCCCACCACCATACCACCTGCTGGCCCTGAAAAAAACTTAAAGTAAAAAAAATTTTAATAAAGTCTGGTTTGGGCATTGTTTTGGTGAGCCCCAACTTTGGGGTGCCTGCCCATCATGTTTACCTACTCCAAAGAACACACTTGGAGTTCCAGCAAAGAATGACATGAGTTTACTTATTTAATAGAAAAGCTCCACTGACAGCCAGGTGGAGAATGGATCATGCCATCAGCAAATACATGCACAGGTTTTGTATGGCAAGAACAAAGCATGCATAAATCAAGTAAAGACATACATTATTTAGGGGTTTTGATACCAGATCAGCTTTTCAATTAATAGAATCAGCAGGATATAACTGGGTTAGTGTCTGGGGTCTAGTACTTCTAGTATGGCCATATTTGCCATGGGAAAGGAATGAGACATATGTCAGGAACATCCCTGGCTATGGACCAATTCCATGAGATAAGGTAATGGTTGTGAAGGGCTCATGATGTCCAGCTGAATCTGCAGCCATAGCTCAGAGAAATAAGGTGAAGAGGAAAGGGGAAGGAGAACTCTGTGTATGGAGTTTACCCTGAGACTTAAATAGTACATTTAAATTAAATGACGTTGCAGGGTTGGATACACGTAGTTTTCAATTTCCCAATACTGTGTCAAATACTTTGGCAGTAAGAAAAAGAAACGGAAACCACAGACATCAGAAAGAACAGATTCCTCTCTGCCCCAGGGCAAACCATGGCTACCTGGAGAGAATCTCCACCTTTCTCCTTTCTGGGAAAGTTCCTCGGAAACAAAACTGAATCTGTGAAAACTATTTGGACAGCTAAAACAGTGAGCAGTCAATGAAGAAATACTTCTGTAAAAGACTCATGCAAAATCTACCTGAGAAAATGAGAGCTTTGGAGCAGGAAACTTTCTCCTCACTTCTCTTCACACTGCCAGGTGTCTCAAAGCTGCACCAAAATTTCTCTGAGGTTGTTACTGAGAAGGGAGCTCTTGCCCTGTGGACAAGGACCAAAAGCAACGTAATTGTGTCTCCCCTCAGGTAATTCTTTTTTAAGAGAGTTTTGTTATAGGGTGCGTGCACTCATCAGAGAGAGAGATAGACAGGGAAACAGAAAGTCTGTTCTCCATTCACCTCTCAGAATTTTGGGCATACAGGCACATGCATCCAACATGAGTTTTAAGCCGCCAAGTCCAGGACTCAAACTCAGTTGACTGTATGGGAGTCCTGCAAGGAAACAATTACATCATCTGCTCGACCCATCCTGAGTTGATTCCTATTTTGTTTTCCGCAGGTGCATGCACTTGCAGGAGAGACATGAAGAGAGAGAACATGAAAAATAACCCTCTATGGGGGGCCATCTCATACCCTCTCTACCGTTCTCCTCTTGGGACTTTGGCCCTACCCTTTGTGACTTTTGAGCCATTGGGCCTGGGGTTTGAACTGCAGTTGGTAAGATGGGAATGCATGCCTTAGCCACTATGCCATCTACTGGTCTCCAAAGCTGATTCTGAGAAGGATGCTAAGGAACTGGCTGTATGCTGCCAAGAAGTGGCCAGGGTTGGGGGACACCAGCACTTCATGTGGTGGAAAAGATAGTTTTCACACCCACTTTTGGGTCATGTGGGGCATCAAGGATACTCCATACTCATTATCCAGCAGTCAACCTAACTTACCCAATACATGAATATGTAAAATTCATTTATCATTTAATGTCATAAATTTGGAGATTCAAACCAAAATAAAGCCCATCATTTCCTGGATTGACTAATTACACAGAGATAGAAAGAAGCAATGTGGATGTTCAACAAACAAAAAGAATTAATTTCCTACATATCAGCAATATAAAAATATAACAAATATAAAATACAGAGAAATTTCTTACTAAATAACAGTGCATGTATAATTGATATGATTCTTGATCTAGTCAGTGGTGTGGTGGTTAAGGTGGCTAAATACAACATGACTGATAATGCAGCTTGAATCTTAGACCTAGCTGCTAAAGAAAGATGCTATCCTATGTGTGTTTGTGATCAAAATCTCAAGTGAAAAATAAAAAATAAGGGATACAGAATGACCATTCCCCTTGAAAAGGGGTATCTTACTTTCCCTGTCTATTTCTGTCTCACTCTGGAGAGCACATGCACCTTATAGTTAAAAAAAAAAAAAAAAAAAGACAACGCAGGGACCAGCAGATGGTACAATGGTTATGTTGCTAGACTCCCACGTAGTTGACTACGGTTTGATTCCTGGAACCAGTGGCTTAAAGTCATGCTGGATGCATGTGCATGAGTGCCCAAGATCCCAACAGAATGGAGGAGAAGGGATTGTGGCATGGCCATCCACCCTGGGGGGTGATTTCTTGCTTCTCTCTCTGTATTTCTGGCATGTACACACACCCTTTAGCCAAAACCTCTCTCAAAAAAAAAAAAGATATCATGGGACCAGCAGTTAGCATAATGGCTATGTCGCTGGACTCCCATGTAGTCGACCACAGTTCGAGTCCCGGACCAGTGGCTTAAATTCACACCGGGCATGTGTGTGTGCGTGCCCAAGATCCTGAGAGGAGAATGGAGGAGAAGGGATTGCAACATGGCCATCCTCCCTGGGGGGGGGGGGTGTGTGATTTCTCGCTTTCTGTCTCTCTGTCTCTCTCTGTCTGGTTGGCGAATGCATGTGCCCTATAGCAAAAAAAAAAAAAAAAAAAAAAAAAAATCCAAAAAAAGAAAAAAAAGATATCATTAACAAATAGGAAACAATAGCACTGAAATTAAAAAAGCTCCACGCAAGAGATCTGATAATGAACAAGAAAAAGTAATGAAAGGGAAAAATCCACATAATATATCCTTGCCCACACTAGTGAAACTAAAGCTGGGGGCAGCCTGTGGTCTGAAGGCTAAGGCAGTTCTATTCTATAACTGGAATCATGAAGTTCAAGTCACAAGTATAGCAGAATGAAAACCATGTCAGGTGTGTAAATGGGTATGCCCCACATAATGGCAGGACAGCTAAATAGAAGAAACATGATTTCACCATGGGGGTACATTCTCTCTCCCTCTCTCTCTTTCTATTTCTTTCTTCCTTCCTAAGTGCCATGTTGCACAAAAAAAAGAAAGAAGAAAGAAGAAAGAAGGAAGGAAGGAAGGAAGGAAGGGAGGGAGGGAGGGAGGGAGGGAGGGAGGGAGGAAAGAAAGAAAGAAAGAAAGAAAGAAAGAAAGAAAGAAAGAAAGAAAGAAAAAAAGAAAGAAAGAAAGAAAGAAAGAGAAAGAAAGAAAAAGAAAAAGAAAGAAAGAAAGAAAGAAAGAAAGAAAGAGAAAGAAAGAAAAAGAAAAAGAAAGAAAGAAATCACCTTAATTTGTAACATGAAACCTCTATGTCTGTACTGACCAGAGAACAGAGGAAGAATTATAAAAAATAATCCCCTTACCCAGGGGAAATGGCCCTGCAATAATTCCTTCTCTTCTGCTCTGCTCTCAAGATGCTGAGCACGTGACTTTCAGGTCAAGGGTCTGAGACTCAAACCATACAGTTGCCCATGGGGATGCAGAGCCTTAAGCTCCATGCCACCTGCTAGCCCAGCAACATAGGTTTCAAAAATGGTGGGTGAAGCCTTGGCACCTCACCTACTGTAAAAGGAGAACAGCTTGCTGCTAAGAAGAACTCCAAGTCCCTGGGCGCTGTGGGCACCCTAGCGGAACTCTAGCAGAGCACTGTAAGGCATAGGAGAAGTGTGTGATATGTCACTATAGCCAGAAGTTTTCCTCCCAGATGCCTGTAAATATCACAGTTAGAAGCTATTGCCAAAAGTCTTTTTCCCAAAGGCCTGTGGGTAATGTAGTTTGATGCTAAGTCCAGAAGTCTTCCTCCCATTGGCCTGTGGGTAATATAGTCTGAAGCTATAACCAGAAGAATTCCTTTTGAGGCCTCTCCAAAACCAACACAGTCTCTCTAAAACCAACACCCAAGTGAAATCAGTGGATCCCATTTGGTCAACCACACAGTTTTAGTCCCGATCCTGATCACCAGAGAAACGCTCTGAGCACGTGTGCGAGCATCCCCAGAATCGATAAGTCAAACAGAACTCACACAAACATACATTCACCAAACCTTGAACCAGTTGAAAGAAATCTGAAGAGGTATAAATACACGCAGAGAAATTCCCCGTGCGAGATAAGGATGCTCATTATCGTTCAAAGACGATCTCTCTAACCCAATCTACAGACTCAGCAGCGTCCCAGTCTAGTTCCCAGCAAAGCTATCAACAGATCGTATCGTGGAGAGGTTTTTGCCTTAGGGTGTGTGTTTGTGTGTGCGTGTGTTTGCTGGGGGTGGCGGGGGAAGAGGGCAAGAGAGAGAGAGAGGCAGATGAGAGGGAAAGTGAGAAAATACCACCCCCCCAGGGGGGAGATGGCCACACTAAAATCCCTTCCCCTCTGTTCTCCTACTGGATCTTGGGCATGCATGCATACTGCCCAGTATGATTTTGAAGCCACCAGGTTTGGGACTCAAACCAAAGCTTGCATGTGGGAGTGGAGCCATGTATCCACTGCTCCACATGCTGGCCTCCAGGCAGGGCTGATCATTTCTTCAAGTTTACTCATTTCTTCCATGAGGCACAGAGACATAGATAGGCAAGCATCTCGGCAACGTCCTCACGCCCTATTCGCCTCCAGCCTCAGCCAGGCCCTCATCCCAGGCTCACGTGCAGGATGTGCTCAAGAAGTGAACCCAGAACCTCCCCATGTGGGTCAGACGCACCGAAACCATTCTACCGGCAGGTCCCCCTTGGTGCCCACGTTATCCTACCTCCTGAACTTCAGTGCCCCAAACCAGAACATGCCGCATGACCCACAGACCTCCTGGAGGAAGCTTCTGGGTGTCGTGCCAGACTGCACTGCCCCATGGCCTCTGGGAGGAGGAAGGACCTCCAGCATCGTGCCAGATGGCACGACATGGCGACCTGCATCAAGAAATGCTTTCAGACAGAAAGCCAGACTACCCAAAGGCCTCCGGAAGAAAGGCTTCTACACAGAGTCAGGAAGGCACCACCCAGAGATCTCGAGGAGGAAAGCTTCTGGGCAGAGCATTGAGCCATACTTCTCAGAGGTCCTGAGACGTAGGGGAGAATAGACTAGCCAGGCACAGGCATCCCTGCTTACATAATGGGAAGGTCTCTCCAAGGCCCGAGAAAGGGTCTCCAAGACTCTAGCTGAGAAGCTGATGCCTTCAGAGCGCCGATCAACTAGGACGAGCAAGGCCGGTGTGGAACACATGGGACTGGGTGGACTCTGCAGAGACTTTTTCAACTACTTGTCAGACACTCTCGAAATGGTGGCTTTGTCAAAGAAACTAAGTCACGAGATAAATGTGCCAAAGACAGACTCACTCGAGGTGCTAGAGTGGATTGTGGCAAAACGCTTTAGGATCCCATACGTTCCCCTTGCAGCAGTCACATCACTCGGCCTCTGACACCGTGAAGATAATCTAGAAAGAAAAAAAAGCAGAACATGAAAAGAGTCTCTGACAGGCAGGATTCTTCCTAACGCATTCGAACGTCAAGGCAATTGTAAAAGATGTTCAGACGATCTCCTCGGGCATGCTTTGCAGAAAGCAATCCAACCAAAAACACACAGATGTCAGAATCTTCCAGGGGTGAGCCTAGATGTGGTCATTGTTGGAGAGGGGGAGGAAATAGTTTACTTTCACAGAATCACAAGGAATTCTTGGTAACGAAAATCTGGAATTTTCCCAAAATTGAACTCTCAAGGACGGTCCCTATGTGGGAAGGTGGCGTGGAAAAGGGAAGGTGCTGGATTAGCACGTGGTTGCCATCAGCGTCCCAAAACTGGTAGACTGAAAATCACACCAGTGCCTTGGCCCGGGAGCCCCGGATCTCAAGAGGAGAATAGAGAAAACCTGACGGCAGCATGTCCGTCCGCCCGGTGGGTGGGTGGGTGGGGGTGTGTGCTTTCTGACTCTACCCTCGCCATTTCTCCCCAGTGGGGTCGAGCACCCTAAATGGATGAACGAGTAATCGAAACGGTACAGAACTTACAGTGCTGACAGAGGCGGTCACAGAGTGAATGATTAGGAGAAGATCTGTGCCTCATGTGGGGACTAAACTAGGAAATCCTATTACCGACGCGCCTAAGGATAAAACCGAGAAAAGGAGAATCCGAACGGGCTTGCCCGCGTCTCTCTCTCTCTGTCACTCACACACACACACACACACACACACACACACACACACACGCCCACCGCATCCCAAAATGGTTCCCTGTAATACACGACCATGACCACAGGAGGGAGCTCCAGGACACCCTATGAAAGAGCAATAGGGAAAGGAATGCAGCAGAGGAAGCGAGGGTGGGATCCCGGTTGTGGATGGGGACCGCCTGCAGGGCACTGACAGGGGCACAGTCCTGGCCAGACACCCAACAGAGGGACGACTGCAACAGCTGCAAGAAGGGGAGCGAGCGGGCCGGCCGGCCGCGTTCAACAGACCGAAAGCGGCCCCAGACATATTCCATGGTGTACACACTGCAGGAGTTTTACCTCGTCTGTTTCCCACGCAGTTTCTGCCATGGGATTTGTGCACTAAACAGACACAGTCGCGGGGAGGGCTAGAACGAAAAACTATGCCCTTACCCCGGGAGAAATGGCTTCCTCATGACGACGACTCCTCCTCCTCCTCGTTCTCCTCTTCCTCTGTTCCTCTCTCGGGGAATGCCGAGCACATGATCTCCAAGCTGGAGGTCTGAGACAGACCAGGAGCCTGAACCTCCAAGCAACCGCTGGCCCAGGGCGGCGGATTCTCAAAAGGACAGCCCCTGAGGCCTTAGGGCATCCCCCGCCCACGAGGGACTAAAGCTCGTGCCTCAGAAGAGGGGCCGACAGGTGGTGGGCATGGTGATAAAGGGCACGGGACTCCCGCTTGGGAGAACACGGTCCACACCCGGGACCTGGCGGCTTGCTTTCTCATTAGCTCACTCTCGCTCTCTTGCTCTGTCCCTCTCTGGTCAAATGGAAAGAAATCCATGAAGTTAAATAAGCCCTAGATCATTCTAAAAATCGACCAACCAACAAAACGAGGGCGAGGGGAGGAAAAAGGAACCCCATGTCCCCGGGTACCGTGGGCACTCCCCTGGGGAACTGTAGGAGGGAACACCGAGGCGTCGAGAAAGTTGTATTCCGGCCACACGGCCGGAAGTCTTCCTCTCGGGGGACTGTGGGTAATGGAGTCCAACGGACCACCAGAAGTCCCCCTCCCAGAGAGGCCTGTGGGTGATGTAGTAGGATGCCAGGACCAGAAGTCCCGCCAGCCCCCTCCAAGATCTATGAGTAATGGAGTCTGATGCTGCAACTGGAAGTCGCCTGGCGGCCTGCTATTCCCGGATGCCTTCCACCTAGAGGACTGTGGGAAATGTAGTCCGGCTCTCCACTCCTCACTCTAAGGGCGGGGAAGGAGGGAAGCAGGCCCCGCAATCCCGTCTTGTACTCAGACGCTAGGACCCAAGAACTGCCATATCCCGGAGGCCCGGGATGCAGGGCTGGGTGGGAGGGGACGGTGATGTGGTCCGGCGCTCACCTGGGAGTCGAACGACCACCCAGTGGCCACTGGGCAATGGAGTCTGGCGCCAGGCCCGGAGGCCTTCTTCCCTGAAGCCTCTGGGCTGGCTGTTCCCCTGCCATGCCCTGACCCACCCCACTGCCCCCCCCACCCCCCGCAGGCCTGGCCTCTCTGAGACCTCTGGGAACTCCGGACCAGACCATTACCGAGCGGAGCCCAGCCAGGCCAAGCGGAGCCCCGTCGAGCCATGCCGGGACCCCTGGGGGACCTCTAGGGGGGACCCACACCTGCTGGTCATCCAGAGCCCGGTCACAAAATGAATGATTAGGAGTAGATCTGTGCCTCATGTGTGTACTAAAGTAGGAAATCCTATCACCGATGGGCCTAAGGATAAAATCAAGAAAAGGAGAATCCGAACGGGCTTGCCTGCGTCTCTCTCTATCTCTCTCTCTCTCTCTATCACACACACACACACACACACACACACACACACGCACACACGCACACACGCACCCGCACGTGCACACACACAAATCCACATCTCAAAACGCTCCCCTGCAATACACCACCGTGACAACAGGAGGGAGCTCCCGCACACCCTATGGAAAACGGTCCCCTGCAATACACCACTGTGACCACAAGAGGGAGCTCCAGGACATCCTATGGAAGAGCGATAGGGAAAGGAGGGCAGCCAGAGCATGGGATCCCATTCATGGATGGGGACCCAAGGCAGGGCACCAAGAGGAGCATGCTCCTGGCCAGACACCCGATGGACGAGGGCAGCAGCTGAAGGAAGGGGAGCGGGCCAGCCAGCCAGCCAGCCACTGGGCCGGCCACATCCGACTGACCGAATGCCACCCCAGACGTATTCCATGGTGTTCTGCCTGCAGGCATTTTACCTCGCCTGTTTCCCACCCAGTTTCTGCCGTGGGATTTGTGCACTAAACAGACAGAGTTGTGGGGGGTGCTGGAATGGAAAACCATCCCCTTCCCCGGGAGAAATTGCTTTGTCAGGACTCCTCCTCCTCCTCCTCCTTTTCCTCCTCTGTTCCTCTCTCCTCTCTCGGAGATGCAGAGCACATGATCTCCAAGCTGGAGGTCTGAGACAGACCGCATGCCTGAACCTCCAAGTGACCACTGCCCAGGGCAGTGAATTCTCAAAAGGACAGCCCCTGAGGCCTTGGGGCCTCCCCTGCCCACGAAGGACTAAAGCTCGTGGCTCAGAAGAGGGGCTGGCAGGTGGTGGGCGTGGTGGTGAAGGGCACCAGACTCCCTCTTGGGAGAATACGGTCCACACCCGGGACCTGGCGGCTTGCTTTCTCATTGGCTCGCTCTCGCTCTCTTGCTCTGGCCCTCTCTGGTTGAATGGAAAGAAATCCATGAAGTTAATTAAGCCCTAGATCATTCTGAAAAAAATAGCAACAGACAAAACGAGGGCGAGGTGAGGAAAGAGGAACCCCATGTCTCTGGGTACCGTGGGCACTCCCCCGGACACTGTAGGAGGGAACACTGAGGCGACGGGGAACACTGTGTTCCAGCCCCACAGCCGGAAGTCTTCCTCTGGGGGACTGGGTATTGGAGTCCGATGGACTGCTGGAAGTCCCCCTCCCAGAGAGACCTGTGGGTGATGTAGTAGGCTGCCACGACCGGAAGTCCCGACTGCCCCCGCCGAGATCTATGGGTAGTGGAGTCTGATGCCACAAGTACCCCGCTGGCCCGCTATTCCTGGATGCCTTCCGCCTAGAGGACTGTGGGAAATGTAGTCCGGCTCTACCCTGTGGGAGGAAGCTCGCAGGTCAGCTGAGATCCAGCATCGCCTCCTGGCCGACAGGGCGATGTGGGAGGTGGCCTGAGGGCCAGCTGGAGTCTAGTGCCCTCTGCTAGCCTTCTCAGAAATTGCACACGCCCTATACCAAAAACCTCTCCAAAATTAAATAAATAAATAAATAAATATGGGACCAGCAGTTAGTGTAATGGCTAGGTCACTGGACTCTCACGTGTTCGACCGCAGTTCAAGTCCCGGACCCAGTGGCTTAAAACTCACGCCAGATTGCAGTGTGGCCATCCCCTCTGGGGGGATGATTTCTCACTTTCTATCTCTATGTCTCTGTCTGTCTGTTGAGCGCGTGCACCCTATAGTAAAAACATCTCCAAAAATAAAGAAAGAAAGTGAGTAAACTGAGTCATTCATGCTCCTAGTAGTATAGCTGTGGATATCAGAATCCAACTAGGTTTAATGGTATAAGGGAAGTAGCTCATCATCAAGAAATGTATTACACCAGACAGCACGTTACCATGAGGTACAGCATGAGAGCAACGGAATACAGACTCCTGTCTTTGTTGAAGAAAAGTAGATACAGTCTAACTTTGGAAATTTTTTTTGAGAATCTTTTTTATTGTTGTCGTTGCTATAGGGCACATGCCCTTACCAGAGAGACAGAGAGACAGAAAGCGAGAAATCCCCCCCCCAGGGGGGATGGCCACGCTGCAACCCCTTCTCCTCCATTCTCCTCTTAGGATCTTGGGCACACACGCACACGCGCCTGGTGTGAGTTTAAGCTGCCAGGTCCAGGACTCAAATGGCGATCGACTACATGGGAGTCCAGTGACATAGCCATTACAATAACTGCTGCTTCCCATGCCAGGCTTCTTTAACCCTACCTCTGTCCCCAAAAGAGCTAGAGTGTGGTGGCCTTGATCTGTGCATGCACACTATCTCCCCTGAGGTCTACCTCAGGACCCAAAGCCTTCCAGTTCACATAAGGCCACTTCAGTCAGACCTCTGATGCTGAAAGGGTCAGGGTATTACAATGCTGTTGACTGGAGTGTGAAACCCAGCTCCACTCTGGTCTGCCTAATGAGCCAGGTCTTTCCATCCCAAACCAGGTTGCTATGACCTGACCATTGCCAGTAACAGAGCCAGGGAGACCTACCAGATTTCACAGCTCAGTACCAGGCTTCCACTATAGATGTGCTCAGTACCCAATGTAAAATCTCACTTCTAATCCGTAATGCCAACACCAAACCATAATTCCACACATCAAACCCCAACTCCTACTCTTAACTCCTAACTATAAGCATAACACTAACACAACCCTAACCCAAACCCATCCACAACCCTTACCTACTATCTCTGGTAGCCATCAGGCTGCAGCCCAGTACCAGGTTTCCACTATAGATGTGCTCGGCATCCGATGTCCAGTAGTGCCCTCTAGTGCACAGTGAGAATCCCCTGGGTTCGCTGAGGTGCCTACTGGGAGGAATTACAGACACAAAATTTCACCAGCAAGAAGGGGGTCCACCCAAATGACATTCATTAGAGATAGGAAGGCAAAGCTCTCTGGTTAGCTGATCCAAAGCTCACCCTGATGGTTATCATGGGTAATACAGGACAAGGTGTGGGATTAGCTGAGGCTGATCTCTGTGGCCAAAGGAGGTTGAAGAAGATAAAATCACACTAACAGAACTTAAAATATCCTCCTGGATATCCACTGGAATCAATCACCTTTATGGTTAAGATCTGGTGACTTGTATGTAATCAGATCAACTCTTAAGACCGAAGGATGAACTACAATGGGTATTCTGGGTATGGTGTCTGAGGTCATTATGGGAATAACTGGGAAGTCACATTATTGGACTAAAAAAAATCCTCTAAGAATATAACTGAGAAAAAGATGTATTCATGACACTACTAAACAATGTCAAACAACACTGGTGATGATTACATGAAACTGAACAGATTCAAAACTGATGATCAAATCACAAAATTTTGAGTACAACTTTCCTTATTCACTTACATTATGTTCTTGGGATTAAGATGCTCCTTTCTAAGAACCGATGCAGCTGGAGTGTGGCACTGTCTTGACAGACATGTATACTCTAGCTTCCCCTGGTTCCTCCTCATGACTCAAAGCATTCCAAACTATGCCATGCTACTTCGACCCAACATGTGTCAGCAACAGACGTGGTCATGGTGACTTTGACTGGGGCATGCACCACGGCTCCCCCCCAGTTCCACCTCAGGATCCAAAGCCTTGCAGTTAATGCCAGGACACACTAACCTGACAAATGCCACCAAAAGAGACTGAGTATCATGCTGGCCTTGACTAAGGTGTGCATCCTGGCTCACTACAGGTCCTCACCTGAACCCAAAGCCTTCAAACTGACACAGAGCTGCCTCGCCCCTAACAATGCCACCAATGGAGCCAGAAAATCATTTGAGTCATGACTGGGGAACATCCTCTGGCTTCCCCCAGGTCATCCCAGAAATCCCTGAGCCTTCCAGCCACCACCAACTTACCCTGTACTAACCAATTCTGTTAACAAACCCAGGGTGTTATATCAGTCTTGGCTAATGTAAACATCCCCTTCTGCCCAGCTTTCTTTGGGATGTAGCACCTTCTAGCCACTGCCAGGACCCCTTTCCCTAAACAGCACCATTGATGGAGCCAGGATGTCATGTTGGTCTTGACTAGGAGGCATACCCAGTCTTCCCCAGGCCCTCCCTGGGACCCACACACTGCCAGGGCCACTATCCTGACCAGTGCCACTGACAAAGGTGGGGTGTCATGCCAATCTTGGCCTGGGCACATACCTTGGCTTTCCTCAAGTTCTTCCATGAGACCCAAGGCCTACATCTGCTGCCGAGCAGACACACCCTGACTACACCACCATGCTGGCTTTGACCAGGTTATATACTGCAAAGCCCCAAATACGCCTCTGGACTAGAGTCTTCCCCATGCCAGGCTGCTTTGATTCAATCCTTGCCACTAACAAGTCAGGGTACACCCAAGCTCCCCCAAGCTCTTCCCCAAAACACAGAACCCACAGCCTTAACCCTTAATCTCCGAATACTAAACATGATCTAAAACGCATCACAAAACCTTAATAAAGAATCCATATCTCCAAACCCCGAACTCTAGCCTTATGACTAACCTAACCATAGCTCCATAATACAACTCCAACCCTTACCTACCACATTCAGCAGCCCAGACTGTGGTTCAGCTTTCTATCCTCCATAAAGAATTAAAAGGTCCATCTGCATTTCACTATGAAAAGTTAAAGGACAGAAAGCCTAAAATGACCTACGTGCTCAGGCAAGTCAATGGCGTAATGGTAAAAGTGGATACTTCCCACATAGCCTACTGTGTGATTCAAGTCCCAGAGGGCTTGAAAAACACATGAGTACATGTATATGCAAAATCCTAAGAGGTAAAATGAAGGGTAAAGACTTGTGGAGTGGCGATCTCCCAGAGGAATGCTTTCTCACTTTCTATCTCCATTCATCTTTCACTCTGTCTTTCCAGAAAATGCAAGCAACTTATAACAATTTTTTAATTAATAAGTGATCAATATATGTTTACTTTTAATTCTTACACTTATGTAAATAATCAGACAAAATCTATTGAAACTAAATCTATTTTCTAGACAATACATGTATTATCCTGAATAAAAAGTGAGAGTGACTATAGACATAAATCATATATGTCAATGAAAAAGCATAATGTAACTGCTATGTTTGAATATCCCTGGCAAAAACTCATGTAAAAATTTAAATACTACTTATGATATTAAGAAATAAGGCCTTAAGAGTTGGTTGGGGGGGATCAGCACATGGTGTGGTGGTTAAAGAGCTGGACTCTCACATGGCCAACCATGGTTTGAGTCCAGGACCTGGTAGCTTAAAAGTCAGACTGGCCATGTGTGTGTCCATGCCCAAAATCTCAGAATGAGAATGGAAGTTAGCTATTGTGGCATAGCTAACTGCCTGAGGGTGATTTATCACTTTCTCTGTCTCTCTCCAGCAAGCACATGTGCCCTATGGCGAAAAACTGAAGGAAAAAAAGAAGTGGCTAGGTCATGGAGTACTATCCTCCTAAGTGTATTTAAGTCATTATCAGAGGAGTAGGTTAGTTATCCTGAGAACAGGATGTTGTAAAAAAGTAGGTTAAGCCCCTCTAACTTGTTTTCAATGATAGAAGGTTTTCAATGAGTGTAGTTTACCAACAGTAGCAAATATTTCAGCTTTAAAAAATTGAAAGTAGGATATAAGTTACATGTTTAGTACAAGAAAATTTGTGCAATACGTTCATAGCAATTTGGTTGTCACAAGTATCTGATTTACCTTTAAGTATTGTTAACATGCCATGCACGAAGGTGGAAGGGGTGGAACTGTGCACTAAAGTGGGTGCTATTAACTAGTGTTTGGCAGAGTTGTCATCTACTTCGCAGTTTAAAATATCAATCTTTTGGGATCAGCAGATGGTGTAATGGTTACATTACTGGACTGCCGTGTGGCTGAGTGTGGTTTGAGTCCCAGACCTGGTCACTTGAAACTCATGCTGGGTGTGAGCCCAGAATTTGTGTGTGCCCAAATGCCAATAGGAGGATGGAGGAGAACAGACTGCAGTGTGGTCATCCTCCCAGGGTGTGATTTCTCACTTTGTTTTTCTTCCTCTCCCTGTCTCTCTAGTGAGCACTTGTGCCCTGTAACAAAAATCTTTCTCTCTTTAAAAAAAAAAATTCAACCTGTTTTCTCTTTTTAGACTTATTTAACTTACTTTATTTATTTATTTTAATTTGAACAGAGAGGAACAGAGAAAGAGAGAGAAGAGGAAAGTGAGAAAGCAAGCCACCCAGTCTGGGACTCAAACTGCAGTGGGCCAAGTGGGAATCCAACACCCTTAATCACCACAGGCCTCTAGACTTATTTTTTCGTAGAATATATAATATATACTAAAAAATTTCATTCCGTTAAACAGCCTTACTCAGATTCAGCATCTTCAGATTCCCTGTGCTGTGCAACTGGTCCTGTGTGTAGATATTAAGCAATGAGGACACACACACAAACACAAAGATAAAAAAGTATGATGTGACAAGATAATGCCTCATACCAATCAGAAGTTCATTTGGTTCTCTTTTGTTTGTTTTTGAGAGATATTTTTTGCTATAAGGCACAAGTGCTCACAAGAGTGACAGAGACGGAAAGCAAGAAATCACCCCCAGAAGGGAGATATCCAAGCTGCAATCCCTTCTCCTTCATTCTTCCTGTTGGGATCTTGGACAGGCACGAACACACACCCAGCATGAGTCTTAAGCCACAGGGTCCAGGATTTAAAATGTGGTCAAGTACATGAGAATCCACTACACCATCTGCTCATCCCAAAGGTTCATTTGTTAAAAACCCTTTATTAGTGTTAGAAACTCCACTGAAGACTGATTTAAAGTCTCATTCTTGCCAAAAATAAATTAAAAAATAAAAAATATTTCTCTTCCATTTCTGTCTTCTAAAACCAGTTCTCAAATTGTACTTAGAAAAATCTCATCCAAATCTCAAAGAGATTTTCAGCCATGTGTGAATACAAACTTTTTAATACAGTACCATTGACAGTGGGTTACTTTCAAAAAGGTCTTATTAAGCATAAATTAATTTTAAAATGTTTAAGATTGTCCTTGGGTCTTGAGAAATTGTCAGTCATGACAATTCTCTCAAAAACAAGATGAGCTAAAAAATATATTATGAAAATATTGATGATGAAAAATAATACAAATACATAAGATTAAGAAAACTGTGGAAAAGTAGAAAGACAGGAAAATTAAGTTAAATAAGAGAAAATTATTACACTTGATTAGAAAACTAGAGAAAATGGGTGATTTGCTAGTGAGATATACAGTAACAAAATTAGACTCTAAAATAAAAATAGAACAGTCAGGGGACCAGCAGGTGGCATAGTGGTTAAGGTGCTGGACACTCTCACATGGCTGACCATGGTTCATGTGGTGCATGTCCCAGACCTGGTGGCTTGCTCTCTCTCTCTCTCTCTCTCTCTCTCTCTCTCTCTCTGCCTAAAATGAAAAATGAATGAATTAATTAATAAAATTGAATAAATAATTTAAAAAAAAGAACAATCAGCACAGAAAAGCTTGAAATGATGCTTGAGGTCTCACATTTGGAAATACCCCAGGGTCATACATTTTCTAGGCTGAGCAATAACTGACCTGGAACAAGTTCTTTTTATTAAATGAGTTTATTCTTTTTTCAAAGAATTATTTTATTTAATTTTATTCATTCATTTATTTTAATTTGATGAGAGAGAGACAATGAGAAAGGAAACCACCAGGTCCAGGACTCAAACCATGGTCAGCCATTGCAGGAAGGTCTAGCACCTTAACCACACCACCTGCTGGTCCCTGACCTTGAACAAATTCTGATTTTATTTAAAATTATCTAGGTCTAAAAAAAAAGTGAGATGATTCATTTTAGAGTGTATCTGTGCGCACGTGGAATGTCTGTGTGCATGGAGAATATCTGTGTCTGAAATATGGACATTATTTCCTGTATCACTGACCACACACTATCAACTTACATGATTCCCTCAAGAGAAAAAATGTTGGTAAGCTTATTTTATTTTTAAAAGATTTTTGCTGGGTATCAGCAGGTGGCATAGTGTTTAAAGCACTGGATACTCCCACTTAGCCAACCATGGTTTGAGTCTGGATCTGGTGGCTTGCTTTCTCACTTTCTCTATCTCTATCTGTGTGTCTCTCTCTGGTCAAATTAAAAGAAATTAATTAATAAATAAAATTAAATAAAAATTCTTTTAAAAATCAAAAAAAAAATTTGCTATAGGACACACGGGCTCAAAGTGAGAGAGAAAGTGAGAAATCACCTCCACAGGGTGATGGACACACCTACATCCATTCTCTTCCTAGGATTTTTGGTATTTACACATGCACACCTGGTGAGTTTCAAGCCACTTGATCCAGGACTAGAGCAATGGTTGACCTAGTTGGAGTCCAGTATCTTAACCACCATGCCACCCACTGGCCCATAGTAAGCTTAAAGTAACAAAATAAATTTTTAATGAGGTCTGGTTTGGACATTGTTTTGTGAGCCCCAACTTTGGGGGTGCCTGCCCATCACGTTTAACGATTACAAAGAACACACTTGGAGGTCCAGCAAAGAAAGACATGAGTTTGCTTACTTAATAGAGAAGCTCCACTGACAGCCAGGTGGAGAATGGCTCATGCCATCAGCAAATACACACACGTCTGGTTTTAGATGCCAAGAACAAAGCATGCATAAATCATGTAAAGACATACACTGTTTAATGGTTTTAATACAAGATCAGCTTTTCAAATAATAGCATCAGCAAGGTATGTCTGGATTAGTGTCTGGGGTCTAGTACCTCTAGTCTGGCCACGTTTGCCATGGGAAAGGAACGAGACACATGTCAGGAACATCCCTGGCCATGAGCCGGTTCCATGAGATAAGGGAACGGTTGTGAGGGGCTCATGATGTCCAGCTGAGTCTGCACCCAGATCTCAGAGGAGTAAGGTGAAGAGGAGGGGGAAGAAGAGCTCAGTGTATGGAGTTTACCATCAGACTTAAATGGTACATTTAAATTAAATGGTGTTGCAGGTTTTGATATGCCCAGTTTTCAATTTTCCAATACTGTGTCAATTGCTGTGGCTGTAAGAAAAATGAACAGAAAACAAGAACAGCAGAAAGAATAACACAAATTATCCTACGCCCCAGGGCAACCCATGGCTACCTAAGCATAATCTCCACCTTTCCCCTTTCTGGGTTGAGAGTTCCTCAGAAACAAACCTGAATCTGTGAAAACTATTTGTACAATTACAACAGTGAGCAGTCAATGAATAAATACTTCTGTAAGTGTCATGCAAAATCTACCAGAGAAATTGAAAGCCATGGAGCTTGGCAGCAGGAAACTGTCTCCTCATATCCTCACACTGCCAGGTGTCTGAAAGCTGCAACAACATTTCTCTGGGGTTGTTACTGAGAAGGGAGCTCTTGCCCTGTGGACCATGACCAAAAGCATCCTGAAGTACTAGTGTCTCCTCAGAGGTAATTAGTTTTTTTAAAGAGAGATTTTTACTATAGGGTGTGTGCACTCAGAGATACAGAGAAAGACAGGGAGAAAAAAAGCAAGAAATCACCCCCTGTGGGGAGGGATGGCCACACCAAAGTACCTTCTCCATTCTCCTCTCAGAATTTTGGGCACACAGGCATATGCACCTGCCATGAGTTTTAAGCCGCCAAGTCCAGGACTCAAACCATGGTCGACTGTATGAGTCCAGCAATGAAACAATTACACCATCTGCTAGTCACATACCCAGAGTTAATTCCTTTTCTTTTTTTTTTTTCTTGTTTTTGCCATAGGGTGCATGCACTTGCAGGAGAGACACGAAGAGAGGGAACATGAGAAATCATCCTCCAGGGGTCATGCCACATTCCCTGTCTATCATTCTCCTCTTGGGATTTTGGATCTACCTTATGTGACTCTTGAGCCTTTGGATCTGGGGCTTGAACTGCAGTTGGCAAGATGGGAGTCCTCCAAAGGTGATTCTGAGAAGGATGCTAAGAGGCTCGCTATATGCTGCCAAGAAGTGGCTGGGGTTGGAGGACACCAGCATTTCATGTGGTGGAAAAGGAAGTTTTCACACCTCCTGTTGGCCACATCGGGCAGCCAGGATACTCCATGCTCACTATCCAGCTGTCACCCTAACTCACCCAACACATGAATCTGTAAACTTCTTTTATCCTCATTTAATGCCATAAATTTGTAGATTCAAACCAAAATAAAGTCCATCATCTCCTGAATTGACTAGATAAGAGATAATAAGAAGCAATCTGAATATTCAAAAAACAAATAGAACTGATTTCCTACATATCAGCAATATAAAAATCATATATATATATATATATATATATATATATATATATATATATATGTATGTATATATATATATACACACACACACACACACACACACACACACACACAAATATGCAGAGAAATTCTTTACTCAAGAGCAGTACATTTATGGGTCCAGGAGTTAGTGTAATGGCTACGTCACTGGACTCCCATGTAGTCGACCGCAGTTCAAGTCCTAGACCCGGCAGCTTAAACTCACGCCAGGCGCATGTGCGTGCGTGCCCAAGATCCCGAGAAGGGGAATGGAGGAGAAGGGATTGTGATGTGGCCATCCCCCCAGGGGGTGATTTCTCACTTTCTGTCTGTCTCTCTCTGTCTTTCTGGCGAATGCTCGGGCCCTATAGCAAAAAAACTTCTCCAAAAAAAGGAAAAAGAGAGCAATACATTTATAATTGTTATGATTCTTGGTCTACTCAGTGGTGTGGTGGTTAATGTGACTGAATCCAACATGACTTATTATGCAGTTGAATCTTGGACCTAGCTGCTTGAGAAAGATGCTAGCCCATGTGTGTTTATGCTCAAAATCCCAAGATAAGAATAAAAAACAAGGGATTACAGAATGGCCATTCCCCTTGAAGGGAGATGTCTTATTTTCCCTGTCTATTTCTGTCTCACTCTGGCGAGTACAGGCACCCTATAGTAAAAATAAATAAATAAATAAATAAATAAATAAATAAATAAATAAATAAATAAAAAAAATGCAGGGACCAGCAGATGGTATAATGGTTATGTTGCTGGATTCAGGGTCCATTTTTTAGAGTTTTTTTCCACAGTGCACATGTGCTCACTAGAGAGAAAGAAACAGAGACATTGAAAGGGAAAATGAGAAATCACCCCCTAGAGATGATAGACATGCTACAATCCCTTTCTCCTCCATCCTCCTCCTGGTATCTTGGGCAGGCACACACACAGACAGGGCCCAAGGACAATTTTCAAGATACCAGGTCCAGGACTCAAACTATGGTCAGTCACTTGAGGGTCCAGTAACATAACCGCTATGCCACCTGCTGGCCACCAGGGCCCATTTTTTGTTAGAGTTTATTTATACATATCTTCCATGAGCAACAAAGACACACAGAGAGACAGAAAGATAGGTGTCCCCAACAAGGTCCTCACACCCTACCCAATATCCACCTCCAGCTCCAGCCAGGCCCAGGTCATCACACGCTGAATGTGCTCAGGAAGGTGTCCTGGTATGGACCAGAAACACCCCCTACATGGGTCAGACACACAGAGAGACAGAAAGATAGGTGTCCCCAACAAGGTCCTCACACCCTACCCAATATCCACCTCCAGCTCCAGCCAGGCCCAGGTCATCACACGCTGAATGTGCTCAGGAAGGTGTCCTGGTATGAACCAGAAACACCCCCTACATGGGTCAGACACACAGAGAGACAGAAAGATAGGTGTCCCCAACAAGGTCCTCACACCCTACCCAATATCCACCTCCAGCTCCAGCAAGGCCCAGGTCATGGGCACACACACTGAATGTGCTCAGGAAGGTGTCCTGGTATGGACCAGAAACACCCCCTACATGGGTCAGACACACAGAGAGACAGAAAGATAGGTGTCCCCAAAAAGGTCCTCAAACCCTATCCACTATCCACCTCCCGCTCCAGCCAGGCCCAGGTGATGGGCACACAAGCTGAATGTGCTCAGGAAGGTGTCCTGGTATGGACCAGAAACACCCCCTACATGGGTCAGACACACAGAGAGACAGAAAGATAGGTGTCCCCAACAAGGTCCTCACACCCTATCCAATATCCACCTCTGGCTTCAGCCAGGCCCAGGTCATGGGCACACACGCTGAATGTGCTCGGGAAGGTCTTCTGGTATGAACCCAGAAACATCCCCTACATGGGTCAGACACACAGAAGCCATTATACCTACAGGTCCCCTGGGTGCCCATTTTATCCTACCTAGTAAACTTAGTACCCACAAACCTGAACATTCTGCAATATCTAGAGGCCTACAGTAGGAAAGCTTCTGGGATAAGCCTTGGAGGCTGCTGGCCCCAGGAACAACATAAAGTGTGCCATGGGTAGTCATTCAGCACAGGATGTGGGGTGTCGGTAGCCCCACACCTGGTCCCACTGAACAATTTGGGGACCTGAGATATCAGTGAGAGGCTCTCAGGGCCTGGCCACACCCCTGGCCCAGTAGTGTCTGCCAAATGGCCAGAGCTGAGTGTGGGGATTAGAATTTAATCTAATGTAGTCTGACGGTACGGCCAGAAGTCTTACTCCCGGAGGTCTGTGGGCAATATCACTACAGACCACATGTCCTCCCAGGAGGCCATAGGATAATGTAGTCCTAATATATGGCCGAAAGCCCTCCTCCGGAGGTCTATGTCACATAACTGAAGCTCCTACCAGAAGCCTTTCCCTGCGAAACATGTGGGCGAGGTAGTTCGGTGCTTGTACTGGGCGTGTACCTCCTGGTGTCCTCTGGGTAACTTAGTCTGACACTAGGACTGGAAGTCTTTCCAGAAACTGTGGATATGTGTTCTGCCATCCCTGAACTCAGTCTCCCTCCTCGAGACCTCTGGGTTTTAAGCCACCAGGTCCGGAATGCGAACCGCGGTTGACTACATGGTAGTCCAGCGACATAGCCAAAACGCTAACTGCTGGTCCCAGAAGCAGAAGATATTAAGGATATGATGTGAAAAGAATGTCTTTCTTGATACCTCAAAGGAAACAGTGACAATCAGAAACTTTTTTTTTAAAGAGGTTTTTGCTATAGGGTGCATGCGCTCGCCAGACAGACAGAGACAGACTGAGAGACACAAAGTGAGAAATCACCCTCCAGGGGGGATGGCCACGACACAATCCCTCATTCTCCGTTCTCCTCTCGGGATCTTGGGCACACACACACATGCACCCAGCGTGAGTTTTAAGCCACCGGTTCTGAGACACGAACTGCGTTCAACTACGTGGTAGTCCAGCAATATAGCCATTACGCTAACTGCTGGTACCGACAATCAGAAACTTTTGAGGAGAAAAAGAAACAAGATAGATATCCTGCAAATACCAAACATAAAATGATGCAAGATTTTGAGCCAACGCTGGGGGTGTAAGAAAATGGACTATATTTTAGTGAGCACCAGGTGGATCAAGACTTTGGAGCAAAAAAAGGGAATGCCAGCCCTACCACAAAATGTGGCTATTCCATGAATAATGTTTAATTAATCATAATGTGAATGCTGTGTATGGCTTTCATCTTTTAAGGTGATATTTAATTATGGTTACAAAATAAACTGCATATGCTATCAAAATTAAATAAATAAAAAATAAATAAATAAAAAGGCGCCGGCAGGTGGCATGGTTAAGGTGCTGGATTTCAATGCAGCTGACCATGGTTTGAGTCCTGGGCCCACCAGCTTGAAACTCACGGCCGGCATGGGTGCATGCATGTCGAAAATCCCAAGAGGCTGGAAGAGAAAGGATTACGAAGAGGCCACCATCCCGGGGGGTGATATCTTACATAGCGACATAGCCATTACGACATCTGCTGGTCCAAAAATCTTTTTAAAAAATAATTAATATAAATCTACTTTCCAAATTTGAAAAAACAGCAAAACAACTGGGTAAGTATGAACCACCAGATTAAAGTTTCAATTGCTATGGTCAAAGCCATAAAAAATTAAGATTATAGTCATGCTAATTTCAACTTTGACATGAAGATTGTTAGGGGATGGTAAAAAAGCCATGCTTCCAGAACACCTTGGGTTTATGCACTCAGTGAATAACTGCAGAGAAGATGGTGAGAACACCTGCCCTCATGTGTCCTGCTAGAGAAGGACAGGCAGCATGGACCGGTGAGTGATCTGATGAGCATGGTCTCCAAATCACGGTGCAACAGACCACCTCTGGCATCATTCAGCCAGACTTGCCTGTGAAAATTAAAGTCACCTGCCCTAGGAATTACCATTACCTTTTACTCTTACCTGTCTAAATTCTCCAAGAAGCAACTTTCCTTCCTCTTTCACCCAATAAATATGGAGGACTGGGCTTAGTTGGCACATCCCTGGTGCGGCCGCTCCTGCCCCTGCTCACGGACCCTCCAGACCAAGATCTGTGTCTCCAGTAGCACTTCATGCACGCTTCAGGTGACTCTGCTGGACAGAAGAGTCACAGTTAATGGTCTTCAAAGTTACTCTCTTTAATAGGAGAAAATGTATTTTGAGGAAATATGTCAGATTTACAAAAAGCAGCCACTGAATTTACTTTACACAGCCTAATGAGTTACACCCTGTAGACATTTCATCCTAAATGTCTTTAAGCATCCTGAAATACCAATAGTTGGCATTTTTTAAAATCACAGTTCTGGGACCAGCAGATGGCACAGCAGTTACATCACTGGACTCACCATGACCAGCTCTGGTTCAAGTCCTGGAGCCAGTGGGTTGAGAATCACGCCAGGGACTGTGTGGGCATGCCAATGATGCAGGGAGAAGAATGGAGCAGGGACTGTGGCTTGGTCATCACCCCTGGGGGTTGATTTCTCACTTTCCCTCTCAGTGTCTCTGTATCTGTCTCTCTCTTTAGTGAGCAAAAACCTCAAAAAATTCACAGTTCCATCTTTTAAAACTGGTTCTCAAATTTTGCTTAAAGCAATCTCATCCAAATTTCAAAATGGTCTTGGCTGTGTGTCTGCAAACATAACCTTTTTCCTTTTTTGCTATAGGGCACATGCAATCACCAGAGAGAAGGGGGTAGTGAGAAATCTCACCCTGGGAGTGGCTACACTGAGAAGGGGGTAGTGAGAAATCTCACCCAGAGAGTGGCTACACTGAAATCCCCTCTCCTACATTCTCCTCCTAATTCTCCTTTTGGGAGTTTAAGCATGCACACATGCACACATGACTAGCATGTTTTTCAAGCTGCCAGATCCAGGACTCAATCATGCTAATGGCTATGTGGAACCAGCCCCTAAACTACCACGCCACCAGCTGGCCCAATATAATTTTTTTTTTTTTTTGAGAGGTTTTCGCTATAGGGCGCGAGCACTCATGAGACAGATAGAGAGACAGAAAGCGAGAAATTACCCCCCAGGGGGGATGGCCATGCCGCAATCCCTTCTCCTCCATTCTCCTCTTGGGATCGTAGGCATGCACGCACATGCACCCGGCGTGAGTTTAAGCCACCGGGTCCGGGACTCGAACCGCAGTCGACTACGTGGGAGTCCAGCAACATAGCCATTACACTAACTGCTGGTCCCGGCACAATATAATCTTTATAAAACATTTGAGAGTGGGGTTGTCTCTAAAGAAGGCTTAGTAAGCAGAAATTATTTTTTTATTATTTATTCTTAATTTTATTTATTCGTACATTTTTATTTTAATTTGACCAGAGAGAGATACAGAGAGAAAGAGGGAAGGTGAGAAAGCAAGCCACCAGATCCGGGACTCGAACCGCAGTAGGCCATGTGGGAGTGTCCAGCACCTTAACCACCACACCACCTGCTGGTCCTAGCAGAAATTAATTTTTTAAATTTAAGATCATTGATTCATGAGAAATTCTCAAGGAGGGCATTTCTCTCCATCAAAACAAAGATAAGCTAAGAATTATATTAAAATATCAGTGGAGGTGCCGGCAGGTGGCATGGTGGTTGAGGGCGCTGGACTCCCACATGGCGGACAATGGTTCAAGTCCCAGACCTGGTGGCGTGCTTTCTTGCTCTCTTTCTCTGCCCCTCTCTGGTCAAATTAGAATAAATAAATAAATACAGCTAAATAAAATAATTCTTTAAGTATATATTATCAGTGCAAACATGCCAGAAGTACATAGGATTAAAAATGCTGTGGAAAACTAAGTTAAATAAGAGAAATCTATTGCACCCACCTAGAAGCCGAGAGGAAATGGGTGATTTTCTTGTGACATGCACATTAACAAAGTGGACTCTAAAATGAAATAGACTGATCACATAAAAAGCTGGGACTAACGCTCGAGATCCCCACGGGTTCGCAGCTAGTGCCACGGACACTTCCCACATCCACAGTCACTCCCGAAGAACAAGGTCCACGAAGAGCGGCCGCGGTCTCGAACCGTCCGGATGCCCCTGACGCGGCGCCGTAGACAAAAGGAAAACGTTCTTCACACATTATTTGAGGACACAAAGAACACTTCTAGTGAAGTCTGGTTGGACATAAATAATGAATTTCGACTTACGTGGCGTCGTGCTCTGAAGGCGCGTTTCCGTGCGCGGGACTCGCGGGAGGAGGAAGCGCAGACACGGACGAAGGTGGCGCCAGCACCTCCCTTCGCCGGACCCGACCGTCGGTCCCCGCGCTCTTGCTCCCAGACGCGAGCCTCAGGCCGGGTGGAACCGCGGGCGCCCCAGGGAGCGGCGAGGCCTCCAGGCGATGCGTGGACGAGGCTGCAGAGCTCTTCCGAGGAGGAGCAGAGCGGCCCGCGGGCGCACGGCGCGCTTCCAGCCCGCCCTGTCGCTGTCCCCAAGCTCCGGGCTGTCCTACGAGGACGCGCCCCAAGGCGTCCAGCAGCCAGGGCACCTCGGCAGAGGGCGTGGAAAAAGGACGCTCGCGCGCTGGCTCTGTGCGGCCCAGACTGTGGGAGGCCTGGCACTCGGCGTGCATAGGCTTCCCAAGGCGCCGCAGGCACCCTGTGGCACCCAGGGTGGGGACAGTCTGACTGCTTTGTCCTGTTTTCAAAACCCTTTCCCGAGGGCCTGGGAAGGAGTCACGCCCACAGACAGTAACAGGCCCTCCGGATCCCTGATAACGCTCTTCCTGCATCCTGTCCCAGGGCCGCATCCTTGTGATATACACTAAGTCTCTAACCTGGTTTAAAAAAAAAAAAAAAAAAAAAAAAAAAAAAACACTCCTTTCTGATCTGAGCGATCTTTCTTTTCAATCACCAACCTGAAAACTGTAAAAGACCCCTGCTTCCTCTTGTCCTGCCTTGTTCGGCAAGACCAAGGGAAAAACTCTTCACTAAATTCCAAACTGTGTCTCTCGCTCTCAAAATCAAATAAAAGCAACCCCTGTACCTGATCACCCTGAGAAAGGCATGTTGTGCCTCCTCTCCAGGCTCAAGTCACTAAAATTCTAGCTTAAATTTTGTAGATGGAAAATAACCAATTCTAAAAATTAATAATTAATAAATAATGCGATTTATTTCCAAGCAAACTATGAATGACCTAGGCACAGAGAGGAGGCACAACATGCCTTTCCCAGGGTGATCAGCTACAGGGTTCCTTTTACTTGGTTTTTTTTGAGACTGGCAAACAAAATTAGTGGAGAGATTTCCATTGGTCTGGCCCAAAGAGGCGGGACATGTGGACCCGGGACTTGTAGGCTGGTGGTTTCACATTTCCAAGGTTAGTGATTGGAAGGGGAGGTCTGTGTCCTGGGAAGAGATTCCTGAAGAAATACTTAATCTACATCTCAAGGAAAGGGAAGTTCTGTGTCTCCGGAAGAGGTTAGCAAGAGAATAGACTGTAATCGGTTAACAATAGACAGCTCAGACACTGTGCCAGGGGCAGGCTGAGGAAAGAAGGGGAAAATGGCCTGTAAATGGTTGTGAGTGTGACTCCCCCCAGTCCCTTTGAAACGATTTTGGAAAACAGGAAAAAACAGTCAGACGTTTTGTCCTCAATATAAACCGCGTTCATTATTATTTTGCAGAGTTGGCTATTTCCATGGTCCTCACCACCCGGCAGTCGCACAGACCCTCCCCACCCCGCCCGTCCGCCACGGTCCTGGACAATCTCTCAGACTCAGTGTCCTGGTGATTGGATGCCATCAACGTAGAGATCCAAGCTGAAACAAGGCCACTGTCTCCTGCCCTGATTAACTGGATGGAGATAAGACGCAACATGGCAGCCCGAGGACAGAGGGCACGGTGTCCTTCGTGTCAGTGAGGCAGGAGTCCAGCAGAAGTGGGAAGGGGTGGGAACACCTGACGAGGGACTAGACAGAAAACCCGGCCGAGGTCACGCAGGCAGGAGCTTCGGCGGTGCGCCCGCGGGGTCTGCGCGGCCTGACTCCGAGCTCCGCTGCCCCGGCTGATAGAGCCGGAAGGTCAGTGTCCCCGGAGCCGGCGCTGCCCACGTGCTCGCGCCGGAGCTAAAACCCGAAACCGCGGAGGCGCGGACAGGAGGGCGCGCTCTCTCCCAGCCCCGCGGCTGCGCCGAGCGCGGTCCCCGGAGCTCAGGGCCTCTTCCCGCCTCGGCCACCGCGGGCGGCGCCGTGGAAAGCGGCGGGTGGTGACGGTGCCCGAGGGACTCGAGACGCAGGGAGGAGAAAAGCAGCACCGGTCCCCCCATAAAGTGGGGAGGCCCTGACTGCCTCGCCAGGGCCAGTTTCAGAGGGAAGGGGGCACAATCCAGGCTGGGCCGGGCCGGGCCGCGGGAGCGGGGAGAGGGCGACGGCTGGGATGGCTTGGGAGTGGGGGGTCAGGGAAGACTGAAAAAGAAACCAGGGGTGCAGGCAGAGCACCCACAGGCTGCGACCGGAAACCTTCACGTCTGCTCTAACCAGCACCCCAGCTGGAGGGCTATGCAGGGAGGGCGAGGAGGAGGCCGAGGGAGAAGGCAGAGCCCAGGCCGCGATCAGCCAGCGGAAAGGAGGGCCTGCGAGGTGTCTTTTCACAGCTTGGTTAGACGTGCCCCCAGGTACGACGGGGATCAATTTAAACACACTTTCTTGATCCCAGCTGTTCCACTACGTGGACAGTGGTTACACTTGGCAGGGTGATCTCAAATGGACAAAAACGTTGGGATCACTTTACAGCGTCTTAAGATGAACTGCCTTTGCCTGGGAGCTTCCTTCCCAGGACTTTGATGTCGAGACGTGCCTAGAGAATTGACTGCTGTGGAAAACGAAGATGGCGTAAGTCCCACGGGGGAGGGCCTGTGTTCTTCCTATTAAGTGCGGCAGCACTGCCCTTCCCTTCCTGGGACCAGGGAGCTTCATGTGTCCCAGACAACGTGTGCTCCCACGTAACCACTACCCCCCATGAAGCTCCTGCAGGGTAACTTTGATGGTATAGGAGTTCTGCCACTCGGCGGCCCCCACATGGCTCTAGGGCCCACTGCACTCCATTAAAACCGATAATTCCATTCACATTGATTTTTCTTACAAAGGGGAGGTGCTTCTGGGTATTTAGGTCCACATTCTACTTTCATAAATTGCTCTGGGAGGCCCAATTATCACCCCTGTCCATCATGT
This sequence comes from Tupaia tana, assembly GCA_026018925.1. Classification (NCBI taxonomy): domain Eukaryota; kingdom Metazoa; phylum Chordata; class Mammalia; order Scandentia; family Tupaiidae; genus Tupaia; species Tupaia tana. The sequence continues at coordinate 24,789,934 of JAKSZU010000026.1, read as the reverse complement.
AAGTGTCATGTCTCCATCATCTTCTCGACCCCCAGCTAACTGTGCCTTCTTCGAGTTCTTCCAACAGTCGGGAATTGCGAGGGGCTTCTACTCCTGAGCCCGAGGTGCTGCCGTCTTGCATCTGGTACCTGTCACTCTAAGGCCAGCCCCTTCTTCCTCTTTTCTTTTTTTAAAGAGAGATTTTCTATATAGGGCCAGTGCTCGCCGGCAAGACACAGAGGGAGAGACAGAGACAGAAGGTGAGGAGTCACCGGGATGGCCACGCGCAGCTCCCCGGGATCTCACTCGTGGGCCTGCTATTTCCAGCCTCCAGGTGGGCACTCAAACCGCGCTGCCCATGTGGGAGTCCAGCCACGTAACCACTACCCCCAGGAGTGCACTTTCACTGTGGGTAATAAAGTACCTTCTCCTTTTCCACCCAAGTGTTCGGGTCAGTTCTTGTCTGAAACCCAAGAACCTGGACATCACGAAGCCCTCCCACAGCACACTGAAGTTTATTTCATTCCTACTAGACCCTCACTTAGACTCAGAACAACCTAAGGTAGAATTCAATCTGAAATATAAAATGATAGTGAAATAACTACAGGAATAATGTAGCTATAAATTAGGCAGCCTGTTTAAAAAGGATTTACTCCAGTCTTCAAGTTTATCATCAAAAATTTCTCAAAGTCATCTTGTAAAATATTTTCACATATATTTGTAGATTATGTAATAATTTGTAGATTATTAATAATTTAAATGACAAGTGTAAGGTGCTAGGAGCCCTAATATTTAAATCACCATCAGTTTTCTAAAATATTATATTTCACATATAGATGTATTATAATCATATCCACCTTAATCTGAAATGTTTAAAATTGGTTTGCCCTTTTAAGTGAATATAAAGAAATCGGAATATTATACTTATTTTAATAATATTTGTCTATCACTATGGATTTTTCTAATTGCTGGATATTAATTAATAATAAGGCACAGGTGGGGCAGTCAGGTGGCCTGATGGTTAAGGCAGCTAGACTCCCCCATGGCTGACCGTGGTTCGAGTCCCAGACCTGGCAGCTTGCTTTCTCACTTTCCTTCTCTCTGTCTTTCTCTGGTCAACGTCAATGAAATAAAATAATAAAAATAATTACAATGAATAAAAATGTTTTAAAAATAATAATGTAAGGCACAGGGTTTTTATAGAGGTTTTTTGCCTTAGGGTGTGTGCGCTTGATGGAAAGAGACCGAGACAGTAAGAAGGAAAGTGAGAAATCCTTTTTTTAAAGGTTTTTGACATAAAGTGTATGTCCTCACTGGAGCAGGACAGAGAGTGACAGACAGAGGGGAAGTGAGAAATGATCCCCAGGGGATGGCCACAGAGCAATCTCTTCTCCATTGCCATGTGATCATCCCCCCAGGATGAGTTCTCACTTTCCCTCTCTTTCTCTGTCCCCCTCTAGCAAGCACATGTACCCTACAGCAAAAACTTTAAAACATTATCTCTGTATCATATAAAACTATTATAATTCCTAAAAAAAATGAAGCCTAATTAGTCTCCATCGATAAGATATTCTCTTTCTGAAGATCCATCCAAACTAAAAAGCAGGGTGTGAAAAATAGATGTATCAAGATTGGAAAAATATTAATAATTGTTTAGATTGAGTAATGGGTACATAGATTTCTTTATAATATTCATTCTATTTTTGTATACTTAAATATGTTCAAATAAATCACTAAAAAATCATCTCACTACAGATGTTCTGGAGTCTTTCCCTAAGCTCCCAAAGACATAACCTCGTACTCCTTCACTAGAACTGGGGTATGGTTGGCACACCAAGCACAGTGCAGTAGGCAGAGTGGCCCCCAGAGATCCACATCCTGACCCTGGGAGCCAATAAATACAGAGACTTCAAAAAGTGAGTGGAAAATGGAATTAACGTACAAGCTTATTTTGGTGCCAAAACAACTGGAAATCCTTATATAAATTTTCTATAATATGCTTTTTCCACAAACCTGGAGACTCCACGTATGCTACTTATGTGGCAAGAAGGACTTTCCAGACGTAATTACAGCGACAGGCCCTAAAAGCATCTCTTCTGTCTCCAGCTGGAGAAAGGTCTCTGCTTTTAGGGACTCATGTATCTAAAACTAATTTTTTTTTTTAGAGATTTTCACTATAGGGCGAGTGCGCTTGCCAGACAGAGACAGACAGAGAGACAGAAAGCGAGAAATCACCCCCCAGGGGAGATGGTCATGCCGCAATCCCTTCTCCTACATTCTCCTCTCGGGATCTTGGTCACGCATGCACACGTGCACGACGTGAGTTTTAAGCCACCGGGTCCGGGACGCGAACCACGGTCGACTACGTGGGAGTCCAGCGACATAGCCATTATGCTAACTGCTGGTTCCCTAAAACTATTTTTTTTAATTAAAAGAGAGAGAAAGGAAAAGACCAGAAGATGACTATAGCCCTAGCATGCAGAGCACGTGAGAACAGAAATGAGAACGGAGAGAGAGGACAGATGATCCCCCAAGGACATGGGCTCGGATCGTTGGGCTGGTGCTGGTCCTGGGGCACAGGCAAGTGAAGCAGTTGCTGAGAAAAGGCCAAGGTCGGGTCTTCTGAACCCATAGTTTCAAACTTCTAGGCTCCCTGTGAAAAACCAACGGAGGGAGACCAGCAGTTAGCGTAATGGCTATGTCGCTGGACTCCCATGTGGTCGACCATGGTTCGCATCCCAGGCCCCGGTGGCTTAAAACTCATGCCGGGCATGTGTGCATCCGTGCCCAAGATCCTGAGAGAAGAATGGAGGAGAAGGGATTGTAGCATGGCCATCCCTTCTGGGTGGTGATTTCTTGCTTTGTGTCTTTCTGGCGAGCATATGCACCTTATAGCAAAAACCTCTCCAAAAAAAAGGAAGAAAACCAACAGAGGGGGACCAGCAGATGCACGTGATGGTTACAGCACTGAACCCCCACACACTGACTGCATTTCAAGTTCTGGACCAGGCACCAATATGTGCATGCCCAAAATCCCGAGAGGAGACTGAAGGAGAAGTGATTGTGCCATGCCCATCTCCCCTAGGGGGTGATTTCTCCCTTTCTGTCTCTCCAAGAAGTACATACACCTTATAGCAAACCTATCTCCAAAAAAAATATAGACGGGGCCAGCAGATGGTATGATGGGCACTGGACTCCCACATGGTCGACTGCGGTTTGAGTTCCAGACTTGATAGCTTGCTTTCTCTTTCTCTTTCTCTTTCTCTTTCTCTTTCTCTCTCTTTCTCTCTCTCTCTCTCTCTCTCTCTCTCTCTCTCTCTCTCTCTCTCTCTCTCTCTCTCTCTCTCTCTGGCAAGTGCATGTGCCCTATAGCAAAAAATTTTTTACATAGATATAAACCTTACTTTGGTCCTATATCAGCTTCGTACCATTGCAAATGACTTAAATACTGTTAATACCCCTCAGAAGGTGACTGCCTCTTGCATCTCTGTAGAACGAGGGTAACAGTCCCTTTATGACAGCAAGAACCTCAATAAATGCTATATTTTTTAATTTAAAGAATTATTTAATTTTTTTATCAATATTATTTTTAATTTGCTATAGGGCACAGGTGTTCACCAGAGAGAGAGAGAGGAAAGGTAAGAGAGCAAGTTGCAGGTCTGAGACTGGAACCAAAGTTGACCATGTGGGAATCCAGTGCCTCAACCACCACTCCACCTGCTGGCCCCGAAGAAATACTCTCTTAAAAAAAATGTAAATAAAATAAAATTGGGTCTTGATGACAAAAATAGATGTCTTTGTTTTTCTTGATGATTCTAGGAAAATTTTTTTGGATATGCAAAAAGAGGTATTCATCAATTTTTAACATCTACTTTTATAGAATACATGCCTTTTTTATTGTATCACTGTACATCTTTACAATGTACAACATGTTTTTCCAGGCATGAATACAATGCATATCAGTGAAGTCAAAGCTATCACCATGTATATTAGCAGCAACAGATAACTTTTCATTTTTGTGTCTATTAAGTGTTTTCTTTTTTCCAAGGAAATGTTCTATGAAATTGTTGAGATAAACTGATCTTTTTTAGGACTCATCTAGCCCTGAGTCCATTATCCACAACAGATGCCAAAATTTTCCCTTTCGCTTTACTGAGGCAAGAATGTCAGGGGAAGCATATCCCCAGAGAGTCTCTAGTGTCTCTTGACAACTAATGTCCACTGAGGTTTATTATCGGAATGGAGAACAAGTCCCACAGGTTTGTAAACAGAATAAGATCCCTTCTGTAACTGTTATTTTAAAATAAAATAGGTTTCTGCATCTAAAAATATGTGAGACCCTTCTAATCAGACACACAGTGAGTGCTCAGGATCTGTGAGAGTCGAGAAGTGCTGAACACCGAGGGGGTGCCCACACTAAGCCGGTTCTCGCTGAAGTCGGAGGGAAGGAAAGAGCAAGCCAAGAGGACTCCACTCTAGAATATCAACATTGTCTAACGTAGGTGAGACTGCTCTTTGTCGTCTAATCCATTTAATCTTTTTGCTCCACTCCATGCCTGTTGTTTCTTATGCAAAGTTATGTACTAAAAATAAATGTGTACATAAATTGACACAGTTTAATACTAATATAATTGGTATACATTTTTGTGAAAAACAGGTGTACTGTTTGTATTGGCGGACACTTCCATTAGTTAAAAATATGTATGTACCAGCATAAAAATATTGAAATCACTCACATCAGACTCAAGTCAAGTGATCTGAGTGATCTGGCAAAATAAACAGAAAGAAAATTTAATTCTCAGGGACTGGCAGGTGGCGTGGTGGTTAAAGGTGCTGGACTCCCACATGACGAACCACAGTTCAAGTCATGAACCTGGTGGCTTGCTTTCTCACTTTTCCTCTCTCTCTTCCTCTGTCTCTCTCTAATAAAACTGGAAAATAATAATAATATATAAAGTTAAACAAAATAATTTTTTTAATTAATTCTCCTGAGAATTTTTGTTGTTTTTTGCCACAGGGCATGTGTACTCACCAGAGAGAGATATTGAGAGAGGAAGAAAGAGGGAAAGTACGAAATCATCCCCCAGGAGCAAATGACCAGGCCACAGTCCCATCTCTTTTGTTCTACTCTCTGGATTTTCGGCACGCATGTACCCGCACCCAGCATGATTTTCAAGCCGCTGGGTCAGGGACTGAAATCATGGTGGGCCGTGTAGGGATCCAGTACAGTGACCACCATGAGAATTCTGGCAGAGCACAAGGACATTGTTCATATTTGGACATGAACTGGAGAAAATGTAAGTAACTGATAGCTCCAAATCAAACACAGCACTGTGTTTTATGAAAACAGTGTTAAGTATTGCACTTAATAAAGTGTGGACACACATTGGTGAAGACTCATGGTCTTCACCACACAGCAAGGCAGGTGAGCGAGTCCTGGAGATGTAAGCCACACCTAAAAGGTGCGCATTAACCACTGCCACGGGCTGGGTGCTAGGTTTCTGACCTCACAGCCTGCTTTCTTTGCTACTACACCAGTGTTTTTCAAACTTTTTACCATTATTTATAGTAAAAACAACATTTTGTCCATAACCTAGTTCACACAAACACACATCTGATCCACCTGTGACAGAAATAAAGGAGATAAATGATAAAATAAAACGCAAGTGTTAAAATGCATGCCAGATCACGCCTCCGTGTCCCCGAGTATCACGGGCTCACACTGACGGCTGTCTGACTGCGGGGGCTGAGCATGCGGCAAGGAGCCTTCCTCTCTGGGTGTGTTTCCGCCCGTGACAAGCTTTACAAAGGCAGATGTCACTCCAGGGCTTGGGAGACAGACCTGAGAGCAGTGACAGCTGCTATTTCTGTGTACGTTAGATAGACCCACATGGAACTCTGGGAGCTCCGAAAGCACTGAATCCACTCACAGCTACCTAGACAGAGGCACGGCCAGGCTGTACCGGAGCGAGGACACGTGTGGTGAGTCAGCCATGTGGTCCTTGGGCACTCTTTAAGATCATTCATTCCTCCCTTGTACTCATTAAGATAGGACCAGTTGTAACTTTTCTTTTACTTAATCATTGTTCTGTAAAGATAATTGCATTTTGTGGATGAAAGAATTGTTAGTCTTTCTTTTAGATACTACAAAGTAATGTTTGAGGACACTTAGATTCATAATCTTTTATGCCTGCAAGTATTAAGTCATTTCGCTGGCATCATAACACAGAAAATCTCTTCATAACTCACTTTATTTTAACTGACTAGACTGACCGTCGGCAAAGTCAATACTGAATATACGTCTCCACGTGGCTGGGACCCACCAGACGCAGGCACACATGGCCCCAGGCAATGCCAGCACTCTGAGTGTCTTCATCCTCCTGGGTTTCTCCGACCACCCCTGGTTGGAAAAGCCGCTCTTCGCAATGGTGCTGGCTGCTTACATCTGCACCCTAGTGGGCAATGTCTGGATCATCGTGGTGTCCAGGGTGGACCCGCACCTCGGCAGCCCTATGTACTTCTTCCTCTCCAACCTGTCCTTTCTGGACCTGTGCTTCACCACAACCACCATCCCCCAGCTGCTGCTGAACCTCGGGGGCCTGGACAAGTCCATCAGCTATGGCGGCTGTGTGCCCAGTTCTACACGTTCCACTTCCTGGGAGCCACTGAGTGCATGCTCCTGGCCGTTATGTCCCTGGATCATTACGTTGTCGTCTGCAAACCTCTGCACTACCCCACTATCATGCACCCACGGTTCTGTGCCAACCTGGTGGCCACGGCATGGCTGAGTGGTTTGGCTAACTCCTTGGTGCAGTCATCCCTCACCGTGCAGCTCCCACTCTGCGGGAACAGCGAGGTGGACTTCCTGTGTGAGGTCCCAGTGATGATCAGGATGTCGTGCGCTGACACCACTTTCAACATCGCGATGCTGTCCATTGTGGGGACGTTCTATTCCCTGGTCCCCTTGTCGCTCATTCTGGTCTCCTATGGGTGTATCATGGCTACTGTGCTCAGGGTTCGGTCCACAGCAGGAAAGATGAAGGCCTTTAACACGTGTGGTTCTCATGTTGTTGTGGTATCTCTCTTCTACGGGCCAGTAATTAGCATGTACGTGGGACCCACTGCTACTCACGCCCAGGCCGAGAACAAGCTCATGGCCCTTTTCTACAGCTTGGTGACTCCGATGCTTAACCCCTTCATCTACACCCTGAGGAACAAGGACATGAAGGGTGCAATGCAGAGGCTTCTCGTGTCACTGTGCCATCGAAAGAGAGAAGACACATAGCTGTTTCACACCCCACATACTCACGTGTAGCTCGAATCTCCGGCTCTAACATCACCTCTGATTTAACCTCCTTCACCTTGAGCACCCTCAGTGCTCACCCTGTGTGTGTTCTTGTGCCAATGCCAAGGTTTGGTGGGAGCTTTTCAAGTGTGAATTCTTTTTCTTTAATAGATGTTTGCTATATGGCGCGTGTGCTCGCCAGAGAGACAGAAAAAGACAAAGAGACAGAAGTGAGAAATTACCCCCCAGGGAGAATGACCACACTGCAATCCCTTATCCTCCATTCTCCTCTCAGGACATTGTGCATGCGTGCCCATGCACCCAGCAAGATTTTCAAGTTGCCGAGTCTAGAACTCAAACCGTGGTCGACTACTTGGGAATCCAGCAACATAATCATTTCGCCATCTACTAGTCCCTGAAGTGTGAATTCTAATCCTCAGATTATCTGCAATTTGCTAGAGTGAGCACTTTGTCACTAAATTCCCTTATGTACCACTAGAGATTCTACTGTAGGAATCAAAAGAGGGATCAATAAGTAAGTGCTTGCTGATGGACTCACTCGGTTAGAGAAGAGCTGGACGCTACCCTCCGACATGACGGTCTGAGTACAACGCCATAACATGGACTGCACTTAGGAGCTGATGTCCGGGTCGCTCTCCCCTTTGTGAGCGAACACTTTTTTTTTAAAAGAATTATTTTATTTAACTTTATTTATTATTATTATCATTATTATTTTCCAGTTTGATCAGAGACACAGAGAGAGAGAGAGGAAGTGAGAAAGCAAGCCACCAGGTCCAAGACTTGAACCGTGGTCGGCCATGTGGGAGTCCAGCACCTTTAACCACCATGCCACTTGCCGGCCCCAAGAAAACACCCCCCAGGGAGGATGGCCACGCCACAATCCCTTCTCCTCCATTCTACTCTCGGGATCTTGGGCATACACACACACATGCCTGGCGTGAATTTAAGCCACTGGGTCTGGGACGCGAACCACGGTCGACTACATGGGAGTTCAGCGACATAGTCATTACGCTAACTGCTGGTCCCTGTGAGCAAACTCTTTTTATGGATTTCCAGCATATCTTACCGGTTAACAGCTTATGTTTTTTAACTGATCCTCTCAATCACACATACTGATCCTTTCAAATAAAGACCATTCAAAAGTTGTATCTGACTCGTCCCTCTCTGTAAGTCTTAATGGGATTCTGGGATTCTTTCCTTTTGAGGTATTTGACTGAAGAGATTCTTCCTAAGTTCCCAAAAGGAAAAGTTGTTGATTAAAGTTCTGATAAACCTCAAGGTAAGTGGGGAGGAGACATGACAGATGAGAAGGGAGAAGATCTGACAAGCTCTTTGTAGCCTCCTAGGACTGAGTCATTCCACCTCAGGGGGAAGATAATGCACCTGGAATGAGAAGATTGGGTGAATTTTGTACCTAATCAAAGGAGGAATTAGTTCGATGATTTAGGAATCAGAGCACTTCGTGATTAACAGAAGGAAAATGAAGAAAGCAACAAAGGCCAACACGGGAAAGTCTAAGTAAACTGGCTTTCAACCATCAATTTTGAGATTAAGGCGTGGAAAACAAAAAGTTTGATGATGATGTGGGGATAGAGGTATTATGTTGATTTTATGGATAATATCAACTCTTCTTATTAGAAAATGTTATTTTCTGGGACCAGCAGTTAGCGTAATGGCTATGTCGCTGGACTCCCACGTAGTCGACCGCGGTTTGCTTTCCGGACCCGGTGGCTTAAACTCATGCCGGGCACGTGTGCGTGCGTGCCCAAGATCCCGAGAGGAGAATGGAGGAGAAAGGACTGAGGCATGGCCATCCCCCTGGGGGGTGATTTCTCGCTTTCTATCTCTCTGTCTCTGTATGGTGAGCACACGCGCCCTATAGCAAAAAACTCTAAAAAAAAGAGAGAAGAAAAAAGAAAATGTTATTTTCTGTCAAGCAAGTGGTGTGGGGTTGAGGCAATGGATCCTACTTGGCCAGATTCACGGTTCAAGTCCCGGACCCACCTTGAGAATTATGCTGGGTACATGTACATATGTGCCCATCCTGAGAGGAGAGTAGAGAAGGGATTGTGGCATGGTCATCCCCATTTCTCACTTCCCTTCTCTGTCTCTCTCTCTGGAGAACACATGCACCTTACAGCAAAGACTAAATAAAAAGAATAAATAAATTTGTCATTTTCTCATACTTCCATGCTTCTCTTTACAATACCCACATCTATCAACTGCTGTAGAAGGAGAATATTTATTGTTTCTAACCAATCATTACATTTATGTGTGGGCCCCATACACCTGCCCACCATGGAGTCATTGTGCTATCCACTTACAAATGACACACACAAAAAAAATAAATAAAACCTGCCACTTCAGTGTCCAGACCTGGCACAGAGATGTGCTGATTCCAATCAATAATTAATTAATTGTAATAAACTATTTCGACCTGCTATTTGTGAGCTATGCATAGACCCTAAGTTTTCCTTTGTAGACTAGAAGAGGCAGACACTTTCACTCTTACTGCAGACAAGGAAATGGCACATTTGAGGTGACCTGCTTCCCTGGTGTGGCCGTGCCCGCTAGGGACCAGGTCTTCTGATTCGATCACGTGCCCCCCTTCATAGCACTGCTGAACGCGAACCTTCACGTTGCTCTGAATGACCACTCCTCTCTCCAGAAAGACTATAAAGAGGGCCAGCAGGTGACGTAGTGGTTAAGGTGCTGGACTCCCACTTGGTCAACGGTGGTTCAAATACCAGACCTGGTGACTTGAAAATCACACCAGGCAGGGCTGGCAGGTGGTTTGGTGGTTAAGGGTGCTGGACTCCCCATGGTTGACCACAGTTCAAGTCCTAGACCTGGTGGCTTCCTTTCTCTCTCTCACTCTGTCCCTCTCTGGTAAAATTAGAAAATAAATAAATAGATAAATAAAGTTAAATAATTTTTAAAAAAAGAAAGAAAAAAGAAAATCACATCAGGCATGTGTGTATGCCTGCACAAAATCCTAGGAGGAGAATGGAGACAAAGGGATTTTTGACATGGCCATTTTCCCAAGGGTGATTTCTCACTTTCCCTCTCTCTGTCTCTCCAGTGAGTGCATATACCCCATGGCAAAAATCTTTTAAAAAGGGACCAACAGATGGGGAAAGGCTTACATCACTGGACTCCCACGTACTCGACCATGGTTTGAGTCCCAGACCCAGTGGCTTAAAGCTCACACCAGGCGTGTGTGTGCATGCCCAAGATTCAGAGAGGGGAATGGAGGAAAGGGGACTGTGATGTGGCCATCACCCTGGTGGGTGATTTCTCACTTTCTGTCTCTGTTTCTTTCTGTCTTTCCAGTGAGCACACATCCCCTATAGCAAAATCTCTCTAAAAAAGTAAAGAAAGACCATAAGGTCTGCCCCCCAGAGAGGTTTTTGCTATAGGGTGTGTGTGCTTGCCACAAAGACAGGGAGACAGAATCTTGGGCATGCACACACACGTGCCCAGCATGAGTTTAAGCCACTGGGTCCAGGACTCAAATTGGTTGACTATATGGGAGTCCAGCGACACAGTCATTACACCAACTGCTGGGCCCACATGAGGTGTCTTTCTATCTGGTAACTTGAGCAGTTAGCACAGTATGGGATACAGATTGCTCTAAATAAAAGCATTACCTTCTGTCTTCACTGGTAAAACCTGGACCCACAGGCTCATGCTAAAATGTACCATGAAACAAACAGTAAGTTTAACCATATAAGCTGGATTTTTCTTTTTTAGAGAGAGTGAGAATTTTGCTATAGGGCACATGCACTTGCCTGAGAGAGAGAGAGAGAGAGAGAGTGAGAAATCACCTCCCAAGGGATGGCCGTGCCACAATCCCTTTTCCTCCTGAGATTTTTGGGCACACACACACACACACACACACACACACACCTGGTTGTTTCAAGCCTCCGGGTCTAGGACTCAAACAGCAATTGGCCATATGGAAGTCCAGTGCCTTAACCATTACACTATCTGCTGGTCCCTATGAGCTGGATTTTAAGGTAATATTTGCCAAACTGTCTTCTGATAATATTCTGGTAGATGTTGAGCATTGTACCAAAAACAAAGAGAGAAAGAAGAAAGAAAACAAAGATGAGAGGGAGGGAGGAAGGGAGTAACCCATACTCAAATAAGTGTGAAAAAAGCCAGATAACAGCCTTAAAATTTTAGGATGAAAATTAACATATTAAGTGACTGAGAATTCCAGAGGAAACTGTTAAACTACACTTAAAATCTGTCCCAAAGGCCAGCAAGGTGGCATGATGGTTAGGGCGGCTGGATCCCACATGGCTGACTGTGTGGATCGAGTCTCCACACTCAAGACCAGAGGCTTGGAAAACACGCAAAGCAGTGTGTGTGTGCATGCCCAAAATCCAGAGAGTAGAGGAGAGAGTAAGGGAGGAGGAAATGCAGGGGGCCATCACCCCTGGGGTGATATCTCACTTTCTCTCTCTCTCTCTCTCTCTCTCTCTCTCTCTCTCTCTCTCTCTCTCTTTCTCTCTCTGACAAGTGCCCGTACTCTACAGCAAAGACAAACAAAAGAGTTTCCCATATTTTTTTTTTCTTTCTGAATTTATTGGCTTCTCTTTGAGAGTCAGTGTAACACATAGAAGTTTGGAAAATAACTCTGAATCCAGAAATCATACAAGAAAAGATGCATGAGCAAAGTTTCTATTGGTAATAAAATTTGAAATCCATTCAGTTGCATCATTTATTCATAACACACATTTCCATTAACTTTTTGAAAACTCTGCGTATCTTCCCAAGTATTTGAAATCTCAGCAGTATGTGTTACTTGAAGATTTTTAAATCAGTATTCATTAAGCTAATTATTTTATCTTTATTTGTCATAAATATAATATTTAGTACATAGAAGAAAACTGTTATTGTACTTTAAGCATTAAAGTAGACTGTTACCTCTTTTATGTATATTACTCAATATACCATCTCCTGGGGATCAGCAGTTAGCGTAATGGCTATGTCGCTGGATTCCCATGTTGTTGACCACAGTTCGAGTCCTGGAGCCGGTGGCTTAAACTCACGCCGGGCGCATGTGCATGCATGCCCAAGATTCTGAGAGGAGAATGGAGGAGAAGGGATTGTGGCATGGTCATCCCCCAGGTGGTGATTTCTCACTTTCTGTCTCTCTCTCTCTCTGTATTTGTGGTGAGCGCACGCACCCTATAGCAAAAACCTCTCCCCCCCAAAATAAAAAGACATAACCTTTAAACATTTCTGTACTTAAATTGAGACAACTGGGAATGCCTTAAAACTGTAACAGTTAGAGGAAGGGGAAAAAGTGTATTTGTTTTTTTTTTCAGAATTATTTTATTTAACTTTCTTTATTTTTTATTTTGACCAGAGAAGAACAGAGCAAGAGGGAAAGAAACAGAAAGTAAAAAATCAAGCCACCAGGTCTGGGACTTGAACTGAAGTTGGCCATGCAAGAGTCCCCCACCCTCAACCACCAAGCCACCTGCCAGCCCCCTAAAAAAGTGTATTTCTGAAATGAAAAGCAACTTCATTAGTATAGAAAACAATATGAGTATATTTTTATTGATGTTACTTTTAGATGCTAATCATGCTCAAAATCTGTATAATAAAAAATTGAGGGACGAGCAGATGGTGTAATGGTTACATTGCTGAACTCCCCTACAGTAGACTGCGGTTCAAGTCTCAGACCTAGTGGTTTAAATATCACACTGAGCACGTGTGCGTGCGTGCCAAAAATCCAGAGAGGAGACTGGGGGAGAAGGTATTGCAGCGTGGCCATCCTCCATGGGGGGTGATTTCTCGCTTTCCATATCTCTGTCTCTCTCTGGCGAGTGCATACTCTATAGCAAAAATTTCTCAAAAACATTGAAAGTACTGAGACCAGCAGATGCTATTGTGGTTACATCACTGGGCTCCCACATGGCCCACTGTGGTTTCAGTCCCAGGCCTGATGGCTTGAAACACATATTGGGCAGGCATGCATGAGTGCCCAAGATTCTGGGAGGAGAAAACATTGCGGCATGGCCATCCCCCGGGGCATGATTTCTCACTTTCCCTTATATGTCTCTGTCTCTCTGGTGAGCTCACACGCCCTGAGGCAAAAACCTCTAAGAACAAAATAAATTGAAAGTGCTAAAACTTAGTTTAGGACACATACATAAAGCTTAACACTTTGTCACCAAAATTATTTATATATTTTTTAATTGCTAGAGCACTGTGTGCACTTACTAGGGAAAGACGGGGCTGAGAAGCAGCCACCACACAATGTGGTCAGACTGCCATCCCTTCTGCCCTCTCACGCTGTCCTGTTGGGATTTGGGGCACTTACACACACAGTCCTGGAGTTTTTCAAACAATCAGGCCTGGATTCAAATGGCGGTCACCATGTGGGACCCAGCCCTGAACCACTAGGCAGCATGGCCAGGACCGAATTATAGTCCCTGAGGGCCAAGAGTGGCTTTCACAGTTACGTGGTGTTGAATTAATTCACCATGACGTTGTGTAGTGAAGAAATAAACACTAAGAAGAACAAGAGGTCATTCAGACTTTTCTGGCATGTGTTCTGGTATGATCAAGATCTCAGCAAATTCTGGACAGATTTTTGCTCCAATAAAACTTTGAGCACTTTGTCAGAGTATGCTGTTTTCATGGCAACATGAAACTAGAATGATTACTTCTCGTAACCGACTCAGGTTGAGTTCTGTCTAGTGTCCCATCCTTAAAAAAAATCACACCATGATTCCCCATGGCCCTGGAACCCTGAGTGTCACAGTCTGGAAAGACACTGGACTGAGCCTCGTCCAGAGGCGTCTGTTAACCTTTGCTTTAGTCACTCCTGAGCAGCCATGCTTTCTGCCTCACAGGGATGGGCTGTGTGGCTCTGAGCACACCCCTGTGTAGAGAAACCTTTGTTAAGCCATCTTCATTTCTGCCTTAAGGCTCTCCCCAAGTGCATTTCCAACGCCAGAGAGACTGAGAGACAGAAAGCGAAAAATCACACCCAGGGGTATGGCCATGCCACAATCCCTTCTCCTCCTTTATCCTGGGACCTTGGGCATCCCCCACACACACACACACACACGTGCCTGGTGTGAGTTTTAAGTCAACAGGTCCAGCACTTGAACCGTGATCCACCATGTGGGAGTCCAGTGACGTAACCATTATAATATCTGCTGGCCTTTATTATTATTATTATTTTTTAATTTATCAGAAGTTGTGTGTGCTCACCAGAGAAAGACAGGGAGATGGAGAGAAAGCAAGAAATCACCTCCCGTGGGGGGTGGTCACATTGCAGTCCCTTCTCCACTTCTCCCTCCTGTGGGGATTTTGGGCACTCAGACACAGGCCATTGGCATGCTTCGCAAGTCACAAGGTCCAGGACTCAAACCTCAGACTCAGCCATGTGGGATCCAGCTGCCTGAACCTTCCCACCACCTGCTGGCCCACAGAAAGAAAATTTTTACCATTTATATTTTCCTATCTTGTGTCTCTCCTCTGCTACTACAGAGTAGATGATAGATATTAACAGACAGGGAACCAGCAAGTTAGCGTAATGGCTATGTCACTGGACTCCCACATAGTCGACCACGGTTCGTGTCCCTCACCCAGTGGCTTAAAACTCACGCCGGGCGCGTGTGTGTGAGTGCCCAAGATCCCGAGAGGAGAATGGAGGAGAAGGGATTGGGGCGTGACCATCACCCCTGGGGGGAGATTTCTCGCTTTCTCTCTGTCTCTCTCTGTCTGGTGAGCGCACGTGCCCTATAGCGAAAACCTCTCCAAAAATTAAGAAAAAAAAACAGACAGAAAAATAGAGGTCATGACAGACTGCAGTTCTAGATATCTCTGCAGGACTAACACGAGGAAAGTGCCTCAACACTTTTCTATATGTTGTCCCCTCAGTGTCTTCCCAAGGTCTGGTTAAGCAGAATAATTATGGTCATTATTCAAAGAATGTCCAAAAACAAAATGCCCCTCTACGACCTATTTCTCACAAATCCTTCACCTGTTTGTTCTTCTAAGGGGGGAGCTGAGGAAGCACTCACACCTGAGAGACTTGAGGGCTGAGGTGACAGCACTGCGACGGTGCTGGCCCTCCGAGGGTGTACACAGAGTGCTCGAGCAGGGCTATCTGACCCACTGTACCTTCAGGAACAACAGTTCTTCTCACAAAGACAAAACCCTAGAGATCATCTCACTGAGTGAACTAAGATGAAACGCTGGACACTTTTAAGTAGCTCTGTTGGGTCTGGGGATAAAGTATTCCCCGATGGACCTGCTCTTCAGAGCTGGTGAGAATGAGCTCACCTGTCCTGGTGGGCCCCCCGGCCCGGAGGAGCTCCCATGGGCCGCCTGCCTATTGAAAAATGAGTGGATACTTTGATAAACTCCCTAGCTATTTTTCTACCTCTAAACAACAAATATACTCTTTACCCAGATCTGCAGAGATTGCCCCCACTCCTCCAGGGAGTTTCCTGAGCAAGTGCAGCAGCTCTTTAGCCCCTCAGCAGCAGTGGAGGTCAGGCTCTGACTCCGACTCCAACTTAGCGCTACCCAACTTAGCGCTGCCTGACGTACCACTGCCCGACTTCTTGCTGCCTTAATCACTCCCCGTACAGAACACAGCTATTATGAGTAAGTAGGCGACTGTCCAGGGAATCAGGAAGTAAACTGCTTCTTTTCCACATTGAGGACAGGAGAAAGGTAAGAAAGTTACGAGTGACCAAAATCCAGAATGCTGTTTTTACTAATTTTTCTTTTTCTTTTCTTTTTTTTTTTTTTTTTGGAGAGGTTTTCCGCTATAGGGCATGTGCGCTCGCCAGACAGACAGAGATAGACATAGAGACAGAAAGTGAGAAATCATGCCCCAGGGGGGATGGCCATGCCGCAATCCCTTCTCCACCATTCTCCTCTCGGGATCTTGGGCACGCACGCACACGCGCCCGGCGTGAGTTTTAAGCCACTGGGTCCTGGACACGAACCGAGGTCAACTACGTGGGAGTCCAGTGACATAGCCATTACGCTAACTGCTGGTTCCTTACTAATTTTGATGTTTTACTCCATCACTCATGTAAAGAATTACTAGAGCATTTTATAAATCTATGTATTTTTCATCTATTCTGTCTTACAAATCTAAAACTATGCGCTTTATGCACAACTAACAGATATCAGCAAAAATAGATGGACTCTTCCACACTTTACTCTTGTCTACATGTTGAAAAGGGGCAGGATGGTGGCTGCGGCCTCTGCTGCTGCCAGATTTGCTGGTCGTCACGTTTTGCAAGCCACGAAGCACATGGAGCCTCTAGTAAAAGAAGTTTTCAAAGTTTACTGAAACCCGCCTGCAGTGGTGGCCATTTCAGAGGTGGATTTGAACCTAAAATGATGAACCGGAAGCCGGGCTAACATCAGATGTGAGCCAGAATGCTGACAAAGGAGAATGAGAGCTGCTCATGGCCCATTATGCTTCTCAGTCATCCGAAGGAGGGGCTCCTCACACAGCAGCCAGAGCAGTGAAGCACAAGATTCACTAGAAGGCCAAGCTAAAAAATGAAGGGAATGCATGATTTTAAGTTAATACTAGTTTCCATATATAAGTATCAACTTTTTACGATACAATGCCTCAGAGCTGCAATTTTTTTTTATTATTTTTTATTTAATTTTATTCATTGTCATTTATTATTATTATTATTATTATTATTATTATTATTTTTGAAGTTGTGCAGAAAGAGACAGAGAGAGAGAGAGAGAGAGAGAAGGAAAGTGAGAAAGCAAGCTGCCAGGTCCAGGATTTGAACCGTGGTCAGCCACGTGGGAGTCCAGCTGCCTTAACCACCACGCCACCTGCCAGCCCCATCAGAGCTGCAATTTTTAAAAATGATTTAATATGAGCTAAGTCAGTCTTGGTATAAGTTTGATTAAAATTGAGGATTTTAAATCAACTACAGACTAGTTTAGAATATTTAGCAATTCTCAGTAATTATGGACAAATGTGTACCATTTGAATAGATATATTGCTCATTAAGTAAATAATGTGGCACTGTGTACACTTCTTAAAGGTAAAGTGAAGACAGGCTAGTGGGAGGCTGACGAACGAGTGATTAAAATCTGTAACAGACATTACAGTGGAATTAACACAGGTGTTGGCCGCCGCCTTTGGCCGCTGAGCCAAGATAACGCTGCTGGCTGCATAGGGAGGCGTGTCTCCAGTACTAGCCTGGGAACTTGCGGGCGGGGCCGTCGGGAGGATCCTATATATACGGGAGTAAAGGGAGGGACAAGGGGAGAAAGAAAGGAAAAAGTAAAGGAAACCTGTGAATAAAGACTGTGTGAGGAAGAACCGGGTGTCGTGTCGTCTCTGCAGAAGTGACGCCGACACACAGGGACTTACCAGGGGGAAAAGTTGTTCAAGGTATAGACAACCGCCCAGCTGCTTGGACTCTTGTATTTAATGGTGAATTTAGCCATGATTGTGACTAAAATTTTTTTCATGGTAAAGACTGCTTTATTGATGGCATTTAGTACAAGTCAGAAATTACGGATCCCCAGGGAAAAGCCCAGGTATCCGATTACTGGTCCCTAGAGAGCTGGACAAAGTCCTAGAAGGGCCTGCTGGGATGACAAAGGCAGCCTCCTGCTTGGGAAACGAGGCCACAGCAGCTGCTACGTGGCACCAGCCATCCCACAGGAGAGCGAGGCCACAGCAGCTGCTACGTGGCACCAGCCGTCCCACAGGAGGGCATCGAGGCCACAGCAGCTGCTACGTGGCACCAGCCGTCCCACAGGAGGGCATCGAGGCCACAGCAGCTGCTACGTGGCACGAGCCATCCCATGGGAGGGCATCAAGGCCACAGCAGCTGCTACGTGGCACCAGCCATCCCACGGGAGGGCATCGAGGCCACAGCAGCTGCTACGTGGCACCAGCCGTCCCACAGGAGGGCATCGAGGCCACAGCAGCTGCTACGTGGCACCAGCCATCCCACAGGAGGGCGAGGCCACAGCAGCTGCTACGTGGCAAGAGCCGTCCCACAGGAGGGCATCAAGGCCACAGCAGCTGCTACGTGGCACCAGCCGTCCCACAGGAGGGCATCAAGGCCACAGCAGCTGATACATGGCACAAGGATACTACAACGTAAAGTAAAAGATAAAGACATGCTAGAATAAAAGATATACCAGAGTAAAACAAATACCAAAGTAAAAGAAATACCAGAGTAAAAGAAATACCAGAGTAGAAAAAAGAAATACCAGAGTAACGAAATATCAGTGTAAAATAAGAAAATAATAAAACAATTTGTGTGCTTGTTATTGCGTCTATTTCTAACCCATAGCCTTTCACACTCAGAGAAACGTGCTCATGCTGAGCTAGACCCGGCAGGGCAGGAAATGACGGAGCCTTGGTGTCAAGGCAGTCCTGACTGAGCATGCACCCTAAATTCCCCCAGGTCTGCCTCAGGACACACACCTGACTACATTTACCCAAGCCACCCACTACTAAAACCTAACCACCTAACCCCATCATCAAACCTGAAACACCAAGCCCTAACTCCTAAGCCCTAACCATAACCCTACCACTAACCAAACTGTAACTCCATAACACAACCCCATTACCTACCATATCTGACACCACACAGGCTATAGCTGAACACTAAATTGGGGGACAGATTGGTATCCCATGCCCAGCAGTGCTTTTTGGTGGGCACTGAGATGCTCCTGTGATATCTGAGGTGGCTACTTGGAGAAATTATGGATTTTGGGTTTCACAAGTAGCATGAGTCATGACCCATATAATACCTTGGCTCTATGGTGTTTTCAGAAATAAGAAACTCCTTTCTCAGTCACATCCACCTGATGCTGACACCAAAGGAGACAGGGTGTTGCACCAGTCTTGACCAGGATGCACACCACAGCTTCCCCCAGGTCTACCTTGGAACCTGGAGCCTCCAGCACATGCCATGTCACTTTGACCCAAACTCCACTACTAAAAAAATTCCAATGTATAATATACATGGTCCTCGGAGGGGAAAGATCAACAGTCCTAAACAGAACTGAAGAAGCTGTTCAACTATAGGCAGGTGTTCAAGCTGGGAGCAGCGACTAAGGCACCCAGAGGTGGGGGCTGTGGTGGACCAAGGACTGATCATGCAGCACCATTTCAAGAAGTGGATAGTGCATGTGCCAACATTCTGCACAAAAAAGTGCAGAAAACTCCTCCAACAGATCCGGCTTGCCCAGAAAGAGGAGGAAGATCTGGAGGTGGAAGCCCCCTCAAAGTCAGCCAGGACTAGTGAACCAGAGCCCAAAGATTAAAAAAAAAAAAAAATGCAAAAGCCACCCTCCTAGGATGTAGACATGGAGGACCTTGAAGATGAGAGCTAAAAGTATTACTTTTTCCATGAGAAAATTCACAATTAGAGTGAGAAGGACACATCAGCTGATGAAGAGGACTTTGGAGAAAGGATTGACATTTGTTACCATCCCCAGATTTATCTTTTAGAATGGCCTCCAGACCTCCATTAGGGAGGGATGTGAAGAGAGGGAAGAGGCCCTGAAGAAATGTAATACAGGGCCTCTGTAGCAGTCAACTCCATTTCTAATTAAGCCCTAGAGCCCTAGTGAAAAAATTCCAATATATAGATACTATAGCCAACATCTTTTCTTACCACAAGGGAGTTAAACTTGAAATTAACTGCAGAAAGAACCCTCAAAAATACACAAACACATGAAAATGAAATAACCTACTCCTGAATGACTGTAAACACTAAAGAAAACAAGGCTGAAATCTAAAGAGTCACTGAAACCAATGATAGTAAACACATGAATTATTCATTTTATAGGATTTTCACATAGAGTATGTGCACTCACTGGAGAGAGATAGGCAGAGAGTTAAAGTGAGAAAGCATACCCAAGGGGATGGTCACACCACAATCCCTTCTTCTCTTGGAATTTTGGGCACAGCATAGAAAAGCTTGAAATGATACCTGAGATCTCCCTTTGAAGAAGATCTCAGAGCCATAAATGTGAACTGACCTTTAATAAATTCTTATTATATTTAAAATGGTCCAGGTCTAAAAAAAAATGCTCTTGATTATATCCACCCCTGGGTCTAAGTCAAAATACATAATAATCTCCACTGGAAATAACTGAGAGTAGAAAAGAGTTTTGATGTTTTGTATAATGTGAAGGAATATTACTATTTTACTTTTGCTGTATACTGTATTTGCTGGGGCAATTTTATACAGTTGAAGCAACAGTTCTGCAGCAAAATACAGAACAGGTAATAAACATTCAATTTCTTTATTAAAAAAGAGAAATAGTTTATCACAAGCCACGCTAGCGCACAGATAGTGCCACCACTTGGAAAAATAGATGACAGAAGGAGATGGAGATTCAGGTCCTGGGCCGACAGGAATACACCAAGTACAGCAGTGTGCACCTGTAATCCCAGGTCATTGGAAGTCTGGGGCAGCTGATTACAACACAGAGACACCATGTCAAAAATACCTATCTATGTCACATCCTTTCCTTCTCTCTCATCTGTCTCATCTAAAAATAAAGTTTAGCAACAAGTATGGAAACGCACACTGAATAGTGTTAGTTGCAGGCAGAGATCACATGGGAAGCCTGAGTTCAATATCTGGTCCATCCTAAAAGGCAAGATGTAGTGTTGTACACCTGTGTACTCAGCTACTCAGGAAGCTGAGGTGAGGGGATCACAACCCAGTGACACCCTATTTAAGACACTGCACATGACACCAAAACAATGTCTTAAATGGTAAAATTATCTCATGTATATTTAATCACAAACATAAAAGAAGAAGCCCTCATTCATGTCACAACACTGGTGAATCATAGAAATGGTCAGAGTGAGCAAGGCAGGACACAAAAGGCCATGCAGTGAGTGACTGTGTTTATGTGGAACATCAGAAACAGGAAGCACTCCAGAGACGGAAAGTGGATCCCTGGTAGCTGTGTATGATGGTTTTGTTTCTTTTCAGGTAACTAAAATGCTCTAAACAAGCTAGATTATTGCAACACTGGTAATGCAGTAAATATAATGGACTGTATAGTTACCAAAATTTAAAATGGTGAAATTTTTATAAAGGGAATTTACATAAAATCCTCAGCACTTACACTATTATTTTCTGAATGGAGAATTTGTCCTGAAAAGACTATGGAGCTAAGTTACCTCTTCCTGGAACTGTGGCTACTCCACTAACACTTGAAGCCACTGTTCAAGGTCATAGGAGAAACAACGGTTTATTGTAAACCAGCATTTTCCATCCACAGACAGCAAAGTGTGTGATGCCTCCAGATGGACCTCGGACAACTGCCATAGGCTACACGTGCTTTGGTGCCTGATGCCCTTCTTTTATTATAGAGGATGTTCAAACACCACAAGCATATTCTGGCCTCTGTGTTTGCCACCGAGGAGACCTGCAGTCACCCCTATACCTGCACAGCACACCCTAAGGGCATTGTCTCTACACTGCTTACCATGTGCGCAAAGTGCCTGGGCACATTCCCTGGAGTGTCTACCAGGACAGGGACAGAAAAGTCCAATTCAAACCAGGAGGGGAAGAGCAAGGCTATGTCCTCCCCTCACTCTGACAGTGAACCCCACACACAGACTCATGTCTTCCTGTCCCAGCCCTCTCTCTCCCTCTGCTCATGGTGCTACTCACCAGGACTGCAGTCAGATGGTGCCCTCTGGTGGGTGCTGAGAAGGAGAAGCTAAGGCACAGTCTGGGAGGAATGAGGAACCAAGGCTTCACGGTTTACAAGACAGGTCTCGGCCGACTGATGTTCAATGGAGGCAGGATGAGGTTCACTGACTAGTGCAAGCCAGACTTTCCCTCCTGGGTGTCCTGTGAAATCAACCAAATTCAAGATTCAGCTTTGGTTATAACCAGGACTCCTAAGACCTAGAGGAGGACTGTAAGGGTGATCTGAGTACAGAAGTCTGAGATCCATGCTGAAATAACAGTGAGATCACACCACTGAACAGAGGAGGGATCTTTGGGACTCCAACTAAAAGATGATGGATTCAGGACTCTGCTAACCAAGGTCAAGCAAGACTAGATTTATTCACATGGGACTAAGTGAACCAATGGATGATGATCAGTTTAAGGACTATTGGCTGAAAAACTGCTGGTTCTGGGACCAGCAGGTACCTAGTGGCTAGGGTGCTGAACTCCCACATGGCTGACCACAGTTCAAGTTCCAGAACTGGTGGCTTCCTTTCTCACACTCTCTCTGGTCAAATTGAAGAATAATGATAAATAAAATTAAATACGTCTTTTTACAAAAAGAAAAAATGCTGGTTCCTTAACATTCTATGTACTAGATTTAGGAAACTCATTTCTCTTCTCCCTTCTAACTAAAAATGGTAACTATTTAATAGATTTTCTTTTGTAAATGGAAACAAAACACTTATTCTTGTCCTGATCCCTCCAAAATTGAAAACCTCTTGAATATCCTGATTCTCATGGTAATTTGTCATTTGCAAATGCACCAGTTTACCTTTTAAGAGGATGTAACTGGGAACATTAGTCATATACACAAGGCTTTCATTATAATGTCATAATTGGTCATAACTGACCACATATTATCAACTTACAAAGCCCTATGACAAAAAAAAAAAAAAAGCAAAACCAAAAAAGAGCCTTATACCTGCTGTAAAGGGTTTCCAACCTTACATGACAGCAAAGAATGTCACTTCATGGCAGTCCTAGGAATCTCAAGATATCCTGGATAGTCCAAAGCAGAGAGGAATTCACCAATACCTACACATTCTATGTGAAAATCCAGTTGTATGTTCTTAACTTGGCTTTCTATCCTCAATAAAAAATTAAAAGGCCCATCTGCATTTTATTATGAAAAGTTACAAGACAGAAAGCCTAAAAAGACCTACATGCTCAAGCAATTCAATGGCATAATGGTTAAAGTGGATAACATAGACTACTGTGTGATTCAAGTCCCAGAGGGCTTGAAAAACACATGGGTACACATATAGGCAAAATCCTGAAAGTGGGTAAATGATGCGGGCTGAGTGATTTTGCAAATGAGTGGAATCTATGCAAGGAGCAAATAAGCTGTGCCTCAACAGAGGAGGCACAGTTGTATAAGGTTCTTTGCCGTGAGAGCAATAATTATCGATTCTACAACCTCTATGTCTGTTATCTGTAATGAAAATGGGAATTAAATAAATGGCATGTTTTTCACTGTTGAAGTGGGAGGTTACAGATAAGCAAAGGGAGAAGACTACAATAATCCCTGTGAGCATAGTTGGAAAAATTAGCATACACTCCTACAAGCTTTATATAATTAAAGATAGCTCCATACAGAAACTTATATGATTAGGAGTGATATACAGGTTAGAACACACATATATTTTCTCACATTGTCAGCTACAAGGGACAAGATACCACCAGCACATTAACCCCCTAGGTAGCAGTGTTTCTATAATTAGAGAATTTATTTCCTTCGTGAGAATAAGCATAAAGGAAGGGGGAGAAAGGGGCGCCCTTAACGCTATAATCCTCTGTCCAGGAGTCTCCTCACTGTAATCCTCTGGCCAACCATGCGGGCAGCCAAGTTCACTTGGATGCCATGGGAATGCTTAGCACATTTAGGCAGACCTGGGGCACAAACCCAGAGCCATCTCACATGACATCCAGCATCCCACAGCAACAGCCCTACTGCCTCCTTCACCATGGTGGGCCAAAATATAATTTTAATATAATTTTCTAATAAAAGAAGCAGGGCTCTTTGAAAAAAAAATAGCTGATACTAGGACTAGGACAGTAAATACTTGAGCCAGAACACTCCTGAGTAATCAGAAAGTAAGAAACTGTTCAAAACATAAAATAGAATGAAGTCACAGGAGCCAATGGAAAGAGTTTCCAGTGAGCACAATGGAACTCAATTGAGCAATACATACTGTAGTATCAACTATAACCAAAGCTTAAAGTAATTGTCTGGGTGTCTGTGCTTTTATAAAAAAGAATAAGTAATGGACTTGGATAGAAATCAACACAGAATTGCTGATGTAGTCATTCAGCCATCAGGCAGTGGCACTTACTCTCCATAAGTGGTGACTCTGAACACTGACATCCTACAAAGAACTCACATGATATGGATGCAAAAGGAAGAAACCGTTGCAATGAAGCACGGAAAAAACCACCTCACCTAGTAATCTGAGTCACTAATGACAGTGGTGATTCACCTGAGAGCATGAGTGACAAGGACATTCTTCTCTGTGATGTACTTTCCAAATGATAACACAGTTCAATTATGATTAAAAAAAAAAAAAAAAAAAAAGTAAATCCTAGTAAAGGACATTTTTAAAATTTATGTTGATTTTTCATTTTTCTGGAGAGGGACAGTGAGAGGGAGAGGGAAAGTGAGAAAGCAAGCAACCAGGTCTGGGATTTGAACCATGGCCAGCCATATGGGAGTCCAGCACCATTAATCACCACATCCACTGGCCCCAGAACAGAATTTTATAAGAGAGATTTTTGCTAGTGGGAACATGTGCTCACCAGAGAAACAGCAAGACAGAAAGTAAGAAATCACCCCCCCAGGGGGGATAGAAACACTACAATCCCTTCCCCTCCATTCTCCTCTCAGGATCTTGGGCATGCATACACACATGCCCGGCATGAATTTTAAGTCACGGAGTCCAGGACTCAAACCATGGTCGACTACATGGGAGTCTAGCGATGTAACCATTACACCATATGCTGGTCCCATGAAACATATTATTTAAAACAGTTGACAGGCTATGCTCAACTCTGTCAATGTCATGAGAAACAGAAATTTCTAAGACACTGTCACAGACAAGAAGAATCTAAGGAGACATGATAACTAGATGTCATGTGGGATCTTTGAACAGGAAAAGGTACCACTAAGGTAAACCAAGTGAAATACAGACTTTAGTTAATAACGACACATTGGTATCGAATCATTACCTGTCACAAATTATATCAGATGTTAGTAAGACATCTGACACATAATAAGATTTAAAATGAAAGAAAACTAGGAGCTACAAAATTTCTGCATTTTCTGTGTAAACACAAGCCACATGAAAAAAAAGCTTTATTTTAAAATATACTTTCAAAACAACTACTTATTCTATTAATTACTAATAACTGACTGTATTAGTGAGACCTGATTTTTAGAGGTTTTTGCCTTAGGGCCCATGTACTTGTCAGAGAGAGAGAGAGAGACAAAGACAATGAGAGAAAAAGAAAGAAAGTACCCCCAGGGGAGATAGCCACACCTCAATCCCTTCTACTCCGTTCTCCTCCTGGGATCTTGGGCATGCACACAGACACTCCTGGCTTAAAATCATGGTTGTCCATGTTGGAGTCCAATAACATAACCACTATGCAATCTTCTGGTCCTGAGACCTGATTTTTAATAAGAGCATTTAAGACACAAAAAATAAACAATGAAGACTAATACTTAATTTTAGATAAATGTCTTTTACATGTTTCATGGTCAAGTAATAACCCATGTGTAAACTAATTTTTTCTCAAGTTAAAATTGCATCCTGGATTCAATCTATGAAAAGGTAGTACCTGGAGCCAACAGGTAGTGTAGTGGTTAAGGGTGCTGGGCTCCCATATGGCTGACCACAGTTCAAGTCCCAGACATGGCAGCTTACTTTCTCACTTTTCCTATCTCTTTCTCTCTCTCACTCTGTCCCTCTCTGGTCAAATTAAAATAAATTAATCAATAAAAGTTGAATAAAATAATTTTCAAAAAAAATGATGGTAACCTGGGAACCGGCAGTTAGCGTAATGGCTATGTCGCTGGACTCCCACGTAGTCAACCACGGTTCACGTCCCGGACCCGGTGGCTTAAAACTCACACCGGGCGTGTGTGCGTGCGTGCCCAAGATCCCAAGAGGAGAATGGAGGAGAAGGGATTGCGGCATGACCATCCCCCCTGGGGGGTGATTTCTCGCTTTCTATCTCTCTGTCTCTCTGTCTGGCGAACGCACGCGCCCAATAGTGAAAAACATCTCAAAAAAAAAAAAAAAAGATGATAACCTTAGAGCAGGGGAGAAACTCACATTTTAGCGACTCTATTTCAATTACTACATGAACATCTTCAAAACAGTGCCTTGGGGGGGAAAAATACAAACTGATTAATTGTGACTGAATCAATCATTCCGAAGAATTATTTTGTTTCCAGACATATCTTTTAGTAGTAGTATGATTAAATATTTGTCATTAAGAAAAAACATTCGGGGGCTGGCAGGTAGCATGGTGGATAAGGGTGCTGGATTCCCACATGGCAGACCACAGTTCTAGTTCCAGACCTAGACGCTTGTTCTCTCTCTCTCTCTCTCTCTGGTAAAAAGTAAAAAATAAAGCTAATAAAGAACTAATTATTTTTAAAAAGGAAGAGAAAATATTAAAAGAAAACAAGAAGGTGAACAGAATCTGTGACAAGGATGATTACCACAGTAAAGCTTGACAAAATGTGATAAAGAAACAAAAATGTCAGGATGGTCTAAGAATGATTTTAGATATTCCTATGCTTTGTAGAAAAAAATAATTTAGCTTTCGAGTCTAGAAGGTGGTATACAGGTTAAAGTGCTGGATTCCCAACCACGTTTGGAGTCCTAGACCTTTTGACTGGAAACACACTGGGTACGTGTGCATGTTTCCAAAAATTTTTGAGAAGAAGTGATTGCAGCATTGCCTCCACCCTGGAGGGTGATTTCTCACTTTCACTCTCACTGTCTTTCTATCTATCCACGATGGCATATGCCTTATGGAAAAAACCTTTTAAAAATAACTTTTAGAATATTTTTAAAGATTATTGGGCACCTAAACTCTACAATGTTTCCAAATTAAGTTGAATTTTTAAGTACATTAATTATGTTAATGTAGCTGGTCTCAAAGCTAATAATACAAGGGATCTGTGCTTTATTTGTGTAATAAAACAGAGTTATTTATTCACCCAGAAAACCATATTAGATCTAAAATATAATAGAGAATACCAGGAACCAAATATACTTGATTGTATTACAGATATAGCTCTTCATGAATAAATGTATCAAATCACTTGAAAATAGAAATAGTCTAGCTTGGGAAACTATTAAATACAAAACATAGGGCACTGGCATAAAAAGGCTTCTAAACGCACGTCTATTCATGAACAACTATGGCAGTTGTAGAAAAGAAAAAAAGCCTATGTCCCTGCCCCCAAAAGATTACACTGAATCTGGGGCCAGGCTATAGCCTCATGGTTAAACTGGCTGGATCCAATATGGCCAAATACAGGGTTTGAGTAGTGGACCCAGCAGATTGAGAGACACAAAACACCTGTGTTTTCCCACTTTCCCTCTCTCTCCCTCTCTCTTTCTCAAGAGCGCCACCAAGCTCTGAAAAAAAATTTTAATTAAACTGAATCTATACTTTATTCAACTCAATCATAATTTACGGCGAACTTCCGCATCTAGTGATTCAAACTTAATAACCATTTTATATATGGTAAAAATGTTATATACATTCTTTGTGAAAACAACAAGCACCTCTGTCCTAAAACCCACCTTATGAACGTAAAGGGAGACAAGGATAAAATGCAACCAGGACACTTACAAAACAAAAGACTTACCAAATATAATATACATGTATATTGTCCCAAAATAAGAATTATACAATGCTAGGAACAAGCAGGCAGTACCGAAGTTAAGACACTGGACTCTGAAATGGCTGACCATGGTTCGAGCCCTGTTCCTGGTGGGTCAAAAATCATGTCAGGCACATGTGTGTATGTGGTCAAAATCTCAAGATGAGAATGGAGGACATGAGATTATGGTGTGGCCATACCCCTGGGGGTGATTCTCATTTTCTCTCCCTCCCTCTCATTCTCTCTCTCTCTCTCCTCTTTGGTGAGTGTAAGCATCCTATGACAATAAAAAGAAAATTTAAAAAAATTATACGGGGCCGGCAGGTGGTGTGGTGGTTAAGGATGCTGGACTCCCACATGGCCAACTGCACTTTGAGTTCCAGAAAGGTGGCTTCTTTCCCACTCCCTGCCCTCGACTGTACAAATTTCATCTTAAATGGCTGTAAGCATCATGCAATAAAAACAGTTAACCTTGGGAACAGCATATGGCTTATGGGTTCCATCGCTGGACTTCCAAGTATTTGGCTTTGATTCTTGTCCTGTACCACACTGCTTAAAACACACTGGGCATGCCTACTCAAAGTACTAAGAGGGGACCAGTGGATTACATAATAATTACATCAGCACAGATGCTCTATAGCAAAAATCTCTCTAGGAGAAAAATAAAATATTACCAGGAATACACACTTCGGCATCTGGATGCAAGGGCTCTCAGTTCTCTCCTCTCAGAAGCTGCAGGCATGCTGGGAGCTAGTGAATTCAGCTGTTATAAGGTGAGACCCGGCTCAGGTGAGACGCATCAGCAGCCAATACCCAGAGACGCTCTCCGACCTTGTGAGAAGCAGCGAAGTGGGGGAGGTGTTGTTGGGGAGCCCGCTTACTGGAGTTGGTGGGAGTGGCGAGGTTCTTGCCTCCTCTTCGTCTTTGCTTTAAACCTTGAGCTGTAAATAAATTAAATAAATAAATAAACCTTGACCCAGCTGTTCAGCTGAATGTTGACTCGGCTGCTCCACGTTCCTCCAAGTGAACGTGGAAGAGCCTGCTCAAGCAGAAGCAGCAGTTCCAGCGGAAGTGGTTTTTTAGGACAGGAGTGTCATGCGCAAAGGAGGGCAGCAAGTTAGGGCGGAAGTGGAGGATTTGGTCCAAGGCAATGAAGTTACATGTTTGGGTGGAAGTGGTTTTGAGGGGAAGGCACGCTGCACGCCGCAGTGGCGGCGGCGGTGGCGGAGGGGGGGGTCCGGCAGTGGAGGGGGTCCGGCAGCAGCGGCGGCAGGTGCCGCGCACTGCTTGTTGTTTCTGGTGGAAGTTGTGTGCTCAGGCAGACACGGTGGCTTGAGGAAAGCCGTTGTGTCTAGCATAAGCGGCATGCTCGGGCAGAGCAGCTGGCTTGAAAGTCGGTCTATGCACAGTGGTGGCACTGCCCACACCTGGATTGGGGGCAGGAAGAGACTGAGGAGAAGAGCATATGTCAAGGGGCAGCTCCAAGGAGGGAGTCAGTATTTCCAGGGCTGAGACCCTCAGAGAGCTGGTCCTCCAACACTGCAGCAATGGGGACATGTCCAGTTTTGAATCTCCCATCTGCTACTGCTGCACCCTGCCTGGCTCAAGCTCAGGAGGACAATAGATGGGATGGCCTTTCTGAGGATGATTCTTCTCCCCACTCTCCTGCCACCTTTGGCAGGCTTCTGGGTGCTAAAAAGCAGCCCCAGTCATTGAACCATCCAGGAGCCATCACAGCAGCCATTACTTCATTGCAGTCCAGACACAAGTGGCAGCAGAGGAAGGGGCATCAGCTACCACAAAGTTCAGAGCCATTTCCATCCTCCAGAAAAAGCCCCACGACCACCAGCCTCTGCCATCTCTCCTTTGTCTTCAGCCACATACTCCCAGGCATGACAGCCTAATACTCCCATAAACACTCTCTAAAGAAAAATCTCTCTTAAAAAATGAAAATCAGCTATTCACGTTTTGAAGGTAGTTATTAATATTTCCATGACAGTTTTGGGCACAGCATATTAAAACAGAAATTGTACTGTTGTAATATATAACATGGAGGGCCAGGCCATAAATAATGACAATATATATAGTGGGCTTTTGTACTGCTATTATTTTATTTTGGAATGTGAAGGGCTGAATGAGGATTTTAATTTTTAATTTTTCAGTGTTTTTGAGATACTTTGCTTGCATTTTATGGTGTTTTCATTGGAAATGGAAAAATGGCATTATATGTGTGTGTGTGTGTGTGTGTGTGTGTGTGTAATTGTAATATAAGTATGCATACCTTCCTTTATTTCAATTACCATTCCTATACAATATGACAAGAATTGCTATGAATAAAATGTTTTTGAGTCCTAATTAAAATTTTATTTATGGGAGCATTTATAATTAGCCTGAAATGCACTCTGAGTTTCTAGACTGTTTCCTTAGACTTTTTTGATGTGCAGCAGCTAACATGTCTGAAGTTACCTGAAGACTTACGACTGGGCCTATGCCATCCCAAGTCTTCTGTATCTCTTGAACATTTCTGTCATAATTATAAAAAGATAATTGAATAAATAACTTTGCCATTCTTCCTGTGGCACAGGTTATGAACGAGTGCAGTTTACCAACAGTATCAATTTTTTCAGCTTTAAAAAATAAAAGATACAAGTTACATGTTTAGGACAAGAAAATGTGTGCACTATGTTCATAGCAATGTGGTTGTCAGAAGTGTCTCATTTACCTTTAAGTACTGTTAACATGTCATGCATGAAGGTGGAAGGGGTGGAACTGTGCACTAAAGTGGGTGCTGTAACTCTAGTGTTTGACAGAATTGTCGACTACTTTTCAGGTTAAAATTTTAACCTTTTAGGACCAGCAGATGGTGTAATGGTTACATTACTGGACTCCCATGTGGTCGAGTGTGGTTTGAGTCCCAGACCTTGAAACTCATACTGGGTGTGAGCCCAGAATATGTGTGTGTGCCTAAATGCCAATAGGAGAATGGAGGAGAAGGGATTGTATCCTGGTCATCCTCCCAGGGTGTGCTTTCTTGCTTTCTGTTTTTCTGCTTTTCCCTCTCTCTCTGGTGAGCACTTGTGTCCTGTAGCAAAAATCCTTCTCTCTTACAAAAAAAATCTACTTGTTTTCTTTATTAAGAATTCTTTTCATTTTATTCATTTATTTAATTTGAACAGAGAGAAAGAGAGGAGGAAAGTGACAAAGCAAGTCACCAGGTCTGGGACTCAAACTGCAGTAGGCCATGTGGGAGTCCAACACCCTTAACCACCACAGGCGCCTCAATCTGTTTTCTTATAGAATATATAATATATATTAATAGATTTCATTCTATTAAACAGCCTTACTCGGATTGAGCATCTTCAGATACCCTGTGCTATATAACTAGTCCTGTGTGATCCCATCTTGTATTCGGACATCACTACCCAAGAACTGCCATATCCAGGAGGCCTGAGAGTAAAGAGACGTGGTCCAGCGCTCACCCAGGACTGTACTGCCAGGTGGCCACGGGGAAATGAAGTCTGGCAGGAGGCCTGAAGGCCTTCGTCCCTGAAACCTGTGGGCTGGCTGTTCTCCTGCCATGCCCTGACCCCGCCAGCCTGGCCTCACGGAGAACTCTGGGAACTCCGGACCAGTGTAGTGCCATGCCATGCTATGCCATGCCATGCCACACTGCACCCCCTGGGAGATGTCTGGGGGGGGTCCGTGCCTGCCGGTCTTCCGGCTCCTCACACACAAGTCTTCCTCTCGAGCTTCAAGGAGGGGCTACCCCTAATGGCACACTGTTTTCCAAGAGTCCCCATGGGAGGAATTTCCAGCATGGCCCCGGTCTCGTCAGTGAGACATCTCAGACAGGTGACGGGAAGAGAGACGGACATTGCCCCAATGCTGTCCCCACGCCAAAAATGATCGACAGTGATGCCGTCACCACCCGTGGCTGATAAGCACACCAGCTTCTCCAATCACATCCCAGACGGTCCATACACATGGACACCTCGTGATCAAAATGGGTGCTCCTGGTGCCTCTGGCTGATATGTCTCAGGGTCTCCTAGTGGGCTCACCTTGCCCCATATTTGTAAACACTACAGCATCCTATGGTCTGCCACGTAGGAATCCAGCACCCTTAACCACCAGGCCACCCTGCCGGCGCCCCAAATTCCTTTCCTTTGTTTCTGTGCATACCTTATGGTAGTAAAAGAATGTCATTGAGCATTTGGCACTGCAAATATCACATTCAAAGAAAGAAAGGAGATGAACAGGATCTGTGACCAAGGGGACCGG
Organism: Tupaia tana; assembly: GCA_026018925.1. Classification (NCBI taxonomy): domain Eukaryota; kingdom Metazoa; phylum Chordata; class Mammalia; order Scandentia; family Tupaiidae; genus Tupaia; species Tupaia tana. The sequence goes on along the minus strand of JAKSZU010000026.1, from coordinate 24,757,715 downwards.
CAGGTAGTGCAACGGATATGTTGCTAGATACACACATAGTCAAGTATGATTTGAGTGCTAGACTGGGTGACTTACGACTCACGCCGGGCACATATTCATGAGTGCCCAGAAACCCGAGAGGAGAAGAGAGGAAAGGAATGTTGGGGGCTGGGGGGTGTTTCCCTGTTTTTGGTCTCTCTATCTCTCTCTGCCTCTCCAGTTAGCACATGTACCTCATAGTATATAAAAAAAATTAAACTAAATTTAAAAAAAGTCTCTCCAAAACAAACACAATCTCTCTAAAACCAACACACAAGCGAAACTGGTGGATCCCATTTGGTCAACCACACAGTTTGAGTCCTGATCCCGACCACCAGAGAGATGCTCCAAACACGTGTGCATACATTATCAAAATCAAGACGACTAACAGAACTCATGAAAATATACATTCATCAAACCTTGAACCAGTTGAGAGAAATCAGAAGAGGTATAAATACATGCAGAGAAATTCCTCGTTCAAGATGAGGATGTTCATTATTGTTCAAAGATGATCTTTCTAACCCGATCTACAGACTCAGCAGCGTCCCATTCAAGTTCCCTGCAAAGGTATCAACAAATTATATAGTGTAGAGCTTTTTACCTTATGGTGTATGTGCGTGTGCTTGCTGGGGGTGGCAAGGGAGAGGGCAAGAGGGAGAGGCAGATGAGAGGGAAAGTGAGAAAATATCCTCCAGAGGCAAAGGCCACACTGAAATCCCTCCCCCTCCATTCTCCTGCTGGAATCTTGGGCATGCACACACATGCCCAGTATGATTTTAAAGCCACCGGGTCTGGGACTCGAACCAAAGCTTGCATGTGGGAGTGCAGCCATGTAGCCACTGCTCCACCTGCTGGCTTCCAGGGCTGATTGTTTCTTAAAGTTTATTCATTTCTTCCATGAAACAAGAGACTCAGAGAGACAGGCATCCCTGACAAGTTCCTCATGCCCTATCCACCTCCAGCCTCAGCCAGGCCCTTGTCCTGGGCACACATGCCAGATGTGCTCAGGAAATAAATCCAGAACCACCCCATATGGGTCAGACACACCAAAACCATTCTACCAACAGGTCCCCCTTGGTGCCCATTTTATCTTACCTCCTAAAGTTCAGTGCCCCAAACCAGAACATGCTGCCTTACCCAGAGACCTCCCGGAGGAAGTTTCTGGGTGTAGTGCCAGACTGCACTGCCCCACGGCCTCCAGGAGGAGGACCTTTAGCATCATGTCAGACAACACGACATGGCGGCCTACATCGAGAAAGGCTTTCGGGTAGAATGCAAGACTACCCAGAGGCCTCCAGAAGAAAGGCTTCTACACAGAGTCGAGAAGACACCTCCCACAGATCTTGAGGAGGAAAGCTTCTGAGCAGAGAGCCAGGCCACACTTCTCAGAAACTCTGGGAAATGGAGTCTGGCTCTACACGCATAACTCTAAGGTCGCCAGAGAAGGGAAGCAGGCTCCACGACGATCCCATCTTGTACTCAGACGCTACGACCCAAGAACTGCCATATCGCAGAGGCCCAGGGTGGAGGGGTGGGAAGGGGGGAGATGTGGTCGGGCCCTCACCCAGGAGTCTACCGCCCGCTGGCCACTGGGAAACGGAGTCTGGCATGAGGCCCGGAGGACTTCCTCCCTGAAGCCTCTGGGCTGGCTGTTCTCCTACCACACCCCGACCCCCACCGGCCTGGCCTCGCAGAGACCTCTAGAAACTGGACCGGTGCTGTGCCGGGCCACACGCCTCACCACGCACCCCGGGAGGGACCTCTAGGGGTGCCTGCGCCTGCCGGTCTTCCGGCGCCCCGCCCACGCGTCTTCCCCTTAAGCTTTGGAAGCTTTGGGAAAGGGCTCCCCCTCAGGGCACATTGTGACCCGAGAGTCCCCGTGGGAGGGGTTTCCTGCACGTCCCATGTCTCGTCGGTGAGACATCTCGGACAGGCGACGGGAAGAGAGATGGACATCGCCCCGATACTGTCGCCACACTGAAAATGATCGACAGTGATGCCGTCACCACCCATGGCCAATAAGCACACCGGCTTCTCCTATCACATCCCAGATGGGCCGTACACACCAACACCAGACACCATGCGATTGAACTGGGCGCCCCCAGTGCCTCTGGCCGGTAGGTCTCAGGGTCTCCTAGTGGGCTCCCCTTGCCCTGCATTTGGAAACACGACAGCATCATGTGTGTCTGTAGGACTTTTTTCCCACTTTTGCCACAGGTGGCACCTGGTCACCAGAGAGGTGGGAATGCTGAGAAATCCTCCCCACACCCAGGGAAAAGCATCGCACCACTGAAGCTGCTCCCGCATCCCTGTCCCTGTCCTCCTCCCCCTCCCGCAGACAGACAAAAGATCTAAACCACAAGAATCCCCTCCTGCATGTGTGATGACAGACATCATGTGAGCCAGGTACCTGGGCATGGCACAACATGGTTCATGAGCCACAGAGATGACAGACATGAGGGAGGAAGGAGACCAAAGGCCACACTGTGTGTGATGGTCCATCCGTGTGGCCCGTCTGGGACAGGCGGATCCAGGGAGAGTAAGCACATTCACAGTCCATGGCCGGGGGTGGGAAAGAGACTCCCTGATGTTGCCGAATTTCCTTTCAGGTCATTCAAAGGCTCTGACCTAGACAGATGGCTATCTGACTGCGCTGATGTGGACTAGTCCAAGGAATTATCCTTAACAAAGGTCAGCCCGCCCGGTGACATGTATTGTGTATGAATTTACATAACAAAAAAAGAAAGGGAAAACAACTTACCCGATTGCTAATTCCAGACTCATCCCATGAAGTACTTGGGACAAACCTGCAGCTTCCTGGAACTGTGCCTCCTCCACTGACACCAGGGGCCACCACACCAAGGCCTGGGTAGAAGTGACGCTTGATTGTAAACTGGCACATCCAGCCTCAAAAGGCAGAGCACTGAGTACTAGCGGCTGGACCTCAGAGCCGTAGGCCAGGGCAGCGAGATAGGCTCCAGTCTTCAACGCCCTGGCCTCCATGCAAACACCACAATACACACAGCTCACAGTGTTTTCTGCCACTGAGGAGACCAGCAGGCATCCTCACATCCCAGGACATCAATCCTATGCACCTACAAGGTGCACCATGGGAATGGGGGCGGAGGGCAGGAGGGCTCCCCAGAGCATCTGCAGTTGGAGACAGAAGCCAGCCCGGGCCTGAGAGATGGGAAGCATTTGAGAGGGAGTTGAAAGCAACCCCATTCCCGGACAGAAGGCCGCAGGGACCACACAGTCAGCTGGATGGGGCTCTGGGCACAGACCGTGTCCCAGGATGTTGGATGACATTCCGCAATCCCACGTGTCCTCTGACTACCCAGTGGACTCTATGATAAAATGTAACCAAGGCATTACCCACACAAAATTAGGCTTGCTAAATACTCAGACATTCATAATCTCAAAATAAGAATTACACAATGATGGGGACCAGCAGGCAGCATAATGGTTACAACACTGGATTCCCATGTTGATGACTGGGGTTCAAGTCCTGGACTCAGCAGCTTAAAACTCATACTGGACACGTGTGTATGTGTACCCAAAATCATGAAAAGAGATTGAAGGGGAAGGGATCACAAGATGGCCATCCCCCTGGGGGTGATTTCTCATTTTCTGTCTCTCTGAGAAGCACACACACTAGCAAAAATCTCCCCCCCACCACCACCAAAAGAAAAAAGAATTCCACAATGCTGAAATCAAAACATTTGATACTTTTCAAATGTTATTGGGACAAGTCAGAAATAGACCTTAAAGGTCTCAAAAAAAAAAAAAAAAAAAAAAAAAAAAAAAAACCCAGCAATATATAAAGCAGCACACTTACTAGAGGGCCCATCTACTTGTTTCCAATGAAGGAATGAAAGTAACTTTTGATGAATGGAAGACATTAATAATACATATGAATATAGTTTCCAAATTTGAAAAAAAAAAAAAAGCAAATTTAAAGGTATGAATCACCAGATTAAAGTTTCTATTAATATGGTCTAAAGCCACATAAAAATTAAGATGACAGTCTTGCTGATTTTATCAATGAAATGGATACCATACGTTCAAATTTTCTCTCTTTAATGGGAGAAAATGCATTTTTAGTAAATATATCTGATTTACACAAAGAAGCCACTGACTTCACTCTTAAATATTGTGTGTCCTATCTTAAATGTCTTTAGGCATCATATAATAACAATTGTTGGCTTTTAAAAAATATTGCCATTCTGTTTCTGTCTACTGGTTCTTCAGTTTTGCTTAGAACACTTTCATCCAAATTTGAAAGAGCTCTTCAGCTGTGTGTGTGTGCATATATGTATGAATATAAACTGAGGGGACGGTCATGCCACAATCCCTTCTCCATTCTCCTCTCAGGATTTTGGGCACCTGGCATATACTATTTAAAATAGTACCATTGATGGGTGGGAATAATGACCAGTCCTGAGGCTCCTCTCCTTGCTCTGAGTGGAGGGTCTTTGGGCACTCAGTGATGGAGGAGCAGCCAGAGGACCTAGTGGCTGTGGAGTCTGCAGATTCTGGCAGACACTGGACAATGCATAGGCAATGGGTGGGGAGGACTGCATGACCCTGCTGCTCAACTAAAAGCACAGATGGAACAGAACTCTTAGAGTATAAATTGATGATTGATGCAAATAAAGAAAAACTCCAGAACAAATCTTGGAAGAAAAACAAATAGAAACTAAAATTGGAGACCTGGAAAATGAAATTGAAAAGTCAAAAATCACCCTTGAAATAAAGAATATTGTATTAGAAAGGATACAACTTTCAAGTGCACTTAAAAAAGAAAATTGGAAAAAACTGACATAAAAAATTGTATGCTCTTGGATAACATAGTACAAGTGTTAAGTTAAATAAATTAATAATGAAATCACAGCAGGAATCTTGGAATTAAGAGGAAAAACTGCTAGGGGCAAGCAGGTGGCATGGTGGTTAAGGGCTCTGGACACTCTCAGGACCACAGTTCAGGTCCCAGACCTGGGGGCTTGCTTTCTCACTTTATCTCTCTCTCTCTGTCCGTCTCTGGTCAAATTAAAGTAAGTCAATAAAGTTAAATAAAATACATCTTTTTTTAAAAAAGAGAAAAAAAACTGCTTACTGTTAGAAAGAAAAGTTTGTGGGACCAGCAGATGGCATAATGGTTACATCACTAGACTCCCATTTTGAGTCTCGGATCCAGCAGCTTAAACTCATGCCAGGTGCCCAAAATCCTGAGAGGAGAATGGAGAAGGGATTGTGGCATGACCATCCCCCCAGGAGGTGATTTCTCGCTGTCTCTGTCTCTCCAGCAGGCAGGTGCATGTGCACTATAGCAAAAAATCTCTCCCTCCCTCCCTCCCTCTCCCCTCTCTCTCTCTCTCTCTCTCTCTCTCTCTCTCAAAAAACAAAAGATTGTAATTAAAACAGCTCCAGAAAGTAAGCTTTTAGAAACACAGACTGAAAATAACAAACAGAAAGATGATTTGGACAGGATGGAACATTCAGACCATTCAACAGGACCTACAGATGGAGATACAAAATACCAAGATACAAAATACAGTTTTCCAGAACCTCATTCTTGGCAGTAAAGCCAAGTGGGCAGATGACTCAGCCTTAAAGGGAAAGACCTGAAAAGGATAGGACTATGATGTAAAAGAATTCTGTTTTGGCATTGTTTTGTTCTGTCTTTGATACATCATTTAAATAGCAAACTGCAAGTGAATGTATTTTAATTTTTTTTGGAACTATACTAATACCGCATGTTCTTGAGCTTTATTTACCACTCTAATATGAAATCTATTGTTTTAAATATGACAATTAAAGTAACTGACATACTAAAAAAATACTATTGACAGAAGAGTCCTCCTAAAGAGGTCTTATTAAGCAGAAATTAATTTTAAAATATTTAAGATTGTTACCGGATCATGAGAATTGTCAAACATGGCAATTTTCTCAAACAAAACAAGATAAACTAAAATACTTTATCAAAATATATTGATTAAAATATAAGTACACAGAATTAAAAATTCTGTGGAAAATTAGAGAGGAAGAGTTAAATAAGATAAAGCTATTGCAACCAACTAAAAACATTGACGGAACATTTTCTGGGAAAACACACATTTTAAAAAGGACTCTAAAATGTGAGTAGCCCCATCAGCAAACAATAGGAAAAGCTTGAGCGACTCCCCTCCCCCAAAGGCCCGCCCTCAGGGGTTCCGGCTGTTAGGTGACCTTTAACAAAATCCGATTTTATTTAAAATGGTCCTGGTCTAGAGGAGGTGAGCCGTCCTTCAGTTGGCGGGATGGAGTCTCATCTAAGGCTGTCAGCGTGCAGACAGACCTGGGTCCCCACCAGCGCGACACACTGCGGCCGCTCCATTCTCAGCAAGAAAGGGACAGGAACTTCCCCCTTAGGGTCACAACGTACTTTTTAAATACAGTCTGGTCTGGAGAGAAATAATACAGGTACACCCACGCGATGTTGCCGGTTTTGACCCACCTAGTATTCCATTTTCAACAGTGTCAACTGCTTTAACAGTGGGAAAAACACAAACCAGGAGGCGCTTCCCTCGCCCTGGGTGAGCGGTCTAGGGACTCTGCCTTTCTGCCCCTGCACAAGGGTCCCCAGGACACCCCTGATCTGCGGAAACATGTCCCTTCTCCCAGGGACGCACGCTCTGCAGAAATGCCCCACTGGTCCAGGCTCCCCCGCACTCCCCGACCAGCCCGCAGCACCCACCTGAGCCCTCCCCCCACTCACCTGAGCACCCCCCTCCGCACTCACCTGAGCCCCCCCCCCCCCCGCACTCACCTGAGCCCCACCGCACTCACCTGAGCCCCACCACACTCTCCTGAGCCCCCCCACCCCCACCCCACCCCACCCCCACTCACCTGAGACCCCCCCACTCTCCTGACCCCGCCCCACCGCACTCTCTTGAGACCCACCGCACTCACCTGTACCCCACCCCCGCACTCTCCTGAGCCCCCTGCACTCTCCTGAGCCCCCCCCACCCCCCCCCCCCCCGCACTCTCCTGAGACCCCCCCCCCCCCCCCCGCACTCACCTGAGACCCACCGCACTTTCCTGAGACCCACCGCACTCACCTGTACCCCCGCACTCTCCTGAGCCCCCCCCCCCCCCCCCGCACTCTCCTGAGTTCTCCCTCCCCCCCCATCACCTGAGCCCCCCCTGCACTCACCTGTACCCACTGCACTCTCCAGAGCCCTCCCCTCCCCCCCACTCACCTGTACCCACCTCGCACTCTCCAGAGCCCCCCACTCTCCTGAGCCCCCCACTCTCCTGAGCCCACTCCCCCCCACCCCCGCACTCACCTGTACCCACCACCCACCGGCTCCTGAGTTGGCCCTGCTGCTGGTTTCCCAGGGTATGAGCAGCAGCCAGGCCTCGAAAAGGCCGCACAGACCACACAGACCGGGGTGGGCGGGGCCGGTGGGGAAGGCCGCCCCCTGCTGGCCCCCGGCCACACACCCCGGGGCACCTGCCCGCCCAACACCTAGCCCTGGGTGAATCCCTCGTTAGTTCTGGTTTGATTTGGTTCTTCTTTTCTGTTCTATAGGGGACATGTGCCTGGAAACAAAGAGGGAAATCACCCCCTGGAGGAATGGCCAGAGACAGAGAAAAAAAAGGGGGCAGGGACCAATCAGCCCCTGGGGAGAATGACCACACCACATAGCAATCCTCTCACCTCCATCTCCCCCTCTCTTGACTTTGGGCACGGAGGCACGTGGACCTGGCGGACCTGGCGTGGTTTTCAAGCTGCTAGATCTAAACTCCAACACCACAGTCAGTCCTGTGAAATCCAGCCATTTTAACCACATGCCACTGACTGGTCCCAGTTTTGATTGCTTAAAGCCATAAACTTGGGGATTCAAAGTAAAATAAAGGCCACCATCTTCTGCTTTGACTAAATGGATGGTGAAAACAAGAAGCAAAGTATTATAGATGGCCAAGAGACAAAAAGCAGTTGAGTTCTTATACATCAGCATTAAAGAAATACTTGATATGTAAAATGAAACAAAAATCCATATATGATACCACCCCAATACTCACGGCCTTATGCACAAGTCTAACAAAACTTATACAAGTACAGTCACCAAACCTTGGACCAGTTGAGAGAAACATAAATAAATGCAGATAAATTCCATGTTCAATACTAGTGCACTCATTATAAGACCATCTTCCTAACTTGAACCACAGACTCAGCAGAATCCCAATCAAGTTCACACAAAGCTATCAGCACATTATTTTTACATCTAGAATAGATTCCATTAGGCTAAAGAACAAAGTTACAGAACTTCACATCTGGATCTGAACATTCAGCATAAAGCTACAGTAATAGAGTGTGAGCTTGGTGACAAAATAGATGAATAGATAAATTAGAACAGAGCCCAAGAAGAGATCCATGTACGTACAGTAAATTGGTTTTGTCAACGGGACAAAGGTAATTTAATGGAGGGAACCAGCAGTTAGCGTAATGGCTATGTTGCTGGACTCCCACGTAGTCGACCGCGGTTCGCGTCTCGGACCCGGTGGCTTACAACTCACGCCGGGCGCGTGTGCGTGCGTGCCCAAGATCCCTAGAGGAGAACGGAGGAGAAGGGATTGCGGCGTGACCATCCCCCCTGGGGGGTGATTTCTCGCTTTCTGTCTCTATGTCTCTCTCTGTCTGTCTGGCGAGCGCACACACCCTATAGCGAAAAACCTCTCCAAAAAAAAAAGGTAATTTAATGGAGAAAGAGAAGTCTGTTCCACAAATGGCAGCAGGACTTCAGAAAGCCGAGTAGAAAAAGGGAATATCTATGCAAACTCTGGAGCTCACTGAAAACACTCAATTATATTAACAGTTCATAGACTTAAATTTTCAAATGTGAAATCATAAAAGTTATATAAGAAAGCACAGAAGAGCATCTGAACCACTGCACCTGGAAATGCTACACTCCAGCCCACACCTCTCCCTCTAGATGCTAAAGATTCACTGGGGGCTCTGCCTCACCCCTGCTCCAGGAACTGGTGTCACTGAGGCTGCTCCTGAAAACACCAGGGGCTTCACAGGCTTGAGGGCTTGGGGGGATGCCTATCTGAGTTTGGGGGCTTTGCCTTTGGGAGTCTGGGGCTGCAGATAGTTTTTTCGGCTCAGGACACGGGGAACAGAGAGCCCCAGGAGAGATGCCCCTGTGACTCTGGGCCCATTTCTTTTAAGAAGTTTACTTAATTTTCCCATGAGTGACGGAGACACACAGAGAGACATATAGAGAGACAAGCATCCCAAGTGGAGATCTTCATGCCACGTGCACCTCCGGCCTCAGTCAGCCAGCCCCAGGTCATGGGCACAAAACCCTACCGTGCTCAGGCAGGTCTCTAGATATGAACCTGGTACCTTCCCTCATGGGTCAGCACCCAGGCCCCCTCGGCCCATTTTATCCTGTCTTCTAAACTTCAGTGACCCAATCGCTGAACAGTTGTCCAAGCACTCACTGGGTGGAGAATCCAGTCCAGCACCAAGCCCAGCAGTCATTCTGCTGTGATCTGCCTGGAGCACCCAGTAGGGGAGGGGAGTACCTGGGAGGAGCCATGGGGTCTGGGCCAACAGGGCGTTGGGATCACTCAAAGGTGGGGCAAGTAGGGAGGAGGAGGTCTCCAGCAGAGGTGGCCTGGGGAAGTGGCATCATGGGCAAAGTTGAGGCCAGTTGGAAGAGGGAGGTGGGAGGGGCACTGTCACGGGTTGAACTGTGTCCCCCAAATCAGTGTCAGAACCCTAACCCCAGGACCCCCAGTGCCTGTGACTGTGACCTCACAGAGAAAGAGGGTCTTTGCACATGGCCAAGGTAAGGAAAGCTCACTAGGGTCAGTCTTAGTCCACCGTGCTGGTTCCTATTTACAAAGGGAGGGGGCTGAACACAGAAACGCACACAAGAAAAGTGTCCTCACAGCTCTGCTGTCATGGACAAGAAGCCACCACGGGCTGGGGCGAGGCACAAGACTGACCACCCTGGTGGTCAGGGAGGCATGGCCCTGCCACCACTTTGATCCAACCTCAGGACCTCAGAGCTCTGGGACAAGTCTGTGCTGTTCTGCAGTGCTGTCTGCCGTGCTGCATTGCACCAGCCCCAGAGAAGGGACAGGCACAGCTGCCCATCCGTGCTCTCTAGACAACAGTGCCTTCCCAAGCCCACCCCACAGGAGGGTTAGCACAGGGAGCAGGGTCCTTAAAAGGCCTTCACTGATAGGGCCCCTTCCAGCCCCTGAAGCTGTGATGGAGCCTCTACCTGCTGTTCCTGGAACCCAGAAGCCCAGGCTGGCCAAACCATCCTGCAGACCAGCTGAAGCCCTCCTTCCACGGATTCCATGTGGAGCAACCACTGAGCCCCTTCAGTCTCCACAGGAAGATGGTGCACTGCCTGGCTATGACAGCATCTCATCAGTGCCAACAGGCCCAGGCTGGCCCTCGGAGGGGATGAGGGCAGAACTGGCTGTAGAGCCTCACTCACGGCACTTCTTGCAGAGATCGGGGTAAATCCAGAAAGGGGGGAAAGGAAGAGAGGGCGTTGGTGGGCAGAGTGCCAAGAGCAGAGGCCCCCCCCAGGTGACAAATAGAGTGGGTTAGGAGGGGCCTCCCATCTCCATTAGCCAGGACCTCTGACTTTGGTATGGGGGGTAGGGTTAGGAGGGGCCTCCCATCTCCATCAGCCAGGAGGACCTCTGACCCTGGCACAGGTGCCCTTCCAGTCAGGCACCAGCTCTAGACCAGTCCATTTTCCCAGAAAGAGGAAATGATGCAGCTGGCTGGCTCTAGTCAAAGTTCTAGAACTTGGAGGCCTGAGTCAATTGCTTGCAAGGATAGGAGGGGCACAATGTCCCAGAGGCCCTCACATGGCCTGCTGGCCAGGGTCTTGCCTCTGATGTGACCGGCTCCCACACAGATGCCACCTTGCTGGTTGCAGGAAAGACCACAGGTTAAGGCAGGGATGGGCCCAGGGCTCTGTGTGATTCCTGGGAGGGTGGAGGGGTGGGACTCCTGAATCAGCCCAGGACACAGTAGCCTTGCTGCTGCCTTAGCCTAGGGAGCAGACCTGTTGGGGACGAGGATCCCACTCCCACTCCTGCCCTGCCACTAGCTCATCTTCTGGGCTTGGGGCCCCTGAGAGGCTGGTGCTAGAGCCCCCTACCCTCCAGGCCCTGGAGAGTTAGGAAGGCCACAGGTGAGCAGCACAGTGGCCTCCAGACCCCAGGCACTGAGGCTCCTGCTCTTCTCCCACTGGGCCTTCCCCTCCTGGGCCCCGAGATTCTTCTCTCCCATCTCAGGGCTCCCTCCACCCTCGGGCCTCCCAGATGTGGTTCCTGGTTCTGTGACACCCATGAGCCTACAGGAAGACTGTCATGCCTGCATCTTTCTCACAGACCAGCATGGGAGCTTCTGAGTCCAGGGCCAGCCTCTGCTCTGCTCTGAGGTGGGCATGTAGACAGGGGAGCAGGACATTCAGACACCTGGGGAACCCAAGTCCATCCATGACTGACCTGGAAACCAAGCTTCCAGGACTTTATACTGAAGGAATAACCAGGTAAAGAGCAAAGGGAAGAAGACAGGGATGCCTGCCTAATACCACTTATAACCGGGGACATTAGCAACAATATGGGGCTGGATCTGTGGCCTGGCAGTTAAGACAGTCAGGTCTCACATGACCAACTCCATGGTTTGAGTCTCAGAGCTGGAGGTTTGAGAAACATGCTAGGTGCATAGGTGCATGTGCACATGTGCCCCAAATCATGACAGGACCGAGATATGGAGGAGATAGTGGTGTGACCATTCCCTATGGGAGTGCTTTCTCCCTCTGTCTCTCTCTGGTGAATGCATACGCCCTCTAGCAAAAACAATTTAAAAAAGAAAAAGAAAAGGAATAATTCAAACATCCAACAATACAGAGCAGATGCACACTTGTTATCACTCACGTCATCACAACACTCTAGCTTGGGACTGAAAGGCTAATACTCATCTCTGTACTTGGACCAGATGCCCAGGACATACAGTTCCATGAACAAAAGGGGGAGAGGCCTCACCACCCCTCATTCGCACGCACGCACGCACGTTCATTCTCCGTCCTCACACCCCTTTTCCTACACTTTCCTCTTCTCTCCGACTGGAAGAACTGCTCTCTCCACACGGTGCATTGTGGGGACCCAGGTCAAGCCTGCCTCTGCCGCCATCACCTAAGGGGACCAGCAGAGGCCCTGACCCGGCACAAAACGCTGGAGTCGCCACCGGAGGGGAGTGGACTGCCCAGCAGCTGCCACCAGAGAAGCCCACCCACACACTCGCCTGTCCCCCTGCCCCGTTCACAATGCAGCCTGCTTCTGCAAAGTGGTATGATCGAAGGGACTATGTCTCCCTTGAATTTTGTGTTGAAAACAGTAAAGATGTTCATGTAAATTTTGAAAAATTCAAACTTACATTCAGTTGTCTTGGAGGAAGTGATTATTTTAAACATTTAAATGAAATTGATCTTTCCCACTGTATTGATCCAAATGATTCCAAGCATAAAAGAACTGATAGATCAATTTTATGTTGTTTATGGAAAGGAGAATCTGGACAGTCATGGCCAAGGTTAACAAAAGAAAGGGTGAAGCTTAACTGGCTTACTGTGGACTTTAATAATTGGAAAGACTGGGAAGACGATTCAGATGAAGACATGTCTAATTTTGATCGTTCCTCTGAGATGATGAACAACATGGGTGGTGACGAGGATGTAGATTTACCAGAAGTAGATGGAGCAGATGATGATTCACAAGACAGTGATGATGAAAAAATGCCATATCTGGAGTAAAGAATGCTGTCATCACCTGGATTTTGAGAAAGAAAAATAACTTCTCTACAAGATTTCATAATTGAGAGAATTCCTGAGTTGATAGCTCTAAAGGCAGATGCTGTATTTGCCTCCTTTAGCCCATTTTCAGCCTGTTTGTTTTCTAAAAGGCTTCACTAAGGGTTGATAAGTAAGTACCATTGTATGGAGCAGTTTTAAGTCAGCTAAAGCAATAACCTTATGCATGAACATTTCCCAGACTTCATGAAGCTGTTGAGGTCCTAGACAATTGATAAAGCAGTTGTGATAAATAAAACATTTCACCTAAGTCTCCGTTACTTCATAACATAGATACTGACATGATAGGAAGCTCTCAGCTTAGGGAAAGAGAACTAAATTTTAGACTTTAGAACATGGATTCAAAGAGGTTGAAACAAAAATTGGCTGATACCTGAAACTGGTAACCACCTCTTCCTCTGGTTTAAGGATTGTTCCACTAAAGTTTATTTTTATTTACTTCACATTACTGTATGTAAGTGATCACTTATCAGTGTTCCCAGATGTATCTTAGCTAAAACTAGTGAATGCCCTACTTAGATGTTTTTTGAAGCCTATACATTTGGTATTGTTTGGCCCTTAAGCTTTTACATCTCTTAGCATGGAGGACAAAGAAAGCTGTATATTGTTGCTTGAGAGTCTGTACATTTAGACCAGATTTGTATTTGCACTGTCAGTATGGCAAATGAGTGAAAAAAAAATGTTAATACACTATTGGATTTTTCTTCTTCTTTTGATTCAGCTTATACGAGGGCTGAAAAACCTCAATTTATGTTCATGACAGTGGCGATTTTTTTAAATGTCTACATTCTTTCTAATAAATTGTTGGAAGACTTCTTGACTGTCCTTTTAAGTGTCTAGTTTACTGTAATTCATGTATTTATCATTTACTGAAATGGAGTTTTCATTTGAGGAAGAATTTGGGACTAAACCTCTGAAGAAAGAGACTTGCTGTAATGTCACAGGAAACCTTTTAAAGTGGATCTGTAATGGAAAATTGTAGATGCACTTTGCAGCAGTTGGAACGGAAAAGGTTATGATTTGATTAAAATAAAACTAAATGTGTTGTCCTCCTCTTAAAAAAGGGGGGGGGTCCAAAACATTAAACTTTAATTACATACAACATTGCTTCACAAACAACGAATTACAATCTGAAGGCCTGATTCCTTGTGCCTGGGCCATCCGCAACCAGGTTTGTCTCTCAGAACTCAAGGAAGAAGCCTTCACAATGGGAATGTCTGAATGCTGAGTGGGGAGAGTGGCAGAGAGGGTGGGCAGGCAGCTGGCAGTCATACCTTCCTCTCTAGAAGGGCTTCACTGCACACGGCCAGGAGCTCTGCTTGGTCTATCACTGCCTAAGGGAACAGACTTGCCTTGACTTCTGACCTTAAACACATCCTAATGTCTCCTTCAGTACAGAGAACTCCCAACCAACATGCAAACTCTCACTGGACTGAGAAAGCCTCCACTTGGGGCAGCAGCCCTCAGGGATCTCTGGGGACCTCTGTTTTGTATTCAGGTTGAAGCTCTGTCCTGCTGTATCAATAGCTGAACTACCTGCTCCTGCTCCACCACAAGTGCTTGTCTGGTGTTCAGGAGACACTCAGCCCAGGCTGCCCCCTGAAAACTCGAGGAGCATCCTGGCCCCCCAGAAGGCATCACTGGAGGCCTGGCTGCCGGGCCACTGCACCTGGAAAGTTTAACACAGCATTACACAGACACGCCCCTGGCAGGCTCTGAGACCTGCCTCCCCACCTGGCACCCCAGACCCCATACATACCCACTCACCCTTGTGGCCCCAGGGTACCCCCATCACAGCTCCTGGTCTACTGTGTGGCCACGAGTCATCCCTGCCCTGCTCATCTTCACCTGGTTTGTGCACTAGCCAAGCCCCACTCAGTGCTATGAGCTGTGGATCCAGATAAAAACACATGGTGCTTGCAAGATGGCCTCACCTGGTGAGAAGGCAGGGGCTGGCTCAGCTCCATGGCAGACACAGGGCCAGGGTAGACAGATGGGGCTGGTGGCAGCTCCACGAGGCTGGAAAAGGGATGGTGTCAGCATAAGCTGTCTCAAGGGGGCAGTGGGCAACAATGTTGACCCAGGGGTCCGGCTCATCAGGCACCTTCGACGGTGCCTGATACTCACTGCTGAGAGCAGAACCTCGCAGGGCACTGGGCTGTGCGAGGAGTTGGGTGGAGTGCCACTCAAAGCAAGGCAGAGGGAATCCACAGATAGGAGCCAGTGAGCAGAGATATGAAGAAACAGAGGTTACGAAGGAACCTCTCTTTCCTGACATGGCCAACACATGGTCATGGGGAGCTACATGGGAAGCTCTACATGGGGAGTTCCTGACACGGCCAACTCAGGTCTACATGGGGAGGGCTCCTGACACGGCCAATACACGTCTACATGGGGAGCTCCCGACATGGCCAATACAGGTCTACATGGGGAGGGCTCCTGACACAGCCATCACACATCTACATGGGAGGGCTCCTGACACGGCCAACTCAGGTCAACATGGGGAGGGCTCCTGATACGGCCAACACACGTCTACATGGAAGAGCTTCTGACATGGCCAATACACATCTACATGGGAGGGCTCCTAACATGGCCAACACAGGTCAACATGGGGGGCTCTTGACACAGCCAACACAGGTCTACATGGGGGGCTCCTGACACAACCAACACACATCTACATGGGAGGGCTCCTGACATGGCAAACACACATCTACATGGGAGGGCTCCTGACATGGCCAACACAGGTCAACATGGGGGGCTTCTGATACAGCCAACACAGGTTTAAATGGGGAGCTCCTGACACAGCCAACACACATCTACATGGGGTGCTCCTGACACAGCCAACACAGGTCTACAGGGGAGGGCTCCAGGCACAGCAAACACATGTCTACATGGGAGGGCTCCTAACATGGCCAACACACATCTCCAGGGGACCCACACTGCACCCCAAGACAACCACCACAGACATGAAGGCAGTGCTCAGAGTACGTGTGCAGGAACGGGCAAAGTGGCCACCTGCAATTACCACAAAGGGGAAGACCAAATGCCCACCTGCAGGAGTGGGTCAGTGAATGAAAGCACATCCCCACCATGGACAGCTCGACGCCAGAAAACAATGGGCAAGCGGCACCCAACAGGGTGGCTCCGAGTAGCTATGCTGAGCGACAGAAGCCAGAGCAACCCCCCACGGACACCCTACATGGCCGTAGTCACATGGCAGTCCAACACCACTGATCTTCCTGACAGAGGCAGACCTGCAGCCCAGGGGGGCAAGTGTGGGCAGGAGAGATGCATTTATCATGTTGTGATCATGTTGTTCATGAGGGTTAGGGAAGTCATGAAGAGAGCTCATCCTCAGTCTGAACTCGCACAGCTTGCCCTATGCCAACCACACCTCAGTACCACGGTTCGTACAGAGACAGTCAAGACCCTGTATCACAGCGAGGGTGGGCAGGAGGGACAAAAGGAAGGGCTGAGACTGCCATGCAGAGAGGCCTTGTCAGCCTCTGCCCCACCTTGGCTCCCAGCCGTAAGTGGAAAAAGCAAGCCCAGCTGTGCACCCTGGACCTCCTGACAGGTGGCCATTCCAGCAAGTAGAGCCCACGCCCTGGAGGCTGCCCTCTCACATGTCCCCTATAATTTTGCCCTCACAGGGCACATGCCCTGGTCAGCCTGGCCTAAGGTCCCTGAAACCACCTTCCGGCCATGGAGGCAAGGTCCCAGCCTGGGCTCCTCAGGCTTACCTCTCAGAGAGGATGAACTCGGGAGCCTGTGGCGTTGGTTGTGTGGCCTGCAGTCCTGCCTGCCCAGTGCCCATGCCTGAGATTTCCTCCAGGTGCATGCCCTTGGGGCTGCCATGGGGCAGGTCAGCAAACTCTGCAGGGAAAGGAATCCCATGACATCCTGTCGGGAGGAAGAGGCATGGCCCATGTATAGCACAACTGAGACCTGAGGAGGAGGCGACACTGCTGGACCCAGCAGCCTGGGCACATACACCACCTCGCTCTCTGCAGGAGCCCTCAGAAAGGCAGGTCTCGCAGCCCTTCCAGGCTTCCAGAGGCCAGAGCCAAGTAAATTCTGCTGGCTTCAAATTCTGCTTTGTCATGGGAACCTCATGTGATTCCAGCACAGACTCAGGAAGGGGCCGGCCACACTCCCTCTTGCTGGCCTATAGGAAGAGAACTCACCCTCGTCCTTCTCTTGGAGCTGGTTCACCAGACACCTGGCTACCAGTCATCCACATTTTTCACTCTTACCTCTTGCCTGGGTTTCACCATGACTTTCCTGATGTATGAGCTGTGACTACTTTGACTGCTTCAACTTAAAATGCTTTGGAGACTATCTCAGAGTGTCTTCCACTCTCAAAGGCAAGCTGCAGTGGATTTGGTCAGTTCTGGGTGAACACACACTTAAAGGGGAGGTGGCCTGAGAAGGTGGGCTTTTTCTGCCCAGAGCTATGACATGGAAAAACTAAGACAGCCCTGATCTCAGACACAGGACAGGCCTCAGGGTCAGACTGGCAGGTCCTCCTTCCTGGCCAGCACAGAACAGCTGCCCAGACCCTTTTGAGTCAAAGGGCCCACCTGCCCTCTGGAACATGACATGCCCTCTGCTCTGCACTAGTCCCTCTTCCATGCAGAACTTGCCTCTGACATGGAGGAAACAGCACAAGGAACAATTGCACGTCCTGCTCAGACGCATCAGAGCAGTGGTTCTGTCTCCTCATTCTGAGAGGAAGAGGAGAGCAAAGCCACAGCGTAGCATCCACAGTTCTGCAGTCCCATGGCCACATGTGTCAGACAGGGAGTTGGGGCTGGAAGAAGCAGGGTGTGCAGGCCCCCAGGAAGTCTGCAGGGAACAAAACAGGGATCCCTGCAGATAGACCAAGAGTGCTCAGGAACAGCAGATGGCATAATGGCTAGGTCACTGGACTCCCATGTAGTTGACCGCGGTTTGAGTCCCAGACCCAGTGGATTAAACTCAAACCGGGCGCATGTGCATGCATGCCGAAGACCCTGAGAGGAGAATGGAGGAGGAGGGACTGTGGTGCGGCCATCCACCTGGAGGGTGATTTCTCGCTTTCTGTCTCTCTCTGTCTTTCGGGTGAGCACACATTGTGCCCTATAACAAAAACCTCCCCCCCCAAAAAAAAAATAAAAACAAGACTGTTAGGGATGATATTTTTCTTGCTTGCTTATGGGAAAAAAATAATTAACAAGCCTTTAAAAATTCTAATTAGTATCTACAGTGATATAAAAGATACTGTATTCATAGAAAGCAATATATTTTATGAATTAAAGAAAATTCAGAAATCAGTAAAAAGACAGTTTGAAATTCTCTTAAAATATCAGGTCATCAGGTAAGTCATGATGTATTTTTGCATACAAAAACAGAAAAAATATGCCATTGACTTTTCCAACAACCCAATACAAGATGGTCAAAATAAAAAATTGGAAGACAGAATTTAAGAAATAGTTCCAAAAACACATACAATAAAAAGAAAATAAAGTATAAAATAAGAGATAAGGTCTTTGGGTAATAGGTCCTGGAGTCGCAATGTCCAAATATGTGTGCTCTTAAGAGAACTGAAAACATGGATGAAAGCACTTATCAAAGAAATTATTAGACATTGTCAAAGAATCTTACCAAAAAACAAAACAAAAAAACCCTGAGAGCTTAAAGAGATGCTCATTAAACTGAAAGCATTTACAATGAGATAAATTGAAAAGATCCATATCTGGGACTGTCAGTGTAAAATTTTAAGACTCCAAGAAAAAAATAGAACAAAAAAGCTCCAAGGAAAGATAAACAGATTATCTAGACATCAGATGACTTCTGACCTAAGAATGAATGCTAACAAAAACTAGTATCTTCAAATTTCTGAGGGAAGAAGTATTTTCAACTAAGAATTCTGTCCCTGCCTAATTGGTAATCAAATGTGAGGGCGGATGAGACATGTTTAGAACATGCAAGGATGCAGAACATTTATCTAACAGAGACACTCTTGTTAAGTTAGCTGATGATGTTCTCCTCCAGGCAGGTCAATAAAGAATGGGACCTTCACTCTGAGAAACATCGGGGTGAGCCCAGGGAGCAGGTAAGGAGCTTTGGGATGAGGGTCCAACCCAGGCCAGGGACAGGCCATCTGGATAGGAACAGAAAAAAGGAGGGATCCCTAGGAGTTTTCAGGCGGGGTGTATGAGACGCTGGAAGATATTAAGAATGTGCTAAGATGGGAACCAGCAGTTAGCATAATGGCTATGTCGCTGGACTCCCGCGTAGTCGACCGCGGTTCCCGTCCCAGACCCAGTGGCTTAAAACTCACGCCGGGCACGTGTGCGTACGTGCCCAAGATCCCGAGAGGAGAATGGAGGAGAAGGGATTGTGGCGTAACCATCCCCCCTGGGGGGTGATTTCTCGCTTTCTGTCTCTCTGTCTCTCTCTGTCTGTCTGGTGAGCACACGCGCCCTATAGCGAAAACTCTCAAAAAAAAAAAAAAAAAAAAAAGAATGTGCTAAGAGAAGACAATGTAAGAAAAAAATTAATTAATTTAGAAATGCTCAGAAAACAAAAAGCAGAGCCAATAAATAGGCAGCATGGTAGTTAAGGCGGCTGGAACCCACAAGGCCAACTGCTCAGTTTGAGTCCCGGACCTGGTAACTTGAAAGACACACTGGTCACACGTATGAGCATGCCTAAAACCCTGAGAGGGGAAGAGAGAAGGGGGAAGGGAGAAGGGGAAGGGGAAGGGGGAAGTGGAAGGGGAAGGGAGAAGGGGAAGGGATTATCCTGAGGGGGGAAGGGGAAGGGAGAAGGGGAAGGGATTGCAGCAGTCACCACTCCTGGGGAGGTGATTTCTCATTTTTCCTCTGTATCTTCCTCTCCCTCTGCCTCTCTCTGGTGAGAACACGTTTCCCTACAGCAAATAAAAGTAAGAAAAAAAAATGTGAAAAGATATAGGTACCCACAGGACACTGAGAAGTGCAGGTGAGTGTGTAGTGTCGTCCTCCACACAAGGCACAGATTGTGATACTTGATGGACAGAAATATATTTCAATGCATATTTTTAAAAGGTACTTATATCTACGATAAAAACTTAGCAAGAAGAGAAGATGACATTGCACACAGGCCAAGGGTGGAGGAGGGTGGGGCTCAGCAGCTCAGTGTACCAGGTGTTGACAGGTGAGTGAGGCAGCCTCCATGGGGGAGCACAGGGTAGCAGCTCTTCCCTTCCATTTCAACTCTTTCTTCTCTGTCTTCTTTTTCAGTCATGTAACTTTTTTTTCCAAATTAACATATTAAATAATCTGGACCATTTATGGGAATCGTGTCTATTCTGCCAGCACTGGTTCTGAGTCTCATTAAACACAATTTAAACAGAAAACCCTGGTCCTACCCACACTCTGGCCCCTCACACAACACCCACCTAGATGCAGCACCTTGTCCTCCCAAAACAGACTCACCTGCAGGGCTGGGGTCGCCGCGGTTGGCAATGGACACATCCACCACAGCCTCTGTAGGGTGCATCACAAAGTCCAGCCCATGTCCGTGGACCAGCTGTCCAGTCTGGAAAGGAGCTTCGTTGGAGGATGCCAGGGCTAGGGCCATCAGCCACGATTCCGGGGCACCCAGAGAAGGATCCAGAAAATCGCTGCCAGCAGCCAGAGGGCAGAGGCCAGGTTCAGGGCCAACGGCGGCAAGGCTGGTATGGTCATGGCCAGGCCCCTCCTGGTACATCTCACCACCCTGCAGAGACCTGGGGACACATGGGCACTGCTCCTTGGTGGTCAGAGACTCCCTCAGGCTGAGGCAGAGGAGTCAGGAAGGAAGACTGCAGATAAGTCAGGAATGGGGGTCCTGCACTGAGAGCTCCAGGTGAGTCTGACAGCACCAGTCAGGCCACCTTCACCACCCTCCCTAGAACCACCAGGACTAAGGCTGGGCTGACGGCATGGCACCTAGAGACACTTCATAAAAACTATTCCTGGAGGCCCAGCCATGGTATGCACAGAAAATGGAGACGGAAAGCCATGTGGAGGTCCCAGGCCACCCTGAACACCCAGATGTGGTGGCACACTTAGTGAACTGGGAGTCTAGGCCAGGAGGGTATTCAAAATACCTCCCTCTTTCTTTCTCCTCCTCCCTTCATCTCTCATAAAAGTAGAAGAAAAAGAAAAAGGCTATTGTTGGAAATAAAATATATTAGTAGTTTGGGCCAGCCTATGGCCTGGCATTTAATGTCTGTATCCCCCATGACTGACAGTGCAGTTTGAGTCCCAGACTCAGTGCCCTAAAAAAACATGCCAGGGGACCAGCCAGCAGGTGGCGTGGTGGTGAAGGTGCTAGACTCCTACGTACTGACCGCAGTTCAAGTCCTAGGCCTGGCAATTTACTTTTGTGCTCGCTCTCTCTCGTGAGCACACATGCCCTGTAGCAATTTCTTTTTAAATGATGATAAGAAAAAAATAAATAAATAATTATTTAAAAATAAAAAAGGCCTTTTGTTGTGCTGCTAGTTGGGAGTCCTTAATTGAGTAAAGAAAACATGTATAAGGACATTAACCAGAGAGCAAGAAGAGGGAAAGGCAATAGAAATAGAGTAAATTTTGCACAGGCAACAGCAAGGAAGATAAATGCATGAAGCAAAAAGTCAAGATTTAATGTGGTGAAGATCATGTTTCCAAGTCTTTTCTGCCATTTCCAGCTATCTTCTCCCTCTCTCCAGGAGCATCTGCTTGGGAACAACATTCATCTTTTATAAGGACAATCATAATGTACTGACATAGTCTCAATACATAGAGAAATTAAAAAGAATTTGTGGCCTTCTGCAAGAGACAACTCCATGGCTCCTGCAATCTAGCCATTTTGGGGGAAACGGAGAAATGAAGAGGTCCCACTGATAAATTCGGCCTCCAGCATACAAAACTCACATGATTGAACTTCCAAGTTTGGGAAGAAACCGACCATCAACCAGATGACTAGAAATCACTACAGGACCACAAGAAATATGGGGAAGCAGGAAAATACCTCTCCTCAAAGGGAAAAGGATAACTCCTCTTCATCCACAAACAGTTCAATGGAAATCATGGAAATGTCTGATAAAGAATTCAGAACATTCATAATGGCAAAGCTTACAGAGATGGAAGAGAAGAGAGACAAGGAACTGCTGAAGAGGAAGGAGAAAGGAGTTGAAGAGTTCCAGGAGGTGAGGAAATTCATGCAAGATCTAAAAGAGGAATTTCACACTTTACAAAAGTATCAGATGTAACTGTTAGAGATGAAGGCTATAATACAAGAAGTCAAAATTTCCCTTGAAAGTATTAAAAGCAGACTAGATCATACAGAAAATAGAATCTCAGATGTAGAAGAGAAAATTGCTGGCCTAGAAAAATCCACCACGAAGACTGAGAAAATGGCCCAGAAATTTGAGAATAATATACGAGAAATACTAGATACAATTAAACATCCAAACATCCGGATAATAGGCATCACAGAAGGCAAAGAGACTCATAAGGGCATTGATAATCTATTCCATGAAATCCTGCAAGAAAACTTTCCAAACCTGGAGAGGCACTCAAAGATTCAGTCCCAACAAGTACAGAGGACCCCAAATAGAATCAACCCTAGAAGATCTTCTCCAAGACACATTATAGCCAGGTTGACCAAAACCACAGACAAAGACAAGATACTAAGATTGGCAAGAGAAAAACGGCAAGTTACCTACAAAGGGTATCCCATCAGACTAACGGCAGACCTCTCATCGGAAACAATGTGAGCGAGGAGAGAATGGGAAAATATATTCAAAGTATTAAGGGAAAAGCAATTTCAACTGAGAATTCTGTACTCAGCAAGAGTATCGTTTATCTGGGAAGAAAAGACACGAACATTCCTAGATAAACAAAACCTGAAAGAATTTACCAGCACCAGACCAGATCTGCAAGAAGTTCTTAAGGGAGTGCTATGTCAGTAAAATTAAATGCAGACACACAGAAATAAGAGTTCAGAAACTAAGAAAATGGGCAACTTAATTGTAGGGACAAAGTCTGGAGTTGAGTTTTATATCCCAGAGTCCAATCTGGAAGATCGAACCTCAACAGAAACAGAAGAAAGATTAAGTACATGAGACTGAACTGATGAAACAGCATTCTGTGACTTGACTAAAATATTGCTGCTTTTCTACTAAGCTTTCTTGTTCGGTTTTAAAGATTTTTGTCCTGTCTTCAGCTGTCAAAAGATTCATGTACCTACTATTTGAACAGAATACTAACCTGTTTCTAGGCTTTAAGTTTCAAGGAAATATCCTTACCAGTTCAAAACTGCTTTTCTTGAAACCATCAGCTGAACTTGCTATTGAAAGTTGTTAGATTACTTATGATATTGTGTGATCAACGAAATGTTGGGGGAAAAGGAATTGAAGACAACTGTAGACAGCGGAGATAGTGTAATAAGAGAGTGTAATAGGGCAGAGGGTCAGACATGGGGTAAAAAACATATATATATGAAAGTAGAAATGGAATATTATGGATGATAACATGCATGATTAAGCCACTATGCAGTTTATTCTAGATGGGAAACCACATTTAGTATGTTGTGATAATGTTCAGGGAATGAATGTAAATTAATAAAAAAAAAATTTTTCAGAAGAAAAAAAAAGCATTAAAAATACCTATTTGATGACTGCAGTAAGCTATATAGCCCTAGCTAGGTGTTACTTTATAGTATGTTCATTCTATTCACTGAGGTTTATGCCTAAAGTCAGACTTGTGTTCATGGATATGTATGTATCAGCTGTGCTTGCTATTGAAAATATTTAGATTTATTAAGATATTTAGTGAAACAATAAAATGGGGGAGGCATAGAAAGCAACAATAGATACCAGACACAGTGTGGGAGGAGAGTGGGAGATGGCAGAGGGTGAGATAGGGAATCAAGGATGGGAAAAAAGGCAAAATATACAGGAAACAAGAAATGGAAAATTATTTGTTGACAATAACACATATGTTGATGTGCTTGATTGAGCCAATATACAGTGTATTCGGAATGGAAAAATCTCATTTTATATGCTATAATGATGTACAGTGAATGAATGTAAATTTAAAAAATGGAAAAGAAAAAAAAAAAGAATTTGCTAGTGAATGAGAAATTAAATGGATAAGAGCCCAGTTATCCTAGTTGAAACCATCCTTGATCATTATTGTCAACTGA
Organism: Tupaia tana; assembly: GCA_026018925.1. Lineage (NCBI taxonomy): Eukaryota > Metazoa > Chordata > Mammalia > Scandentia > Tupaiidae > Tupaia > Tupaia tana. The sequence continues at coordinate 24,733,599 of JAKSZU010000026.1, read as the reverse complement.
CCACCAAACAGGTGAATGTCCAGCCAAAGTAGAGCTGCCTCCTTAGTGCTGACTGCAGCTCCTTAAGTGAGCCCAACCAAGTCTAGAAGAACCATCTAGACTTTTCATTAAGAATAAAAAAAATAATTGTTGGGACCAGCAGTTAGCGTAATGGCTATGTCGCTGGACTCCCACGCAGTCGACCGCGGTTCGAGTCCCGGACCCGGCGGCTTAAACTCACGCCGGGCGCGTGTGCGTGCGTGCCCAAGATCCCGAGAGGAGAATGGAGGAGAAAGGATTGCGGCGTGGCCATCCCCCCTGGGGGGTGATTTCCTGCTTTCTATCTCTCTGTCTCTCTCTGTCTGTCTGGCGAGCGCACGCGCCCTATAGCAAAAACCTCTCCAAAAAAAAAAAAAGAAAAAAAAAAAAAAAAGAATAAAAAAAATAATTGTTTTAAGCCACTGAATTTTGAGCTGATAAGTTACACAACACAATTTCTAGAAAGTGACATAATTTAGACCACAGCTGAATATTGAATCATACCTAGTCAAAATCTATGTTCATGCCATGCATTGCAGGTAATACAAATAATGAAGTAGGATAGTATCAAACAAAGTTGTATAGTCCTTCCAGCAAGAGGGGAGTTACTTTGAAGTGACTAAAAATGTTGTCTTAAGGAAGATGACTTTTTAATGGGCGCTTAAAATCTAGAGAACAAGAATTGCAGTTGAAAATTATCTCAGATACAGAATCAAGAAAGTGAAAAATCATATTCAAAGAATGGAAAATGAGCCAATTATTCATAAAATATAGTATGTATAACACAGTAATGGATCGCAAAAGTAGATTTCATTCATACTGGGATTTATTCATTCAGATAGAAACTTATTAAAAAAAAGTATTTAGTTTATAATCAGAAACAGTAACTGGTTGAGCATTTTGATTACCTTGATTTAGCTTATTCATATTTTGGATTAAAATGTACTGATATCAAAGTGCAACTGTAATAAAAATTGTGTTTCAAGAAGAAAATGTACTTAGCTTTCAAAATGACTATATTTCATGATTAAATAAATGAAAGAGAATATATTTTTTAAAAATAAAAATAAAGATAAAAATAAACAAAAAATATGCCATATGTGTGCATGCTAAAAATTCCAAAAGGAGGGACAGATGAAGGAGAAGGGATTGTGGTGTGACTATGCCCCATAGGGGGGTTCTCTCTCTCCCTCTTTCCTTCTTTAGTGAGTGCACATGACCTCTAGCAAATAAAAAAGTACATTAGCAGTTTATTTACAGTGACCTTTGACAACAAATGAGTATTGTTCCAGTCCTGAAAACTGAAAATTATCACCAAGAGCCTTCTGTTCAGCAAGTGAATAGGGCTGGTCCTGAAGGAGTGCGAGACTGCAGCTAACGGCAGCCGAAGAGTTCCTACTCTGTGATGGCCACGTCTCCTCTCATTAACCATCCCTTAGCCTTTGCCACCAACTCCATGGCAGGGCCTGTCACCATCCCCACTTCACCGGGGAGAGGTCACTGAAAGCTGCCCAGGGCCACACTCCGGTGGTGCCAGGCCTGGCCATGAGCCAGCACGGGCAGTGTCATGACAGACAGGGATGTGTGACAGTCCAGGAGGAGCAGAGCACAGTGTGATGGTCAGGCAGTGCGGTCCTGTACAGACTCGGCCCCTGGCAGCCCACGTGAGGGTGCGCACACAGCACCTACACTAGCAGGGTGTTGGCCACTGCTGACTCAGCAAAATACTAAGGTACTAGAAACACACAAACACAGCGACAATGCAGCTTGTCTGTGGGCAAGAGGTCTGCAAGTTTTCCCTTATTTCCTTCACCCTCCACAGATAGGAAGTCAGGAGGATAGGGGCTTCCGGGAGCAGGTGTGGGTGAGAGAGCTGTCCCCACTTCCGGCATGGATTCCTTGTGGGCTTCCCCACCCAGGGCTGGGCCTCTGGCTCCAGGTTACCCATGCCCATCTGTGCCGTGGTCTCCACCTGGGAAACAAGGGGAACAGGCAAAATGTCCCATCGCCTTGGATAACAGTACCTGGAAGGCAGGGGCTTCAAGACTGTCTCATCTCCAGGAAAGCCTGGGGCCAGGGCCAGAGGCTCCCAGGGTCCTTGAGTGGTCTCTGGAGGCCCATTTTCCTCACGTCCTGCTGAGAGCAGATCGGGCAGGAGGCGAGGCTTGGTGAACTGCAAGTCCCAGCCTCCTTCCTCGCAGCTAACAGCAGCCCTGTGGTCTGGAAAGGGTGTTGCCACCGGGTCTTGCCACCGGTCATCCCGATACAGTGTTGTCCCTTGGTCTATCTTTGGTCTGAACTGACAATCCACCATTACAAAACCGGGACCCCTGAAATCCTGAGACTTGGTTTCCCCCAATTTCCTCACTGACTCCCCGCTTCTGGCCACATGATAGCCCATCTCCAGCCCGAGTCCTGGCCCTGGAAACACAGTAACCTAGAAATGCAGAGAACCAGCCCCAGCTCCATCTGGGAAGTTCCTGGGCCCAGGCTGACCCTCAGCCTCAACAGCCACCTCCCACAATGAAGCCCTGGGCCTGCTGCCTAGGGCTGGTACTACACACAGAGTGACCCTACCTAACCTGGCCCTCCAACCACCCTCAGCCTACTCACCTGAGCACTGAGGCCCGTCCACAAACCCAGAAACAACATGGGTTTTGCCTGAGGGCTGCAAGGGTTCAGGAACGCCATCCTCTGCACTGGGGCCTTCTGCTGTGGCCTGTGGGGCTGGCTCCATTCGCTGGAGAATGGCTCTTTGGCGCCTCCGGTAATTGGCAAACCAGTTGTACACCTGCTCGGCGCTCAGGCTCGTCTGAGAGGCCAAGTTCTCCTAGTCCACAACAGGAAGACTGAGAACCCAGGCAGAGACAGCCAGCAGCTCATGTCCAGTTGGAGAAAGGGAGCGAGCAGGGGCCTGACCTCCCAAGGACGGGAGACTGCACCAGTGCAGTAGGTACCGTGTAAAGGAACATCTGAGCTCACGCTGGGGGGTGGAGGGCGGGCAGTCAACAGCATCTGCCCAGGACACTCACGTGCAGTGCAGACCCCTCCCCATCGCAGAGGCGGAGGGCAGTCTGCCAGCTGCAATACCTCAGGACAGCACACCCTGGGTGAGTGCCATGTGGGCCTCTGCAGGGGTGAGGCCTGCAGATTGGTGCCCCTGTGCCCAGCACAATCACTGTACACTCAGAAGGCGAGGCCCGCAGATACACGACGTGGACCCGTAAGGAGGGCATGCGGACCCCAGCCCTGTCCTCTCCTGGAGATACCCTAGGCACCCTAGCCCCAGGACCAGACCGCAGAGCACTGGGAGCGCCTTCTGAACAGCTCAGAGACAAGGCAGGCAGATCAAGCTCGGAAGACAGGACTGACAATTGGAGGGAGGGGACAGCAACCTGTAAGACAGCCCTGCCATTGGACAGCGACGAGTGGGTGGAGTGACAACTGAGAGCCCGATGATTGGATGGAGAGAAGTGGGCAGAGCCAGTGGGAAGAGCCTGCTGAGACAGGTCTGAGAAGCCTGAGGAGCCCCGGGAAGAACCCGGCTGGACAGGCGCACGCCTTCACCAGGGAACGCCTGCTGACTGGATAGAGGCGAGGGGACAGAGCACACAGGCAGAGTTGGTGGCGAGTGGAGGGCGCTAGCACCCTGCCCGAACTCCTGATGGCCCTCTCCCACTCCCGCTTCCTCGGACTGCAGCCCAGGCCAGGACCCCAGCGGGTGCCCACCCTGACCAGGGTCTTCACCCCACTGGTACCTGCCCCCAGGGTGGGAGGGACAGGACAGGGACTGACTTCCTCACATCACACCTGGCACCCATGGTGCTAGCCAGCCATGTGCGGCCACATGTGAGAAAATGCAATCCTTTGTGCTCCCAGGGCAGCCTGCAGGGGCGGGGCTGGGCAGCCACCTTGGGGAGAAGGGGCCACCTGGGGAGAGGGACCGGGGTTATCAGGGAGGGACATCACAGGTGGGCTGGGCCCCCACAGACCCTCGTCTGTCCTTACCCGCTGCACCCTGGTGGGGTTGGTGTTCACACCAGAGGCAAAATCCTGCAGCTTCTGGCGGACTTCTCTGGAGAAGTTACGACTCCTCAGGCCCTCAGGGCAGAGGGAGGCGGGCGGTGGGTTCCTGGAGGGTGGCAGGGGTGAGGTGAGGCAGAGCAGGCCCCCAGATCTGCTCCCTGCTCAGGACCTGCCTCTGAGGAAAGTGACACTCATGTCCCCCTCACCCATAGGCCTTCCTAGGGGCTGTCCCGTCTGGTGGGTGAAGACCAGCCTTTCCCCTTGGACACGCCCGCCCTGACATCGAGTCTCCAACTTGCAGTGCCACCGTGAGGACAACCCCGCGGGCCCTCAGAGTGCTCCCAGCCCCTCGAGGCCACCTCGGTCGAGGCCTGGCTCCCCACCAGGGTGTGTCCACACAGCCTTCTCCTGTCCATCACTTGTTTCCTGGCGCAGCCCGACTGCAGCACCTCCCTGCTGCCACCCGTGGACTCGGCACCCCTTCCTCCTCCAAGACTCAGCTGCCCTCATGGCCTGGTTCTCTGTTCACTGAAATGTCCTCAGAGGAGGGCAAGGGACAGGGTCCTGACCCCATATCTGCCAACCTAGCGTGTTCCTGAAGGCCTTAGGAAGCCCCTGGAGGGGGCATTCCTGCACCCCCAGGCCAGCCCTCCTTGGACACTGTTCCCTGCTGCTCCACCCGGGGATGTTCCTCGGGTTATCCCTACACAATCCCGTGACCAGGAAAACATTCTGTAAAACTCACCTTCAGCATGAAGCTCTCTGGACTCCCTATTCCTGTCCAGCTGCTACCCGGGGCGCTGCTACTTTTCAGGAAACGTCTCAGAGAACAATCTGAGATCAATGCACCCTGCCACCCAGTGCATCTCTGCTGCCTCCCGCTGCCCCAGTCCGAGGGCTCTCGGCCTCCCTCCCCTCACTGCCTGTTCAACACTGCAGTGTGCCCTGGTCCCTCTGCCTCCCTGTCCACCTCTTTAGCTGCCCCCTCCAGATGCAAAGTCCAGTGATCTGTGCCCTGAGCAAAGGAGGGTCCTAGGTGCTGGCTCGGCACCCCACCCTCTCCTCTCTCCATACCTTCGCCAGGTTTGCCGTGTCACTCACCAAGGTAGCACAGGGACAGATGGCTGGTCACGGTTAATTCAGGTTGGTTATGCCATTCCCTGCTGTCGTGCTTATTGAATTTTCCCCTTCTCCCCACACGCTCCCTAGCCCCTGAGCATGTCAGTGAAGAAGCTGGTTTCCGGTGGTCCCCACTCAGGCAAGGAGCACTGGAATCTGGCTTTACTCCCTCTTTACTTCCTCCAGTGTCCCACCCTTCAGCAACCCTCCACCTCTACCTCCAAAACCTACCCTGACACAGCCCTTCCCGCCTTCTGCAACCACTGTTCAAGTGCCAGCATTTGCTCGCAGCCTCTGACTCCCCCCAGGGACCCTCAGCACTGTCAGAACGTGGTCCAGTGTCCTTTTGCTCAGTTGTCAGAACCCTGGAGTCCTATCTTATGGCCACAGGCTGAGAGTGGTCCATTTTTCAGGGGTGGTGGATCACCATGCCACAATCTGCTCCCAGACACCAAGCTCCTCTCCACGTAGGCCTTAGGCCTTTGGCCTTGGCACTCCCCTGGCTGGAGCACTTCTGCACATGTGCCAGCACCTACACCATAGTGCGCTCTCCTGCAAAGCCTGGACAGCCCTTGACCACTTCAGACCGCCCCATCTAAAGCAGCGCCTGCCCCAAAGCCACGCCCCAGCAGCCTGCAGTCTTCTTCCCACACAGCTCCTCATTCGCCACACAGCTCCTCATTCCGACTTAGGAGAGCTGCTGTCTCCTTGTCTGTCCCCTGCTGTCCACGTGTCAATGTCAGTTCCAAGAAATCCAGGCCTAGACTGTATCCCCAGTACCTCCCATGCAGGGGAGGCTTCACAAACGTGCTGACAGGCTTGCACTGTGCTGGTCCACAAATCATTTACTTTGCCAAACTGCACTGCACCAGCTGTCAGCAACTACGTGGAGAGTAAGTGTGCACCCTGAAGACCCTCAGGGCTTTCTGAGGAGAACACTGTATCACTTTGGTAGAAACAAACAAACAAAAAACCCTCTGTGGTCATAGGAATCGTCTTCTTCCAGCACAGGTCCTATGGCACATGAACCTTTCAGTGCTAGGGCTGTCAGCTCAGAGCAAGATCTGCAGCCTTTGTCTGACCGGAGAACAGCAGAGATGAACAGTGACGGCTCCAAGGCCTTAAGGGGCTGGGCTGGAACCCTGGCGCTGCATCTGGTGCCCGTGACACCTTTGGCAAATCACTTACCTCTCTGTGCTTTAGTGTCCTTAGTCACAAAAGGTGAAGAGGGCAATGGCAGTAATTGTGAGTAGCAACGTCCGTCAGTGCTCACGACAGTGGCACTAATTACTGACATTCATTTAGCGTCCATCATGTGGCAGGCCCTCTTCTGAGCACTTTACCCAGAACTAATTTTAACACATGTGACATTCTCATCTTTTATTTCTTAAAAGGCCCTATGGCCCCTAAATGGCCACCTGGAACCTGGCTGTGGGATCAGATGGCCTAAGTCGCGCATGCCGACAGCGCCCACCTGCACACCCCGTGCAGTGTCCCTGCTCCACGCGCCCCGCGGCCAGTGTGCCCTGGGAGCTGGGAGGAGGGGTGGTCGGGAGGCCCACCCGCTGACCTCAGCCTCAGGCACCCACACACGGCCATGTTTCCAGCCACCCTGGCCGACATGGCAGGTGGAGGTGCAGCTTGGTGGGTACTGCACGTGAGGAGAGCCAGCACTGAGGACACGATGCGTATTATCCAGGCGCTGTGATGCCGCCTTCCTTTGCCTGCTCTTACCTCCTCACTCACGTCTCACCTCAGCCCCTTTGGAATTCTAACCCCTCGGGAGCACCATGGAATGAGCACAAGGTCAATGCCAGCAGGTACCTCTTCCTGCAGCGGAACTTCTGCAGTGGGGTCAGCATGCTCACGCCCAGCCGTCGCAGGACCAGACGGTAGTGGATGTCATTCCAGAGCTGTACCAACTCCTGGCTGCCCCCTGGCACCCGGCAATCCTGTCAAGAAAAGCCTGCTGAGCCCTGAGGGGACTTGCATCTGTCACCCTCACCTGATCGTGTGGAAAACACCAGTGTGGCCCAACTGCACATAAATGAGTCGGGCAGGGGCCCACGGGTGGCCTGGTGGTTAGGACACTGGACTCCTACATGGCGGACCATGGTTCGAGTCACAGACCTGGTAGTGGCTTTCTCACTATCCTTTGACGCCCGCAGGTGGGTGGTGGTTAAAGACATGGAGTACCACATGACCAACTACCATTTAAGTCCTGGATCTGGTGGTTTGCTTTCTCACTTTCTCTCTCTCACTTTCACTCTGTCCGTCTCTGGTCAAATTAAAAGATATATAAATGGATAAAGTTAAATAAAATAATTCTTTAAAAAGTTAAAAATAAATAAATTAGTCGGGCAACCAGTGCTCCACTCCCAGCCAGACTCTGGGCAGCAGGTCACCACCCAGGCTGTAGGCAGACACACTCAGGTCAGCCTGAGCAGGTGGGCGGGCCCGCCCATCCCCACCACTGGGCCTGTCAACCTTCCTGTTTTTTCTTCTTTTTTTGGAGAGGTTTTTGCTATAGGGCGCGTGCACTCGCCAGACAGACAGAGATAGACAGAGAGATAGAAAGCAAGAAATCACCCCCCGGGGGGATGGCCACGCCGCAATCCCTTCTCCTCCATTCTCCTCTCGGGATCTTGGGCACGCACGCACACACGCCCGGCATGAGTTTTAAGCTACTGGGTCCGGGACACGAACCGCAGTCGACTACGTGGGAGTCCAGCGACATAGCCATTACGCTAACTGCTGGTCCCGCTGTCAACCTTCCTGTGAAATGCCTGAGATGAACACAGCTCCCAGCTGCACCTGGCAGGAAGGAGCAGGAGGCAAGCTGGCCTCCAGTAATTCGCTTTGGCTGCACGACAAAGAAGAGAGGCCACAGTCTGAGCACCACAGGCTGAACGATGGCAGGTCCAACCCTGTCTAGGAGGGGACCAACAGGGCTGGCCCCTCAGTTGCTTGGAATACTCTCAGCTAAGTAGGATTATGGCTCGACTCACCACTCACCTAACCAGACCTTGCAGACGACCCAATGCCCTGTGTGGTCCCCACGTTGACTTCATTCCAACCATCCTCCATGCTGGCCTCCAACTCCAGGGCTCTTGGGAACACTGTGGCAGGGGGAGGCTGGCATCGAGTAGCCTTCTCTCCAAGCATTGTCTGAGTGTCTGGGCAGTGGCTCCTAAGAGCCAAAGGTCCCTGTCTCCACAGCCTCTTGCCAGTGCACGGCCATCAGACACCTGTGTGGGAGGCTGCTGCCCATTCTTGGTACCTCACAGGTCTCAGCTCCATGCCACCTGGCATTCTGGTGGACCGCCCTGCCTGTGCTTCCATTTTCTCTTCAGGGGCTTCTCATCATGGAAGCCGCTGACCGTCCTCACAACTAATCACACTTCTCCCTTCACTGACAGGTATGAACAGGCCATGCCCTGTTCCATCCCAGGCGTTATCCAGGGTGCCAGCGTTCCCCTGCATGGAACAGAACATGATGCCCCCTCCTTACAGAGCACACATGTGGCGAGGGGAGGCTGACAGACACAGACTGACAAATAAATAGGCCTCTCATTTCAGACTGAGGGAGAGGCCATAAAAGGGGTAGGGAGGGGCTACACCTGAGGATAAAGGGGCGCTACCTAAATGGGCTGACATTTAAAGCTGAAATCAGAAGGGCCGGGCACTGGCAGCACAGAGCCAGGCTCCAGACTGTGGCAGTCTTGTGCCAACGTCTTGAGACAGAGAACCATCTTGGGAGTTCGAGGAATGGCAAGGAAACCAGGGCAGCTACTTTAGAGACAGCTGGAGAGAGCACAAAGAGGAGACTGGAGAGCAATCAGGCTCAGACTGCAAGCCTCTGAGGACCGCTGCCCCAGGCATACACTGCAGTCCCATCTGCAGCTGCCGTTTAAAAACGCCCTCTGGCTAGCTTACTAACAGAGTGTGGGGCAGGAGGACCTCACACTAGTGTGTGTGTGTGTGTGTGTGTGTGTGTGTGTATGGGGGGTAGTGGAAATAAAAATAACTGCAAAAGTTGAGTATCTTAAAGGTAAACTCACAATTAAGTCTGTACTTAAAGGGTGAAAAACAGATTCCCAAATCCCTTATTCAAAACTCTTTGGACAGGATGTGTATTTTAATTCCTATTATTCTGGATTTCAGAGAGTAACACAGGCACCTCTTATATAACATGCACCACCCCAACGAGACAGGGGCAGCATCCCGTAATTTTTTATATTTTTTTATTCTTTTTTTCCTGAGAAGTTTTTTGCTGTAGGGTGTGTGCACTCACCAGAAGGACAGAGAGATACAGAGAGACAGAAAGTGAGAAATCACACCCCAGGGAGGATGGCCATGCCACAACCCCTTCTCCTCCATTCTCCTCTTGGGATCATGGACACACACACACATGTGCCCGGCGTGAGTTTAAGCCACCGGGTCCAGGACTTGAACCGCTGTCGACTACATGGGAGTCCAGGGACATAGCCGTTATGTCAACGGCTAGTCCCACATCCTGTAATTTAACATACCATCATTCAGGCAGGAAAATGAGCAGCCAATGGGCCAGCAGGCGGCATGGGGTTAAGGGGTTGGATTCCACATGACCAGCTGTACAGTTCAAGTCCTAGATCCAGCAGATTGAGAAACATGCTGGTTGTGTGTAGGTGTGTGTCCAAAATCTTGAGGAGAGTGAAGAAGGGACTGTGGTGTGGTCATTACCCCCGGGGGAGTACTTTCTCATTCTCTCTATATATCTCTTTGTCTGGTGAGCACAACCACCCTATGGCAAAATTAAAAAAAAAAAAAAAAATGCAGCCATCCAATCCGGTACAAACTGTAAAAGAGCTTTACATCCACCACGTCAGGCTTTGATGCCAAATAACGTGAGGCTCAAGGCAGCACCAGGTAAGTAGTAAATGCCTGTTTGGTTTCAGAGTTCTTCATTCAGGCCTGTGATGGGGACTGAGATGCTGAGTCTGCGTGACCATCTTGCTAACTACCATGCCAGGTCTCAGTAGTCATGTCATGGTCACCACAGAACACGGCTTCAGTCCACAGCTGTCACTCAGATTAACAAGGTTGTGGGATGTGGCATGGTGAATGGGTAAAGTGCAGTAGGCCTACACAGACTGTCTCCAGAGCCTACCAGGGCCCTGGGCCTGCAGGTCCCTGCTCACTCCCGGGCCTACGCAGTGTGCTGAGGCTGGGGAGGGGCTGCTGCGGCTCTGCCCCACCCCACAGCCCAGTCCTACCTCCAGAAGCTGGCAGGCCGCCTGCAGCTGCTCTTGCTGGGCCAGGACCCAGGTGCACACCCAGGCCACATCCACATTGCTCAGCAGGTATGGGCGGAGCCGGCTGTCCAGGATGGCTGTGACCAAAGGCTGCACCTGGGCGAAGTCATCCTGGAAGTCCCGGCACAGCCTGCCGGCCAGGGTCACCAGCTCCCCAGGGGGCGGGCAGGTGCCCCTGTGCTCCCTCAGCACCATCAGGAAATTCTGCATCCTGCACCAGGTAGACACTCAGCCTGCACAGAACAGCACAACAGCCAACAGTCACACCATGTCCTCGCCATTGAGCAGCTCTGAGAGGTGACCCCCTGACCTCTGTGCCACAGACACTTGTAACACGGTAACAGGACCCCACCTGAGAAGGGCAGGTACACGTCATATGCCCTCGGAAGTGGCCTTTCAATCTCCGCAAAAGCTGTCTTAATGAACTTGGCTGTGCACCGAGCGCTGAGGTGCTGTTTGTCCAGCTTATAGGTCCCTGACCCGGCCATGGCGCCCTGTTCCTCTGGGACCCCGCGCCTTGCGCTCCTCCCGCTCTGACAGAAGCTGTGTTGTTTCCTTGTATCCCAGCTCTGGGTGGCACTGGGCGAGGACTCGAGTTTGCCAGACAGGTGCCAAGGCCTTGCTTTGAGTGGTATGTAGTCACAGCCATTTTCTTTTTTCTTTTTTTTTTTTTTTTTTTTTTCTGAGAGAGAGACTTTTGCTACAGGGCACGTGCTCTCGCCAAACAAAGTGAGAATTCACCCCCGGGGGGATGGCGACCCGCAATCCCTTCTCCTCCATTCTCCACTTGGGATCTTGGGCACAAATGTACACGGGACCAGCTGAGTTTAAGCCACCGAGTTCACGCCAACTCGAACCGGGACTCGTCGAGCCACAGTCAACTATGTGGGGTCCAGAGACGTAACCATTACGCCACCTACTGGTCCCGGGGCTCATATTTCTAACCTCTGCGGTGCGCAGGAGGCCCCGACCAGGGGACACCCACTGGACCCTCCAGGGATCCGAAGCGCGGTCCCTGCAGGCCTGTGCAAGGGGCGGGGGTCCAGCCTGGGAGCGGGCAGGGGGCCGCTAGGCTTGCCTTGCCCGGGGTTCTGTGACGCCTACCTTCGGGGTGCGCTGCTCCGGTGCGGCCTGGCTCTCAGCCCGGGCTCGGCAGCCCAGATGCCCCCACCCACCCGGCGGCCGCGCCCCTCCCGGCGTTCACGTGCTCGGCTGGGCTGAGAGGCGCCGGCGGCCTGGGCAGTGGGAAGTAAAATCGCTACAAAGTATCTGGGCAGCAGCCAATCCGGGTCTGGGGGTTCTGCCAGGAATTTGGAGGCCCACAGAGCTCCCAAGGAGCTGAGGTCTTGAGGGTGTATCTGCAAGTCCTCAGGCGCCCACGGGGTGCGGAGGGGCGCCACGACCCCCTAACACCAGGATAGGGAGGAGACTGACCCCACACCACTCGCGTTGTCCAGCGGAGGTTAAGAGCAAACACCGTCGGGGGCGGAGACTTGGGACTCCGCCTGTAGCCCTGCGGGAGAGGGCGCCAAGGCAAAGGCAGGTTCAGACGGCGAATCCCCGGGCGCCCAAGAGGGGGCGCTGCTGAGCCTGTGGGGCACCCTGGGAGCTCATGGGACCCTGGGGTCGCAGGTTTAGAGCATGGTAGGGAGAACCTGTGGAGGTCCTTGTTACTCGAGTCCGAAAGTGGTGGGGATATTCCAAGTGCCAACTTCTCCTGGTCAGCCGAGCCTCAGCATTCGCAGTTCTGAAAACACAGGAAGCGCAGAAGGTACCCTCGATAAAGCAGACACAGAACTGTGGGTTGCAGCTTTTCTTTTTTTCTTTTCTTTTTTTTTTTTTTTTTTACGTTTTTGCTATGGGGCACGTGTGCTCGCCAGAAAGAAAGACACAGAGGGACAGAAAGCGAGAAATCAGCCCCTAGGGGCGATGGCCACGCCGCAATCCCTTCTCCATTCTCCTCCTGGGATCTTGGGCACACACGCATAGCGGCCGGCGTGAGTTTAAGCCACCGGCTCCGGGGCTCGAACTGCGGTGCACTGCGTGGGAGTCCAGCAACATAGCCATTTCGCTAACTGCCGGTGGATTTTCTGTTCTGAGGCTTTTGCTTTAAGATGCACAGGCTTGGGGAGAGAGAGAGTGAAAAAGAGAAAGAGAAATCATGCCCAGGAGGGATGGCCACACGGCAAGCCCTTCTCCATGTGGGATCACCAACATGCACATACAGGTGTCCAACATGTTTTTCACGCTTCTGGGTCCAGGACCCAATAGCAGAGTCCACCACGTGGGATCCTGCGCCTTTACTATCCCACTTGCTAGTTCCTGAGTTGTTTTTTTAAAGGGCAGTCAAGGCCTTATTGGAAAGAAAAAAGTTCTCTTGTGCCAGACCTGACCTTATGCACAAGCTTGTGCAAAACACTTGGGGCGAAAGGTAAAACGAGGGGCTAAATCAATCACAGTTCAGATGGGGGATTGGCTCCTGATAAAGCGTTAGTAATTGAGCGGAGGAGGAACATCTAATGACCTTGCTGACAATCAAGAGACCTTTGTACCAGGACCATATGCTAAAAGACATTCTGAACTATGTGGAGGGTAGAGACGAAGTGACGTAATTCACACTGCTAATCCCTGCTTGCCTCTGTAGTGGTGCCATGTTTTTAGAGAATTATTTAATTTTATTACTATATTTTAGTTTACTATAGAGCACGTGGGCTCATCAGAGAGAGTGTGCACCATCAGGTATGGGACTTGAACAGCAGAGTATTGTGGGAGTCCAGTGCCTTAACCATGATGCCAGCTGCTGGGCCACTGTGTGTTTTTGACATTTTAACATCCTTTTATTTACCCGTATTTTCCGATTTTTATAAAATGGTAATTTTCTGGTTTTGTATTTCAGTATTTCTTTTCAAGGAGTAGAAAGAGAAAACAGGATGACCACATTGAGGGAGAAGCAATCAAACTAACCAAGTCTACTGAGCCTGAGCAACCCTGACATGGGTGGAGAACAGACTAGAGATTGGAGATTGCAGCAAATTCTCCCATTTAGAGAGCCATCCTGGGAGTGCAGATTCCTGCCTGAGCTCCCCCACTAAGCACCAATGACTTTAATGGGGGGACTAGCAGATGGAGTAATGGTCACGTCACTGGACTCACACTTTTATCATTAGCTATTACATAAATGCTGCCTAGTTCCATTATCCAAAAGGCACAACCATTTTGTTTACAATTTACTTCAGTATTTATAGAGTTTTCATGATTTACATAAGCACATCTATCAGTGAAGATTTTAACACTGAGATGTAATCTGACATCCATAATCTCTCATGTTTTGCAGACAGCAATGTAAGAGAGACGTATTTTTCTTTTTTTGGAGAGGTTTTTGCTATAGGGCGCAAGCACTCGCCAGACAGACAGAGACAGAGAGACAGAAAGCAAGAAATCACGCCCCGTGGGGGATGACCATACCGCAATCCCTTCTCCTCCATTCTCCTCTCGGATCTTGGGCACGCACACACACGCCAGGCGTGAGTTTTAAGCCACCGGGTCCGGGACGCGAACCGCAGTCGACTACATGGGAGTCCAGCAACATAGCCATTACGCTAATCGCTGGTCCTGAGAGGTGTATTTTTAATCACCTTTCCTCTGAATGATCTTACGTAAAGAAAAAAAAAGTAATTTAGAAGTTCTAAATCTCCAAAGATTTTCATATGTACACATATTAAACAAACACCTTACATGTCCCACATCCTATAGTAATAGCCATGCTATTTTTCCTTCCAGCTGTTTTCCTCTGCCTGCAAGAGGGGCTCGGATAAGATGGATGTTTTGCTTGACTTTAGGATGTTTGTCCTAAACTTTCTGTAGCTCTTTATTTTACTTCCATCTCTTCATAATAAATAAATTTAGCTTGATAATTGTTTTATCTCTAAAACTCTCTTGATTGTATCAACAGTTTTATTTCAGGAGGCCGGCAGTTGGACTGGTGATTAAGGGCATTGAACTCCCACATGGCTAACTATGGATCGAGTCTCAGACCTGGCGGTTTGTCTTTCTCACTTTCCCTCTCTTTCTTTCATTCTGTCCCTCTCTGGTAAAATAGAATACATAAGGAAATAAAATTAAGTAAATAATTCTTTTTTTAAATAATTATTTTTATTTAACTTTATTATTATTATTATTATTATTATTATTATTATCCAGTTTGATCAGACACAGAGAGGAAATGAGAAAGCAAGCCACCAGGTCCAAGACTTGAACCGTGGTCGGCCATGTGGGAGTCCAGCGCCTCTAACCACCATGCCACTTGCCGGCCCAATAAATAATTTTAAAGAAAGAAAAAAAGGTTTATTCCACAGCTCTCACTGGTATTTGATAGGCTCATTTCTACATCTTTCAAATTCAAATAAATTATCCACTGTAGTCTCTTTATCAGCTGCTTTCCACAATGCTTTAGTCCACATGACCTTGTGAGGATCGTGCTTCTTTATAAAGTTTTTATGACATTTGGATTACAGAATCTGAACACTTTGTAGTCATTGTGGATGACCATCATGCCATGGCCAGGATAGAAGGGCCCCAAGCAGAAATAACAATTTTCGATATGCATGTTGGACTTGCATGGGTAACCACGGGCCACACATTGGGCTTGAAAGGATGATGAAATCCTACGTTTATGAAAGAGACTTTTGATATAGGATCCGTGTGCTCACTGGAATGACGAGAAACAGAGACAGAAAGTGAGAAATCAACCAGCAGGGGGTATGGCCACACCACAGTCCCTTATCTTCCATTCTCCTCTCAGGGTTTTGAGCACACATGCACCCACAACTGGCATGAGTTTCAAGCCACGGGGTATGGGACTCAAACTGAAGGCAGCCACATGGGAATCCAGTGCCCCAACCATGCCACCTACTGACCCCAAAAACCTACATTCTTAACTTTAGCACTTCACTATTACATCATAAGTATTCTAAATCAAAACTATTTATAAGGTTGTTTTTTGTTTTTTGTTTTTTGTTTTTTTGCCATAGGGTGCATGTGCTCACTGGAAAGAGACAGAGTGAGTGGGAAAGTAAGAAATTACCTCCCAGGGAGGATGGCCATGCTATGATCCCTTCTCCTCACAGGATTCTGTTTGCACACACACACATTTTACAAGCCGCCAGGTCTGGGTCTTGAACCAAATGATCAGCCACATAGAATCCAGTACCTTAACCACCATACTATCTACTCATTTGTTTCATACTTTCCCCAAATTTTGCTACACATTAATGACTTTTTTGGGGGGAGGGGGGAAGGTTTTTGCTGTAGGGCGTGTGCACTTGCCGGAAAGAGAGACAGAGAGTGAGAAAACACCCCCTGGGGGTATGGCCATGCCAAAATCCCTTCTCCTCCATTCTCCTCTCAGATCTTGGGCACACAAGCACATGCACCTGGCCTGAGTTTAAGCCACCAGGTCCAGGACTCGAACTGCGGTCAGCTATATGAGAGTCCAACAACATAGCCATTATGCTAACTGCTGGTTCAACATTAATGACTTTGTATCATTCATTTCATTCATGATTCTTCATTGGCATAAGGTGTATAAAAAGATGATTTGCTAACTCAAACTTACATAAGGTTTGCTGAATTCCTAGGGTTCCTGCAAAATTTGTAAAATTTTGTACTTAAACAACTGTGGATGCCCTTGCACATCTCATGCATTGAGTTTCTGTTCAGTACAAATATTCTGGTGTATAATGTGACAATCTAGGAGTTTCTTTTCTATATGATTTTTTGGGTATCTGCTGTGAAGTAAGTTTTGAAAGTTTCTTACATTTAATTCATCAATACATTTCTCACTTGCATGAATTCTCTGATGTATAATGAGCTGTGACTTCCAGCAAAAGACTTCCCCACACTGAGTACATTTACAGGGTTTCTCTCCTGTATGTGTCCTCTGATGTGCACTGAGAACTGACTTCTGAGAGAAGGTTTTTCCACATTCATTGCATCTATAGGGTTTCTCTCCTGAATGAGTTTTCTGGGTACAATGAGCTATGATTCCCTAATGAAGGTTTTTCCACATTCACTGCATTCATAAGGTTTCTCTCTTATGTGCATACTCAATGTACAATGAGCCACAATTTCCCACTGAAAGATTTCTCATGTTGACTGCATTTATAAGGATTTTCTCCTGCATGAGTTTGCTCATGTACAATGAGTAGCAACTTCCAAATGAAGGCTTTCCCACATTCATTACATTCAAATGGCTTCTCTCCTGAGTGAGTTCTCATATGTATAGTAAGGTATGATTTGCTGCTAAAAGCTTTCCCACATTCACTGCAACCATAAGGTTTTTCCCCTGCATGACTTCGCTGGTGTGAAAAGAACTGGTCTTTTCTATTAAAGGCTTTCTCACATTCACTGCATTCATAGGGATTTTCTCCTGTGTGAATTCTCTGATGCACAATGAGTTGTGAGTTGAAACTGAAGGATTTCCCACATTCACTACATACATGTGGTTTCTCTCCTGTGTGAGTCCTGATGTGTATAATGAGGTATGACTTGCTCCTGAAGGCTTTCCCGCACTCACTGCAACCATAAGGTTTTACTCCCAAATGACTTCTCTGATGCACAAGCTGTGACTTCAAACTGAATGTTTTTCCACACTGATGGCATCTATAGGGTTTTACTTCAGTGTGAACTCCCTGATGTACAATGAGTTCTCTGGTGTGAAATGAGCTGGTATTTCCTACAGAAGGTTTTTCCACATTCACTGCATTCATAAGGACTTTGCCCTGTGTGAATCCTCTGATGTATACTAAGTTGTGAATTAAAACTGAAGGTTTTACCACAGTCACTGCATTCATGGCGCTTTTCTCCTGTATGTGCCCTTATGTGTATCCTAAGTTATGACCTGCTCCTGAAAGCTTTGCTGCATTCATTGCATACATATGGTTTCATTCTCATGTGACTTCTCTGATGCACAATAAGCTGTGACTTCAAACTGAAGGACTTTCCACACTGGGAGCACCCATAGGGTTTTACTCCAGTATGAACTCCCTGATGTACGATGAGCTGTGTGACTTGAAGGTAAAGGCTACTCCACATTCACTATAATAATACGGTTTCTCCTCTGTATATGTTCTGTGATGGACCACAAAAATTTGACTTTGTATTAAAGGCTTTACAACATTCACTGCATTCATACGGTTTCTCTCCTGTATGAAGTCTCTGACGTATAAAAAGCTGTGATTTCAAACCAAAAGCTTTACCACATTCACTACATTCATAGGGTTTCCATCCTGAATGAATTCTCTGGTGTAAAATGAGCTGGTTTTTCCTACTAAATACTTTCTTACATTCATGGCATTCATAGAGAGTCTCACCTGTGCGAATCTTCTGATGTATAATAAGCTGTGAATTAAAATTGAAGGTCTTCTCTCTGCATTCACACAGGGTTTCCCTTCTGCATGAGTTTGCTGGTGCCTTATAAAGCATGACTGTCTGCTGAAAGCTTTTTCACAGTAACTGCATTCAAAACGGTTTTCTTTCATCCACAGACATAAGTTGATGCATAATTTGTGACTTCTTGTGGGTAGTTTTTCCAAATTTACTACTTTCACAGTATATTATTCCAGTGACATTTCGTTCATTTTTAGAATGGAGGAATGATTCCCTATGTACATGAAACCCCTTGGAACCCTTTTCAGCACCATTACTCTTGAAATCTGTATTATATTTCAAACTCTTTCCAGGTATGCAACACTTACGAGGGTTTTGTTTTGAAGAAACACAATTTGTTCCAAGAACACAAAGTTTTCTGAATCCCACACAGTCACAGCTTTTTGCCACAGTTTCCAGTTTGCCTTGGTTTTCATGATGCAACATTATATGGTCATCAATTTCCCAGACTTCATTTAGAAATAGAAACAGTAAGTTACATGTTATAAATAGTAACATGATCCTAGTATGGAATTAAACTTCCTTTAAAACGCCAGATCATGAGGTTTGTTTGTTTTAGTTTCAAATATGTACACAAACTTCTGGAAATGCGAAAAATTAAGCAGAACAAAAAATTAAGATAAGGATAGGAAATTGACCATAAATAAGGGATCTGAGTTTTAAATTTTTGCATAATGGATAAAGAAGGCAAAAACAGTCACAAGAAACAATGAGCACAACATGAAGAAATTTTTTTTTAAGAATTTTTAAATTTTACTTAACTTTATTTTAATTTGACCAGAGAGAGAGAAAGAGAGAGAGAGAGAGAGAGAGAGAGAGAGAGAAGAAAAGCTAGAAAGCAAGCCACCAGGTCTGGGACTCGAACTGCGGTCAGCCATGTGGGAGTTCAGCACCCATCATGCCACCTGCCAGTCCAACATTAAAAAATTCAAGACATCTCTGCACCTTACATTCATTTAATGTATAATTAGTAAATACCTATAACGTGACAAACACTGCTAACTTCTAGAGAAATAGTAGAGAACACCGTAAATTAGTTCCTGTTCTTTGTGAATTAACATCCTACAGGTTCCCTAGAGAAATGAATAAAAACAGACTTATAGGGAGCATGATCAAGAAGCTTCAAACTCTGAACACAGTAAGTAGCTCTTATAAGCTTCCAGAGAAACAAAAAAATCAATTCCATACAACGGACCAAAAATTAGAATGCCATCAGACTTTTTTTTTTTTTTGGAGAGATTTTCACTATAGGGTGCGTGCGCTCACCAGACAGACAGAGAGACAGAGAGACAGAAAGCGAGAAATCACCCCCCGGGGGGGTTGGTGACGCTGCAATCCCTTCTCCTCCATTCTCCTCTCAGGATCTTGGGCATGCACGCACATGCGTCCGGCGTGAGTTTTAAGCCACCGGGTCCGGGACGTGAACCACGGTCAACTACGTGGGAGTCCAGCAACATAGCCATTACGCTAACTGCTGGTTCCCACTTTTTTTTTTTTTTTTTTTTAATATGGAATGCTTCACGAATTTATGTGTCATTCTTACACAGGGGCCATGCTAATCTTCTCTGTGTCATTCTAATTTTAGTATATGTGCTGCCAAAGCAAGAACCCTGACTTCTTAAGAATAGTAGAAGATGGGAAGTAAAGCAATGGGGAATAAAGCAAAGACACTTTCTGATGCACAGGTCACAACATTTATATCACATGCACCCTTTCATAGGAAGCTATTGGAGCAGGTGCTCCAAAAAAATACACCAAGAAAAAGACAGAGAATACTGAACATAAAATTAAGGGCTAGCCCTATGGCCTCATGATTATGAAAGGATGATCACATACAGCTGACTGTGGCTCTAATTCCTGCTCCAACAGCCAGGGGAACATGCCTGCTGCATGTGTGTGTGTGCCCCAAATCCTGACAGGATGGAGAAACAGAGGTGAAAGGATTATAGCATGACCAAAAACCACAGAGGCTTGTTTTCTCCCTCTCCTTATCTCTCTGATGAGCACATGCATTCCTTCACCAAAAAAAAAAAAAAAAAGAAAGAAAAGAAAAAAAAGAAACAAAAAAAATAAAATGAAAATGAATGACAGGATTAAAAATGTACAGCAGTACTAGAGAAAAATAAGACCTCAATGGAGCAAGTCATAAAGACCAGGGAGTGATATGAGTAGGAACATGAAATTGATAAAATTTCTAATTCAGCCATATGTATAAAAAGGAAAATTTTGTCATCAGAAGAATATGAGATTAACAATAAACACATTAATAATGATGACAAAGAAAAGTAAATATGTATATAAACCTCCAGGAATAAAATTTTTAAACAAAAATTAACTATATATTGGCATGATTTACTTTTACACAAAAATTACATAGTTGGTGGCATGGTGGTTAAGGCACTAGATTCCCACATGACCAGCCAGGGTTTAAGTCCCAGACCCAGAGGCTTGAAAACCACACCAGGCATGTGTGCATAAGGCCCAAAATCCCTAGGGGAGAATGGAAAAGGGATTGTAACATGTCCACCCCCTGGGAGGTGATTTCTCACTTTCCCTCTCACTCTCTCCCTCCATCGAGCACACCCAGTGGAAAAAAATAACTAGGAACCAGCAGGTAGCGTAGTGGCTATGTCGCTGGACTCCCACGTAGTTGACCACGGTTCACGTCCCGGACCTGGTGGCTTAAAACTCACGCTGGGTGGATGTGCATGCGTGCCCAAGATCCCAAGAGGAGAATGGAGGAGAAGGGATTGCAGTGTGGTGATTTTTTGCTCTCTGTCTCTCTCTCTCTGGCAAGCGCACGTGCCCTACAGCAAAAACCTCTCCAAGAAAAATAAAGATTGTCTTTCAGAGAATGCTTTTCTTTTTAATTTTTTAAAAAAGTTGCTATAGAGGGGTGTATTCGTAAGAGAGAGAGAGAGAGACAAAGAACACCTTCTGGGAGGACGGACAACAGTCACTTCTCCTCCATTCTTTTCTCAGCATTTTGGGCACACACACCATCATCGCCTGGCATGTTTTCAAGCCTCTGGGCCTGGGACTCGAACCGTACAGCTGACTATGTGGGATCCAGCTACCTTAACCACTCTACCACTAGCTGTCCCCCAAATGCTTTCTATAGTCTCCAAATCTCAATTTTGTTGTTCCAAATTTGAGTTTCCAGAAGTTATCTTTGGACTCAGCTTTGAATCATGTTTCATACAATCTTAATCATGTTTAAATCTTTAAAATTAGGATACTTGCCTCCTACCGACTGTCTTTGGTGTTCTTTTATTAATTTTTCACTTTTTTTTTTGAGAGGTTTTTCACTATACGGTTTGCAGAGTATTTTTGAAGATGGATGGGAAGAAGGGTGTGTCTGGTGCTACCTCTCCCATCTCCCTGGTTGGCAGAACTAGGATTTCTTCCCATCCTCATCCTTATGCCCATATGTTTTTAGTCAGGGAAGTGAGAACCCACTACTATCTCCAAAAGGTGAAGCACAATTTATGTGAGCCAAAAGTTGTAGTCCTGTTTTCTTGGACAGAGTCTTTTTAGACAGGGGGATGTGATATATATCTAGCTTGCTAAACATAAGTCTGCGAGGGGCTTTTTGGGATATGTTTTACTGACTGGTAGAGTCATGTGGGAAGTAGCAGTACTATGGGGCTGACCCAAAAGACTTTTTTAGGAGACCAAAATACTAACAAGATTTTTAAAAGACTACAAGAGTCAACTGCATATAAGAAGATTGCTAAGAGCCAGGAAAAAACTAGAAACAGGAAAACAGTGAAAAAGAAGGATGAGAAATAGGCAGCTACGGAGTGGACTGCAGTTTTTGAAAAGGCGAAGGCTGTGAGTATAGGGTACACTTAGAGACCAATCAAACCCAGCACCAAATGGCAGGTGAAAGAACTGGCTCTCAATTACCAGCAGAGGAAAAGAGCTTAAATCTCCAGCACAGAAGTTGCTATGGTGTGAATGTGTCCCCTCCCAAATTAATGGTGAAGCTTAGTCTACACTGTAACAGTACTAGAGGCGAGGACTTACAGGAAGTGATGAGTCCTAAGGGTTCTGCTCTCATAAATAGATCAGCACTTATACAAGGGATGGGAGGAACCAGCTTAGGCATTTTTTTGCCCTTCTTTTTGTCTTTTCCCCAGAGGATGCAGCAATGAGAGCCATCTTGGAAGTAAAGACGAAGACATCACCAGATACAGAACCTGCTGGTGCTAGGACTTGGACTTCCTAGCTTTCAGAATTGTGAGAAATAAATTTCTTCCCTTTATAGACTAGTCTGTGGCATATTTTTTTTATACCAACACAAAATAGAAGTCTTTTAAAAGTTACAATATGTGAGGTACATGGAGATTCAAAAAAAAAAAAAACCCTTTAGACTGAGAGAGAAAAGTGGGAGAGGACAGTGGGGTGTAAAGGAAGTTGGGGCTTGGCAGAACAGGTTCCATGAGGGTCACCTAAACAAGGGTTGGCTGAAGGTCTCAGGCAGGACCATCCACACTATCCAATGATACAGGAATGTGCACAGATGGGGTGGAGGGGGGGTGCAGTGACTAGCAGAGAGAAGCATGGGAGGTTTTGAATCTCCCAATGGATTTCAAAGAGGAGGAGAGAAGATGTGACTATGGTTGTTAAATTTAAGTATAAAGGATTTTAAAGTATAATAAAAAAATACAAAGACATAAAGGGACATAAAAGTGAAAAAAAAAGAAGAAATGCTTGCTTAAATGCAAAATTAAATGACTCTATTACCAAGAGAATAAAAAATAAACTGAGGATGCCACAGAGAAAGATATTACCTGGGTACATAGTTATAAAAAGACAGAAAGTACCAACAAGAGGGACACCGCATGTTAAAAATCCACACCAATTCTGAATTAGGAAGAAAGATATAAACATCTCTATCATTCACCTGGACGGCCTTGACTTGGAATTTGGGCCTGCACCATCCACACTTATCCTTGTTCCAACTTGGAGATGATAAAGGGTTTGGTGTGCTGATAGCCTATAAAACAGAAAATCACAGAAAACCTGACCCAGCTGCTTGAGATTCAGGGATTCTGAAGAACAGGGAAGATGTAGTTTATGGGTATATTACTGATGAAGCTACTATTTTGCCCTTCGGCAAAGTAAAGACCATTCAATTGACACACTTAGATGCCACTGGGGGACTAAGAAAATCTGACCTTTAAATAGGACTCTAAAATCACAAGTATCTTACAAAAGCCCCCAGTTTTGACCACCCAAGGAAGGCCAGGAGCTTACACACTCTCCACGTCAACAGGCACACTTACCCAAGGACACCAGGCTGCTGTAGTTTTCCAAGGTCACACTCCTGTATAGACGCTTCTGAGCTGGGTTCAGCAGACACCAGTCCTCCCAGGTAAAATCCACAAACACGTCCATGAATGACAACGGTCCCTGAAATGGAATACTCCATCTAATCTCAAGTTACTTTACCGAATTTGTGGTAATAGTAAGTTTCTTTTTTTTTTTAAGGTTTTTTTTTTTTTTTTTTTTTTTTTTTTTTGGAGAGGTTTTTGCTATAGGGCACATGCGCTAGCCAGAGACAGAAAGTGAGAAATCACCCCCCAGGGGGGATGGCCACGCCGCAATCCCTTCCCCCCGATTCTCCCGGGATCTTGGGCACGCACGCACACGCGCCCGGCGTGAGTTTTAAGCCACTGGGTCCACGACGCGAACCGCGGTCGACTACGTGGGAGTCCAGCAACACAGCCATTACGCTAACTGCTGGTTCCCAACGACAAACATTTCTGATGGGTCTGATGTCCTCTAAAGGTGGAGGGGGAAAGCTCGCCGCACGCACGGATGCTGGAAGAGACGGAGCGCGCGCCGGTCGGGAAAACCCTACTCTCCCAGATGGACGCCGTCCGGACCCTGGCGGCCATTCCCACGGCCGTTGGTGCGCCCCAGGGAGCTGGGAGAGACAGGGAGGGAACGTCGCCCGGACGGGCCCGCAGCCAACGGCTTCCCCGCCTCCGCGCCCACCCACACCCCGGCAGGGCGGGCTCCCGCCGCTGCCCTGACTCCCGACGGACAGCGGCCGCGCCTGCCGGGCCTACGGCCGGGACTCAGGCCAGAGCAGCAGGTCCTCTCTCCCCACTCCGCGGGAGAGCAGCGCCGGACCGCACCGCACGCCCACGCCCGGAGGGACAGGCGGCCGGCGGGGCGCACAGGAAGTGCGTCAGCGCCCCCCGGCCGGAAGTCCCTGCCGAGTCCACGGCGAACTGCAGCCCGGGCGGGACGTGCTGGCTGCGGGGGACGCCTCACGCAGGTGCGGGGCGCACAGCGGGCGGCGGAATCACGCCGCTGGAGCAGCGGCCTTCGGGTCCTACTTTACACTTTAACACAGACGACCCCGTTACGTGTGAACATAACTGTTTTAAGGAAAAGCTAGCAAGGAATGACGTGTCACTTTTAAAAAATTATTTTCTTTATCATTATTGTTTTTTAATTTGACCAGAGTGAGAGAGACAGAAAGCGAGAAAGCAAGCTGCCAAGTCCAGGATTTGAACCCGAGGGACCAGAGTGACTCCATTTTGTTAAGCCCACCTTGATGAGAATCAGCACCATTTCAAGGAGTCGAGCTGATCAGCAGGAGAAAGTCATAAGACCATCACCCCGCCAGGGCTGGCCAATGATAAAAAACAAAGGAAATAGCAGACTTTCTTGCGTCAGTAAAAGACATCTATGCTTCTTGAAATCTACAGCCAATGTATAGCGCCTGCGTGCATTCCTCGACTTCCCCCCTACAACAGCGAAATAAAAACCCAGCCCAACCAACACTGCGGCTGTCGATTCTGATCCACTGTGTGACGATTGAGAGTCCTGGCTCGAGCCCGAATAAAAGCAACCCTTTTGTGCTTGCATCAAAGTTGGCTCTTTGGTGGTCTTTTGGGAATTTCGAGACCAGGGCACAGCAAAGTGTGGTCAGCCATGTGGGAGTCCATTGCCTTTAACCACCATCCCACTTGCTGCCCCACCTCCCTTTTTTTTTTAAATCTAAGTTTAGTTCAAAGAGAGAAAGACAGAAGCATCCCCAACAGGGTCCCCACGCTGTAATCCCGCCAGTCAGGGTCTGGCACTGGCTGCCCAGGGAGTCCCCTGACCAGGGAACCTGCGTCAGAACCTTGGAGGGCTGCATCACCGCTGAGCATGTGGGCCAGCCTTGAACTATTAACTGTGCATTATTTTGGGTTTTTTTGTTTGAGAGAGATTTTTGCTATAGGGCCCATGTGCTGGCCAGAAGGGCAGACAGACAGACAGAAAGCAGGAAATCACCCTCCAGGGTGGCCACACCACAATCCTTTCTCCCCTAGTCTCTTGGGATCTGGGGAGCGCTCGCCCACTGTGAGTTTCAGGCCACTTGGGTCGGGACTCCAACCCACAGTTGACCACCTGGGAGTCCAGTGCTTTAACCACCATGCTACCTGCTGGTCCCAGCCTGATCTTTTTTTTTTTTTTTTTTCTTTTTCTGGAGAGGTTTTTGCTATAGGGCGTGTGCGCTCGCCAGACAGGCAGAGAGAGACAGAGAGATAGAAAGCGAGAAATTACCCCCCAGGGGGGATGGCCACGCCGCAATCCCTTCTCCTCCATTCTCCTCTCGGGATCTTGGGCACGCACGCACACGCGCCCGGCGTGAGTTTAAGCCACCGGGTCCGGGACACGAACTGCGGTCGACTACATGGGAGTCCAGCAACATAGTCATTACGCTAACTGCTGGTCCCCCCAGCCTGATCTTTTTAAAGACTACAAATGTATAGTTTGAAAAACACAATGACTACTACTGTGTACAATTTGGCACCATTACCCTGTTGCACACTAAGTCCCAGCAGTTTTACCCACAGTATGGTTTGGATAATAGTTTGTCTCCTCGGGGCCAGCAGGTGGCATGGTGGCTAAGATTCTAGTTTGAGTCCAAGATTAGTGGCTTGAAAATCATGCCAGGCACATGTACATGCGTGCCCCCAAAAAATCCTGAGTATAATGGAGAAGGGGTTGAGGCATGACCATCCCCCTGGGAGGATGACTTCTCGCTTCCCTGTCTCTCTCCCGTGGGCACACACCCTGTGACAGGAGGAAAAAAAAGATACTGCATGACACCTGAGGTTGGAACCCCTGGTCCAGTCAGCCTGAAACATGGGAAGCATACACTTCAATGTGCAAGACCTAAGGGGCTAGAGGACTGGAGGAAGGGGATCGCAGCATGACCAGACCTTGTGGTCTCCTTCATGTGAGCATGCGTGAGCTCTCTTGCAAATAAAGATGAAAGAGGGGCGAGCAGGTGGCTTGGTGGTTAAAGGCACTGGACTCCCACCTGGCTGACCATGGTTTGAGCCCCAGACCTAGTGGCTCACTTTCGTTATCTCTTGTCAAAATAATAATAAATAATGTTAAATAAAATTATTTAAAAGAAGAAAGATTAAAGAAACAATTAAAAAAGAAATATACTCAAGCTAAAAGAAAAAATGTTTTTCTACCACAGGTTCATGTTCTAGAAACTTGGTCCCCAGTGTAATGACTTTGGGAGGTAGTGAGGCCTACAGGAGCTGAGGCCTAATGAGAGAGCTCAATCACGAGGCGGTATGGGAGGGACAGAGGAAGGGAAAATTCTCTCCCCTTACACATGCCCACCTCCCTCTCTGCTTCTGTTGGCCATGTTGTGATATAGCAGGGGGAGGCCAATCTGATGGCAACCCAATGCTTTTGAACTTTCCAGTCCAAATAAACCTCTATTCTTTACCAATCATCCATCTCAGGTTGTTTTAGCAATACAATAATAAATTAAAACATCCATCATGGTTTTTGCACCATCATTGCCAATGTCATAGTAAATAATATCTAAAGTTTGAGAATATCACTGTTCACTATAGAATTCTTTCATTTTTTCTGTCAATTTAAAATTTTCCATAAAAGATTAGGGGGAAAAGTCATTGCGGAAAATATGTAATTTTCAGTAAATTGTACAGGAACATGGGAATAACCATATAATAACATACAAAGGTTTGCTGTCTCACAACATATTTGAAGTAAATCCAAGGTAGATTAAGTATTAAATTGAAAAAGGAAGGCTCAAAAAGTCTTACAATGAAATAGAGTTAGCATCCTTTTGCAACTGATTTCTTTTTTTATAATTATTTAATTTTATTCATTGTCATTATTTTTTTTGGGGGGGGAGTTTTTGCTATAGGGTGCGTGCGCTTGCCAGAGAGACAGAAAGCGAGAAATCACCCCCCGGGGGGATGGCCACGTCGCAATCCCTTCTCCTCCATTCTCCTCTCGGGATCTTGGGCACACACGCCGGCTGTTGAGTTTAAGCCGCCGGGTCCGGGACTCGAACCACAGTCGACTACACGGGAGTCCAGTGACATAGCCATTATACTAACTGCTGGTCCCTTATTATTATTTTTTTTGAAGTTGACCAGAGGCAGAGAGAGAGAAGGAAAATGAGAAAGCAAGCTGTCAAGTCCAAGACTCAAACCACAGTCAGCCATGTGGGAATCCAGCCACCTTAACCACCACAGCACCTGCTGGCCCCCCACAACTGATCTCTTAAACTATTTGTTATATATGGAGTTCCCACACTGTGCTTTCTTTTTCTTTTTAAAGATTTATTACCATTATTTTTCCATCTTACCAGAGTGAGAGAAAGAAAGCGAGAAAGCAAGTTGCCAAGTCTGGGACTCAAACTGTGGTTGGTCATGTGGGAGTCCAGCGCCTTTAACTACCAAGCCACCTGCCGACCCCTGATACTGTGTTAGTTTTCTATGCTGCTGTAAAAAATTACCACAAATTTAGTGGTTTAAAACAACATGGATTTATTAGCTTACGGTTTTGGATGACAAAATTTCAAGGAGTCTCACTGAGCTACAAATCAAACTGTTGACAGAAGTGGTACCTTTACGAATGCTCTTGGGATGAATCTTTTTCCTTACGTTTCCAGTTTCTAGAAGTCACTTGCACTTCTTGGTTGGCTCATGCCCCCCTTCTTCCGTGTTCAAAACCACCAAGAGTTCTACCCACATCACTCTGGCTTCCTCCTTCCCTTTTTCTGCCTCCCTCCCCACTTTTCATAACACTGTGATTACACTGGGCATACCTAGATAATGCAGGAAATTTTTTTTTTAAAGATTTTTGCCATACGGTGTATGTGCTCACTAGGGAGAAACAGAAAGAGAAGGAAAGTGAGAAATCACTGTGGGGGGTAGGGGAGCACACCGTAAATTCTCCGTTCTCTTCTCAGGATTTGGGGGGCACGCGCGCGCGCGCACACACACACACGCGCACACACACACACACACACACACACACACAGTGTTTTTCAGGCTGCCAGGTCCAGAACTCAAACAGTGGAGCCAGCCATGTGGGACCCAGTGCCATAACCACCATGCCACCTGATGGCTCTAATCTTTCTACAATATTTTAAGGTTGGTTGATTAGAAAACTTAATTTCCCCATGCCATATAACATTCATAGGTCCCAGGAATTAGGATATGGACACCTTTCAAAATTCTTATTCATTCTGCCAATAGGTTTGAGTCTGTTTCTGTTGGTATTTGTCTACAATAGGGTCACCAAGCGTTCCACAAGAGGCCAGTGTATTAGTTGGGTAGAGCTCCCTTAATGAAGTGTCACACACTGGATGGCTTAAACAAATATTTTCTCAAAATTCTAGGCTAGAAATCCAAAATCAAGATGTGAATGGGAGACACAGGATCCCGGGCAACCTGGGTTTCTGTGAAACATGGCAGTCGGCAGGGACCGTAGCACAAGCATGACCATATGAAGGAAGAGGGAGGTTTTCCTGAAGATGAGGCGACTGAATCAGGGAAAAAAACCTTCAGTTTGGTGAAAGAATTAGATGCTTTTCCAAAGGTTCCTGAAAGCTATGTAGAGACTTCTACCAGTGGGGGTAGTTTCTTTAATAGCATTTACTACTATGGCTTTATTAAACATAATGGAATTCTCAGTATATCAAGATACATGGATGAAATGTGAATATGAAGAAGAAAAGGGTTTTTCTAGCAAATTGAGAATCAATATAGATATTACTGTTGCCATGAAGTGTCAATATGTTGGAGCAGATGTATTGGATTTAACAGAAACAATGGTTGCATCTGCAGATGGTCTAGTTTATGAACCAGCAATATTTGAGCTTTCACCACAGCAAAAAGAGTGGCAGAGGCTGCTTCAGGTGATTCAGAGTAGGCTGCAAGAACACTCACTTCAAGACATGATATTTAAAAGTGCTTTTGAAGGTGCAGCCACACTTCCCCCAAGAGAAGATGGTTCATTACAGCCTCCAGATGCATGCAGAATCCACAGTCATCTGTATGTCAATGAAGTAGAGGGAATTTTCGCGTAACTGTGGGCCAGGCAATTCCACACCCTCGTGGTCACGCACACCTGGCAGCACGGGTCCACCGTGACTCCCACAACTTCTCTCACAGAATAGATTATTTCTTTTGGCGAGCTTGTTCCAGGAATTATTATTCCTTTAGATGGACCTGAAAAAAAAGTGCTGTAGATCACAGCCAGATGTTACAATATTTTATTACCATTGTGCCAACAAGACTACATACATACAAAAACTGAGCAGACACCCATCAGTTTTCTGTGACAGAACGGGAACATATTATGAACCCTGCTGCAGGCAGCCATGGAGTCTCTGGGATATTTATGAAACATGATCTCAGTTCTCTTATGGTGACGATTACTGAGGAGCACATGCCATTCTGGCAGTTTTTTGTAAGACTCTATGGTATTGTTGGAGGGATCTTTTTGACACCAGGCATGTTACATGGAATTGGAAAATTTACAGTCGAAATAATTTGCTATTTCAGACTTGGATCCTACAAGCCTGTCAATGCTGTCCACTTTGAGGATGGCCACACAGACAACCACTTACCTCTTTTAGAAAATAATACACATTAGCACCTCTTGAGTGAAGAAGAACCTTTTACCTGAGTCATAAAACCTTTTTTAATAATAAAATATTGTGCAATATACTCAAAGAAAGTATGGATGAGAAGCAGGAAATACTTATTTTTAAAAAAAGATAGAAAAAAGGGGGGGGGGGGAAATCCCAAACTGAAGTCCTATACATGTTGTGTCTGTTACAAATGTCCTAGAAGAAATTATGCAGCTATTCAGTGAATACGCCCAACTGGAGTATTGCTTTGAAGATGACTCTGATACTTTCCCAGCAAATGGGCCTTATTGAAACCAGACCTTGCTTCTTGGTAACAAAAAGCCTGAAGAAAAGAAGTAAACCCACATCTAAAGAAAAAGGCACTGATAAGTGTAAATGTTTGCGTCCTTTTGTTTTTAAAAGATATGTCAGAATAAAGTATGTTAAAAAAAAAAAAAAAGATGTGGATGGGACTAGTTCCTTCAGAGGACTGTAAAGATCTATTCCAGACCCCTCTGTGACTTATAAATATGCCATCTTCTGTGTCTCTTATCATCATCTGCCTCTACATATATCTTAATGTCCAACTCCCCCCATTTTTTGTAGAGATTTTTGCTATAGGGCACGTGCACTTGCCAGAGACACAGAGCGACAGAAAGTGAGACATCACACACACACCCCCCCAGTGGCCATGCTGCATTAATTCCCCCTCTTCCATTCTACTCTCAGGATTCAGGGCATGCACACACATGTTCTCAGTATAAGTTTTAAGTCACCGGGTCCAGGACTCGAACTATGGACGACTACAGGAGCCCAGCGACATAACCATTATGCCATCTGCTGGTCTCTCACTTTCTCCCTTTTAATAAGGACACCAGTATATCATAGAGAGCTCACCCTAATGATTTTAACTTAATTGTCTCTATAAATTGTCTACTTCAGAATAATGTCACATTTTAAAGTTTTTGGGGCAAGAACTTCAACTTAACCATTTTGAAAGGACACAATTCAACCAATAACAGGCAGTTATGGTAAAACCTCATTGTGATGTAAAGATTTGTTTGTCTTAAGGGAACTTTGTCACTAAAATATATCTGGAACTTAATCTCTAGTATATGGAATCACAAGCATTTTTTTCCCCATTTCTTTTCCTGCCAGAAAATGCATGCACTCACCACAGAGAGGAGAATGAGAACATGGCCACCCCACAAGCCCTTTTTTCCTTCACTGTCCACCCTGTCATGATTTGGGCACATAGACACAAACACCCAGGATGTTTTCAAGCCACTAGAACTGGGACTCAAACCACAATCAGCCATGTGGATCCAGCTGCCTTAACTATTAGGTTATGGAGCTAGCCCTCAACTCTGTCCTTTTTAAAAGTTGTCTTCGGTTATTTTAGGTCCTTCTCGTGTATATATACATTTTTAATTAGTTAGTCCGTTTTCCCACAAAAGCCTTTATTTTTTTTTTAGAAGTTTTTGCTATAGGGCACATGCGCTCGCCAGACAGACAGACACAGAAAGCGAGAAATCACCCCCCCAGGGGGGATGGCCACACCGCAATCCCTTCTCCTCCGTTCTCCTCTCGGGATCTGGGGCACACACGCACACGCACCCGGCGTGAGTTTTAAGCCACCGGATCCAGGACACAAACCGCAGTTGACTACATGGGAGTCCAGTGACATAGCCATTACGCTAACTGCTGGTCCCACCCACAAATGCCTCTTAATCTAATTTGTTGCAAACTGCCATATTAACAATGTTGAGTTTTCCTATCCTTGACCATGGTATATTTCATTTGTTACGTGTTTATTATGTATTCTGTGTGATGTGTTCTTTAATTTCTTTGAACAATTTTAGTTTTCACTCTACAAATCTTGCATGTTAGAAAATTTATTGAAGTATTTCACATTTCTGTGTTATTTTAAATGGAAGTGAATTCGTGATCAATTCTTAAATGTTCACTGCTGGTACACAGAAGTTAAAGTAGTAGATTGATCTTGAACCCTGTGACCTTGCTAAATCCCCTTATTAAGGTCCTAGTAGTTTATCTTTACATATGAGCTTTGGAAAAGGGAAAAAAAATCTATCACTGAGGATACTGTTTTCCTGATCCTAAATGCAATATATATTCTTTGAGACAGTGGCAAGAAAAGTATTAAAAACAAAAATAATTCCAGTTCTTCCAATGTGTAAATTAATATAAAACCTTCTGAAAAGTTTTCATAGTTTTGAGCAACATTTATTTTTTATGATGTATTTATTTCTACATATTTGAGCTTACTCTATATTGACATTTATCATGCATTTTTATAATACATGACAGCATCACTTTTCCTGTTATCAAACTTTTGTGTACATAACTTAATGTCTGCAGAATATCCCATTCATTACATAGATATGCCACAAATAAATGTGATACTATTGTACATCCTTTATTTTGGAAACTTTGTAATATTTTAAGTACTGTTTCAATGATCACCCACAGGCGTGTACCGCTGTCCACATTATAGGTCACACTTTAGCACCAACAACATGCAGCACTGCTTTAAATGCTTCATACCTACCGTGTCACTTAATCCAAACAACAATCTTCTGAGGTGGACACAAATAGTGTCCTTATTATACAGTCGAGGAAACTGAGCCACAGGTAATCAGAAATTTTGAGAGGCCCAGTTAAGGGGCTTTTCTACTTCCACAAAGAACCACTGCTTATAATAAAAACTATTTTTGATGGAAGTATGTTTTACACATGAATGGTATGTAACCACTAAGGAGAGCAGCAGGAATTAAAGAGCCTAGAAACTAATTCTGGTCCTTACTTCACTGAAAATGTGAGATTTAGAGCCAACTATCCCAACTGTACAGGGAAAACCATGAACTAGATCTTCTTGTGTTCCTCGTAGTCCTGATGTCTCGTGACTCTATCACTTCTGTATTATTCCTGGGAGAGATACCAAGATCTCAGTCCTGTTGGTCTCAACAATATTAATCTATCATTCAATAATCTATCATCATGTACCTTATAAACATGGTACAAATTGACAA
This sequence comes from Tupaia tana, assembly GCA_026018925.1. Lineage (NCBI taxonomy): Eukaryota > Metazoa > Chordata > Mammalia > Scandentia > Tupaiidae > Tupaia > Tupaia tana. The sequence continues at coordinate 24,700,717 of JAKSZU010000026.1, read as the reverse complement.
ATCATGGTCAGTTCCTATGTTCACTTACGGGATAAAACGAAATTAAAATAGATCCTCTTTCCAAATCACTTTCAGACTATGGGCTTAGGAAAGAATGTTATGATTTGGATACTCTCCTTAGAAGTGGAAACCTTTGTACAAACAATAGTTTTGTATATAATGTTAAAAGCTATTTATAGAGCCTCAAAAATGAAACCACGTGTCTGCTATCTGTCAGTGATGTTTCCCAAGTCAGTAAATTCTGGGTCAGGCAAAAGAGGAAAACATGTAAGACTGGAAGAGTAGTGAGTACACACTGAGTTTTTTTTTATTTTTTTTATTTCAAGGCTTCTTTTATTTTCTCCTGTTAATTTAAATTTGACCAGAGAGAGAGAAAGAGAGGGAAAGTGAGAAAGCAAGCCAGGTCTGGGACTTGAACCAAACTTAGTCATGTGGGCATTCAGCACCTTAACCATCACACCACCTGCTACCCCCACTCACTGAGTTCTTATAAGTACACAAGCAGTTTTAAGTAAAATTACAGACATGAAGGTGCAGCAATAGCATTAATAATCACAGCTAGCAATGATTTAAAACTTAACAGCTGTCAGGACCAGCAGATGATGTAATGGTTACATCACTGGACTTCCACATGACCAAAAGCCATTCAAGTCCCAGACCCAGTAGTTTGAAAGTCACACAAGGCGTGTGTGTATGTATACCTAAAATCCAGACTGGAGAATGGAAGAGAAGGGATTGTGACATGAACTTCCCACAGGAGGGTTATTTCTTGCTTTGAGTCTCTGACACTCTGGTAAGTGCACATGCCCGCTAACAAAAATCTTTTTTTTTTTTTTTTTTTTGGAGAGGTTTTTCGCTATAGGGCGCGTGCACTAGCCAGACAGAGAGAGACATAGAGACAGAAAGCAAGAAATCACCTCCCGGGGGGATGGTCACGCAGCAATCCCTTCTCCTCCATTCTCCTCTCGGGATCTTGGGCACGTATGCACACGCGCCCGGCGTGAGTTTTAAGCCACCGGGTCCAGGACGTGAACCGCGGTCGACTACATGGGAGTCCAGTGACATAGCCATTATGCTAACTGCTGGTTCCCACAAAAATCTCTTTAAAAAAATTAATAGATGCCAGGCACTATTCTAAGCTCTTTATGTTTATTCATTGTCTTACAAGGCAAGTACTATTACTGTCTAACTTACAGAGGAGGATATCTGTAAGTTAGGCACTGAGAAGCGAAGCAATATGCCAACATCACCTAGCTAGTAAGGGATGGAGACGGGATTTTTGACATGAGTTGTCTAGCACAACTCTATGCTCATCACAGCAAAGTTTTCTTTATGGAGCTGAAAGACTCCCTATGGGTCAGTGTGAACAGTCGGTCAGGAAGTAAACATAGGGATTAAAAAAAAAAAAGACTACCCTGAGAAGGAGCATTTTTTTAGGCACTGCTATTTATTTTTCTTTTAAGAATTACTTTATTTAACTATTTAACTATTTATTTATTTATTTATTTATATTTGACCAGAGAGGGACAGAGAGAAAACGAGAGTGATATATAGAGAGAGACAGAGAGGGAAAGTGAGAAAGCACGCCACCAGGTCCAGGACTTGAACCATAGTCAGCCATGTGGGAGTCCAGTGCCCTTAACCACCATGCCACCACTTGCCAGCCCCAGCATTGTTATTTCTATCTCATGAGCACACTTGTTCTAAGTATTGCTCAGATAGCTGCTCCCACTCAAAAGGAGACCCACCCTGATGTGTCCATGTTCCTTAGGTCCCATCATCCAGAGAATTACCGTGTTTTACAATTCTCAAGAGCCTTTAACACCATGTCATAGAGTGGAACTCTAACTCTAACCCCAAAACAACTTAAAATTAACAGGAAAGTTTACTAGTGAATATTCCCCAGTCTCCCTTGACAGTGAATATCCTTTTTCAGTAGGTAAATATCTTACAACAGTCATTACAGCAACACTGAGTACAATATAAAACTCACTCATAATCTCACTAACAACATCAATTTGGTTCATTTATCTAAGATACTTTAGAATCTTGCCCACATGCAAAGATATTTACAACCAGCATTACTAGTAGTATGAATGTGTTGCTCTCTAATTGCTTTATCTGGTATTTTCTTTACTCCTAACCAAAATGTGGTCTCTACAAGACACGTTAGACATACACAACAGTACAGAGTGTCCCAGAAGAGGCAGAGTCAAGTAAACAAATGGCATACTCAATCACTCGTGGACATACATTCTTTTGTACCAATATCAATTTTTAAATTCTCAGCACAACACTCCCTACAACAGCACTCATTCATTGATCTTTTTGAAGAAGGTAATAATAAAGCTGGATTCTCTCAACAACTCACCTACTTAACGGTTTCTTCTCAGATTCTAGCACTTACAGCTTGGTCAAGAATGCTCCCAGGTCAATTGGTTTTGTAGGAATTTGTGGAAGAAAATCTGATATACCTGTGCAATGAAATGAAACTTGTGGGCTTCTTCCCCACTCCGGGACCAAATCTATAGTGTATATAGGGTAGTAACAACACTAGAAGCATTTCCACAGATTCCACGTGTACAGTTTCTCTCCAGAAGTTCTCCAACACAAAATAAAGATATTGTTCTCTGTGAAGAATTTTTCCTTTTCATTATTTTAGTAACTGTTTTCTCTAACATGATTTGTTGGGTATCTAATAAGGTTAGAGCTATTCACAAGCACTGTCCCACACTGGTTACATGTTAAGAACTGTTCTCCTGTGTGACCAATCTGATGTACAATGTATGGAGAGCTATGGCTGAAGATGATGTCACATTGCTTGCATTTATAGGTTTCTTCTCCAACATGAACTCTCTGGTGCTTAATGAGGTCATTCTTCCGGATAAAGGCTTTTCCACACTGACAACATTCATACGGCTTCTCTCCAGTATGAATTCTCTGATGCACAATAAGGGCAGAACTCTGACTGAAAGATTTTCCGCAATCATGACATTCATATGGTTTCTCGCCTGTGTGGGTTCTCTGATGTGAGAAAAGGTGAGAGCTTCGACTAAAGCACTTTCCACAATCTTTACATTCAAAAGGTTTCAGTCCAGTGTGAATTCTATGGTGTACGACAAGGTGAGACCTCTGGCTATAAGACTTCCCACACTCATTACACTCATATGGCCTAACTCTAACGTGAGTTCTCTGGTGCAGGATGAGATGTGTGCTCTGCCTGAAAGATTTTCCACACTCAGGACATTCATAGGGCTTCTCTCCAGTGTGAGTTCTCTGGTGCCTAATAAGCCTGGAGCTATGGACAAAAGATTTCCCACACTGATTACATGTGTACAGTTTGTCTCCCGTGTGAGTTCTCTGATGGGTAGCAAGGTGAGAGAACCAGCTGAATGCCTTTCCACACTCCTTACATTCATAGGGTTCCTCACCTGTATGAGTCTTTTGATGTCCAATGAGGTGAGAACTCCGGCTGAAAGATTTTCCACATTCTTTACATTCATAGGGTTTCTCCCCAGTATGAATAAGCTGGTGCCTGGTTAGGTTAGAGCGCCAGCTAAAGAACTTCCCACATTCCTTACATTCATAAGATTTTTCTCTATGTGTGCCCTTTGAAATATCAACAGATGTACCATGAGAGGTCTCACTATCAGGACATTTGTAAGATTTATCTCCTGTATGAGTTCTTGCAAACTGAATAAGGTGAATGTTCTGATAAAAGGTTGGATCACACTCATCACTGTTACTAACACGGCTTGCCTGATGACCCCTAAAAATGAAGTCATGTTTCAAACTTTTAGAATGGGAGTCACATTTATGGAAACAGTCTCTCCATAGGAGCTGAGCAGGAAGAAGACAGCTCCCGCTCTCACAGACGCTCTCCTGAGTAAGCACTTTCTTTTGGGTGGATGCCACTAGCCTCAAATGTCTCTCCTGGTTTTCCTGGTACTTGTCCGACTCATCTTCAGATTCCCACACTTTTTCTACTGACAAATACCAGAGATCATCCCTTGCCATTCCTTCCATTTTAATGTCAAAGGGCTGTTGGTCTTTAGAAATGCTCTTACTGGAAACTGATGATTTAAATTCACTTGCAGTCTCCAAATCTGAAAGAAATAAAATTAAGATTTACTTAACCAAAGAATCTTGAAATAGTAAAATGAGAATGGTGGGATGTATATGGAGACAAAACTGCTTTCAATCATGGTTTACAGTCTTGATAGAAAATGACAAAGGGAAGGATGGGCATGAAACAGAACATGCACCAAGCTGTAGAGTACATAAAAGACGCAGAAAGAGTCAGGAGGAACCATGGGACTGAGCATGACAATTAGGATCAAGAAAGCAACAGTGGGGGCCAGCAGGTGGCATGGTGGTTAAGGGCACTGGACTCCCACATGGCCAACCACAGTTTGAGACCTAGACCTGGTGGCTTGCTTGCTTTCTCACTTTTCTCACCTCTCTCTCTCTCTCTCCCTCCCTCCCTCCCTCTCTGGCCAAATTAAAAATAAAGAGATAGATAGATAGATAGATAGATAGATAGATGGATAAAGTTAACTAACATAATTCTTTTTTAAAGAAGAAAGAAAGAAAGAAAGAAAGAAAGAAAGAAAGAAAGAAAGAAAGAAAGAAAGAAAGAGAGAGAGAGAAAGAAAGAAGTGGAGAATCCCACAGGAAAGACTGCCTCCACTCGCACTTCCTAATCCATATTCAAAGCCCTTCCCAACATAGACTCTCCACACTATTGGCAATGTAATATTCTTTTAATCGCTAGAGGGCACATGTACTTGCCAGAGAGAAAAAGTACCCCCCAGTAGAGTGTGGTGACACAACCTTTTCCTCTATTTCTCAATCCCATCAGTCTTTGGGGCACACATGTCCAACATGTCTAACAAGCTGCTGGAGCCAGGATTTGAATGTGGCTAGCCATGTCTGATCTAGCTCCATATGCACAGTGCTTAACCGTTGTACTATGGGGCCAGCACAATTTAATGTATGTATTTTTTATTATTTGTCAGATGGCCCATGCTCTGGCCAGGGAGACAGAGAATGAGAAAGAGAGAGTGAAAAAGCACCCTCCCCCCATGAGGGATAGTCACACCGCAATCCCTTCTCAATTTCTCCCTCCTTTCAGAATCTTGGGCATACTTTCAATCACACCCAGTGTATTTTTCAAGCTTTTAGGTCCAGGACTCAAACCACACAGTTGGCCATGTGGGACCCAACTGCCTTAACCACACCACTAGCTCCCATAATTTAATGTTCTTAAACTATGAATACAACCACATGTTATGTAATGCCTTTTATCCATATCACCAAAACACTACAGAATACCAGATGAAGGATACCACAGACTTCTCTGAAAGGCTGGGGAGAAACTGCACAAAATGTATGTAGATACAGGTTCCAATTTTAGCTTTATTACTACTCGTGGTGAATTTAGATAAGTTGCTGAACTTTTTTTTTTTTTGGAGGTTTTTGCTATAGGGCGCGTGTGCTCTCCAGAAAGAGAGAGACAGAGAGACAGAAAGCGAGAACTGACCCCCCCCCCCACGGGGGGATGGCAACACCGCAATCCCTTCTCCATTTTCCTCTCGGGATCTTGGGCACACACGCACACGCGCCCAGCATGAATTTAAGCCACCGGGTCCGGGATGCGAACCGCAGTCGACTACATGGGAGTCCAGCGACATAGCCATTACACTAACTGCTGGTCCCAAGTTGCTGAACTTTTTAAAACTCATTTTGCAAGGGCCAGCAGATGGCATAATATTTAGGTTACTGGACTCCCACGTAGTCAACCACAGTTCAAGTCTCAGACCTGGCAACTTAAAATTCATGCCAGGAGCATGTGTGCACCCCCAAGATCCCGAGAGGAGAACAGAAGAAAAGGGATAGTGGCGTGGCCATCCCCCCTGGGGGTTGATTTCATCCTTTCTTTGTCCCTGTCTTTCTGGCAAGTGCGAACACCCTATAGCAAAAATCTCTTAAAGGGAAAAAAAAAAAAAAGAGAGAGAGAGAACTAATTTTGCAGGACTGTCCCGACCCGGTGGGACAGTCGAACAGGTTTCCTGAGGGAAGGAGTGAGAGCCAGAACAAGTGGCACAGTGTCACAGCACAGAGACGACACAGTGTCGTCTGTTTATTGTGGGCAGCACGGTACAGCACGGAGACAACGCAGTGTTACAACTCTTTAGGGTCGCGTCGTCTGTTGTGAGCAGCACGGAGACGACGCGGTGTCACAGCTCTTCAGGCTCGTCTGGAGACGATGTAGTGTTACAGCTCTTCAGGGTCGTCTGGAGACTATGCGGTGTTTCAGCTCTGCAGGCTCTCCAGGGTCGTCGTCTTCCTGGTCTTCTGTGTTGTCTTCGTTGTCTTCCTGGTCGTCTGGTCATCTTCGTTGTCTTCCTGGTCGTCTGGCTATTGTGGGCCAGGCATGGTGGTTATATACACATTGGTGGATCGCAAAGGTGGGTTATGATTGGTTGCAAATGGTGGGCCGTGATTGGTTGTAAACGGTGGGCCATGATTGGTTGTAAATGGTGGGTTACAATTGGTTGCTTTTGGACCAATCATGAGGTGCCAGATATGCAAATCTGAGGGATTCTAGTGGCCAATCATGGCAATTGTTTGCTCTCTGAGAAACCGCAGCCTCCCACACAGGACCAGCTGGCGTAATGCTTACATCGTGGGACTCCCACGTGGTCAACTGGTCAACTGCACTATGGTTTCCAGACTCAGCAGCTTAAAACTCATGCTGGGCGTATGTGCATGTGTGCCCAAAATCCAGAGATGAGAATGGAGTTTCAGAAAGGATTGCAGTGTGGCCATCCCCCCTGGGGGGGGGGGGGGTGATTTCCCGCTTTCTGACTCTGTCTCCTGCAAATACATACACCCCACAGCAAAAATTTCTCTTACAAAAAAACAAAAACAAAAACAAAAAAACTCATTTTGCGGGACCAGCTGGCATAATGGTTATGTTGCTGGACTCCCACGCTGTCGATCTCAGTACAAGTCCTGGACCCAGTGGCTTACAATGCACACTGGGTGCATGTGTGCCCAAAACACTGAGAGGAGAATGGAGAAGTGACTGAGGCATGGCTATTCCCAGGGAGGTGATTTCTTGCTTTTTGTCTCTCTGTCTCTGTGTCTCCAGCAAGTGCATGTGCCCTATAGCAGAAATCTCTTTTGGAACCAGCAGGTGGCATGGTGGTTAGAGGTGCTGGACTCCCACATGGCCAACCACAGTTTGAGACCTAGACTTGGTGGCTTGCTTTCTCGCTATCCCTCTTTCTCTCTTTCTCTCTGGTAAAATTTAAAAGTAATAATAATGGGCCAGCAGGTGGCATGATGGTTAAGGGTACTGGACTCCCACATGGCCAACTGCAGTTCGAGTCTGGAAACTGGCAGCTTTCTCTCTCTCTCTCTCTGAGCAAATTAAATAAAGTTAAAATAATTCTAGAAATAAATTTTAATAATAAAAAATGAAGTTTAATAAAACCTCTCTCTTAAAAAAACTCATTTTGCTTATATGTAATCCAAGGATGATAGCATTTCCTGTGTAAGGTTATCATAAATATATGAGGTGTGGCATGTGTGTGGTCAAAGCAATAGTACTTATAGCAAACGTTATCATTATCTCTATTTTCTGTTTTGCTTCCTTTGTTCTGAGACATCAAGATTTAACAATTGGGGGGCTGGCAGACGGAGTGGTGGTTAAGAATGCTGGACTCCCACATGGCCAACCACAGTTCGGGTCTGGGACGTGGTAGCTTACTTTCTCACTTTCTCTCTCTTGCTCTGTCCCTCTCTGGTCAAATTAAGAAATAAGTAAATAAACTAATAAAGTTAAATAATTGTTAAAAAAAAAAAAAAAAGATTTAACACCCGAGATGAGCAGGTGGTGTAATGGTTATGTCACTGGACTCCCACATACTCAACTGTAGTTCAAGTCCCAGACCTAGCAGCTTTTACTCATGCTGGACGCACGTGCACCTGTGTGTGTGTGTGCCCAAGATCATGAGAGGAGAAGAGAGAAGAAAGCACTGAGGCATGGTTATCCCCACAGGGGGTGATTTCTCACTTTCTGTCTCTGTCTCTCTGGTGGGGGCTTATGCCCTATAGCAAAGATCTCTCTGGGGAAAAAGACTTAACAACTGATAGGACTAGCATTACAGGGCACTAGCTCAGCACCTGGCGCCTCACCCGTATCCTCTAAGACTGCCTTAGCATCTACTTTGCAAGTTACTGCAAATTATTTCCTCTGTTTAAGAACTATGTTTGGGGATCAGCAGTTGGCGTAATGGCTATGTCGCTGGACTCTCATGTAGTCGACCACGGTTTGAGTCCCAGACCTGGTGGCTTAAACTCATGCTGGGCGCATGTGCGTGCATGCCCAAGATCCCAAGAGGAAAATGGAGAAGGGACTGCAGCATGGCCATCCCCCTGGGGGGTGATTTCTCACTTTCTATCTCTCTGTCTCTCTCTGTATTTCTGGCAAGCACACGCTCCCCATAGCACAAACCTCTCCAAAAAAAAAAGAGCTGTTTGTTTCTCAGAGTCTCTCAGATAAAAATGCTCAGTCTCAAACCTAGAGAAAAAAGCATGTTTACATAAATAGATGATATTCTATTCCTGCTGGAGTTAGTGTTGAGTTAAGCTATAAAACATGCTGAACTCCTAATCACAAGGATCTCAGAATGTGGCTCTATTTGGAAAAGGCGTCACCACAGAAGCCAGTAACTACGATGAAGTCATATGAAAAAAAGGTGGGCTTGTGGTCTAGTATGACTGGTGTCTTCATAAAAAGAGAAGAAGGGCAGACCCACACAGGGCACGTGGACACGAAGGCCGAGGGAGCTGAGGGAGGGACTGCGCGAGACCTCGGCGCGGCCCTGCCAACACCCCGATTTTGGACTTTGAGCCTCCAGAACTACGGGCCGCGTCTCCGTGGTCTGAACTCAGCTCACAACAGCTGCGTTAGTGGCCCTCGCAAATAATCTCTGCACCAGGACGGATCCCCGACTCCTTCGTGTAACCCTGAACCTACCAGATCCTAATTTTCATTCACAATTTCGTTAGTTCCTAGTCTCTTCTCCATTCTGATGACCTTTAATAGGAAACACATCACCCTTTCTCCCTCTTCCCCTGCTCAAGGTATCAAAGAATCCCTTGGCAATGTTTTTCAAAATAAAAACGCCACCTGGGGGTCAGCAGGCAGTGCAGCGGTTAAAGCACTAGACTTCCATATGGTCACTGGTTCGACTCCTGGACCCAACAGCTCAAAACTCATGCCAGCCATGTGTATGTGTATGTGCATGCCCAAGATCCTGAGAAGGAAAGGGAGGAGGAAGGACTGTGGTATGGCCATCCCCCCAGAGGATGATTTCTTGCTTTCTGTCTCTGGCGAACACACATTCCCTGTATCGAAAATCAGTCTCTTGGGACCAGCAGTTAGCATAATGGCTATGTCGCTGGACTCCCATGTAGTCGACCGCAGTTTGCGTCCTGGACCCGGTGGCTTAAAACTCACGCTGGGTGCGTGTGCGTGCGTGCCCAAGATCCCGAGAGGAGAATGGAGGAGAAGGGACTGTCACGTGGCCATCCCCCCTGGGGGGTGATTTCTCGCTTTCTATCGCTCTGTCTCTCTGTCTGTCTGGCGAGCGCATGCACCCTATAGCAAAAACCTCTCCAAAAAAAAAAAAAAAAAAGAAAAGACAATCAGTCTCTCAAAGGAAAAAAAGTCAACTGTTAAGACTCTACAATGAATGTATGTGATGAGGAGAGGAGCTACTGACAGAGAATAACTCTGATTGGGGTGTTCGGGCACTTAAATGGGGCACTTTCCATTAGTAAGATCTCAAAAATCATCTATGTGTCATTGTAGCACATTCATGCAAGTATGTTATTATAAACTCATAGCACCCATTAATCCACCATCATCTGAATTTTTAAAGCCATCACTCAGTAGACTCTTCATTCTGATAATAAAGTCCACGAAGCCTTGCTGATTCACTTAAGTTTCATGTGTTTAAGTACACAGTTTCAGTATTTTTCTAGACTACAAATTTTCAAAACATAACCTGCTAGATCTAGTTAATGCCTGTTAAATTTGGACACTTGTCAACAGACATCCAAGAAAGCTGTCTGAATCAATCTATGAATGAATGAACACTTAAGTGGAAAAAAGAAATTAAAAAAAAAAAGACACAGAGTAATCTTTCCTCTGATGGCCCCAAAACAGCTACCTGATCTCACTGTTCTCTATTTATAGACAGTGCATGAGCTCACCAGAGGAAAAAGGACCAAACAGGAGGGAAAGGGAGAAAACACATCCTCAACAGGAATGGTCACGCCTCAATCTCTTATCTTCCACTGCTCCATCCTGCAGGGACTTGGGACACACACGGACACGTGCCCAGCATGTTTTTCAAGCTGCCAGGGCCAGGCTTCAAACCATGGTTGGCTTCATGGGATCTGGTTATCCTTTACGACCAGGCCAAGGGTCTGGGCCGACTGACCAAGTTCTTACCAACGTACTGAAAGACACGGACCAGCTGATGGTGTGGTGATTAAGGCACTGGATCTTACTTGGCTGAGTGGTTTGAGTCCTGGACCTGGTGGCTTAAAAAACTTGTCAGAGGGAATCAGCAGTTAGCGTAATGGCTATGTCGCTGGACTCCCACATAGTCGACTGCGGTTCGTGTCCCAGACCCGGTGGCTTAAAACTCACGCCAGGCACGTATGCGTGCGTGCCCAAGATCCCGAGAGGAGAATGGATGAGAAGGGATTGCGGCATGACCATCCCCCCTGGGGGGGTGATTTCTCGCTTTCTGTCTCTATGTCTCTCTCTGTCTGGCGAGCGCATGCACCCTATAGCAAAAACCTCCCCCCCCAAAAAAAACTTGTCCGATATGTCCACATGTGTGCCCAAAATCCCAAGAGAAAAATGAAAGAGAAGAAACTGTGGGGTGGCCATCCCCCTGTGTGTGGGAGGGTGACGTCTCACTACAGTGCACACAGAACCCTGACCTTAAGACAGGACTTTGATACAATGACAAGTCAAATGTAAAAAGAGGCAAGAACAGTTTATATTAATATTTCAAAGTAGAGACAAACTAAATGGCATTTGATGAGCAAAATTGTCAAGAAAGGTTTCACAGAGAAACTTGAGGCTAAATTCACAGGACAGGAAGTCTCAGATGGGCTTTATTCACCTCACACTCAAACCTGGGAAGCAGGACGAGGCCTCGTGTGTGCATCAGGCACTGGGAGGACAGACTGAGAGCTGCAGGTCATTCGAGGTGGCTCAAATGCCCCGGGCTGGGAAGCCCATTTTAAGCCGGAGCCAACACGGAGCCGCTGGCAAGTGCCCTAGCCATTCTGCACAATAAGCAGCAGTCACCGGCAGTGTGGACCAGACAGCAACATCCAAGACGGCCAGGGAGCAGGACGTCAGAGACTGGAGCTTAGAGACAGGACAGGGAGCAGGACGTCAGAGACTGGAGCTTAGAGACAGGACAGGGAGCAGAACGTCAGAGACTGGAGCTTAGAGACAGGACAGGGAGCAGGACGTCAGAGACTGGAGCTTAGAGACAGGACAGGGAGCAGGACGTCAGAGACTGGAGCTTAGAGACAGGACAGGGAGCAGGACGTCAGAGACTGGAGCTTAGAGACAGGACAGGGAGCAGGACGTCAGAGACTGGAGCTTAGAGACAGGACAGGGAGCAAACTGCCCAGAAAGTCAGGGTTAGGGTTTGCTGAAGCCAGCATTCTATTTTTTCTCTAGAAGGCTGACTCACTGCATTATAAAACAGGCTTTGTATTACACAACTCTGATCTAATGTAAGCTAATCTAAGGGTTCTGTGCACATTTAAGGTAGGCTGGCTAAGCTATAATGTCTGGTAGGCTAGGCTTATTAAATGCATTTTCAACTTGCAATATTATCAACTTATGACAAGTCTGTTGGGATATAAACACATCATTAGTTGAGCACCATCTGTAAACTAAAAAAATTTAAATAAACAGCTACAGTTAAGTGCTGCAAGCAGGTGTTTCTGAGAACAGCAACTCTGAATGCAAGGACAGTTAAGCCAATATGAATTCATTCACAAATCCTCTACAGCATTTTCTTTTTTATTTATTGATTATTACTTATTTTATACTCAATTGCTATATGTCATTTAGCTTGTATAGAGAATTTATCCAACATGAAATACACCTCTGACCAGTCCATTTGAGAACACCATACATGTTACCAACAGGTCTCTGTAGCAGTTTTCTAACTGGAGAGAAGAAACTCTCAGAACAATGGTGGATGATGAGCCCCACTGTAAAGTGTACAAAGAGAAGAAAAGCCGTAGGAAGGGGCCACAGTAAAAGAAAAGAGGCAATAATGCAAGAAATGGTTGTACACTAAAGAGAACGGGACACTAGTTAGTGGTAATAATCAGGAAAGTGACAGAAATAGGGCTGAGACAGACACAACAGCAAAGATAATTCTAATGAGTAAGACACCTTTGTCTCTGAGTGCAAACTGAAGTGTGACAGGAATATAGAAAGAAGACTGGTGGGCCAGCCGGTGACATGGTAGTTAAGGCAACTGAATCCCACATGGCCAACTATGCAGCTTGAGTCCTGGACCTGGTGGCTTGAAAAGTGCTGGTTGTGGGACCAGCAGTTGCTGTAATGGCTATGTCGCTGAAGTAGCGACCGCGGTTTGAGTCCCAGACCCGGTGGCTTAAACTCACGCCGGGCGCGTGTGCGTGCATGCCCAAGATCCCAAGAGGAAAATGGAGGAGAAGGGATTGCGGTATGGCCATACCCCCAGGGGGTGATTTCTCACTTTCAATCTCTCTGTCTCTCTCTCTCTTTCTGGCGAGTGCACACACCCTATAGCAAAAACCTCTCCAAAAAACAAGTGCTGGTTGTGTGTGCATGTTTGCCCAAATCTCAAAAGGAGGGCTAATGGATAAAGGACTGCTGCATGACCATTCCCCACGGGAGTGCTCTCTCTCTTTCTATCCTTCCCTCCAGCAAATCCACGTGCCCTCTGGCAAAACTGGAAAAGAAAAAAAGAGAGAGAGAAAGAGAGAGAAAGAAAGAAGACTGGCCTGGGGAGACAGGTGGTAGATGAACTCCGTCTTCTCAGAAACAAGGATCTGGGTGCAGTACCAGGGGCCATGACCTCAGAGGCTCCCACCTCTCACAGGTCAGCCGGGCCACTGCCTCTACCCTCACCTGGATGGGTCCCGTGGTGAGCTCTTCTCTCCACTAGCCAGGGCTCACTCCCTTTCTCCAACTGGAGGATCGTGTCTGGCTTAGGAAGTCGATGCCCTGTTCACCATGAAAGACAGATAATTGAGTAAGTGGGGTAGACACAAAGAAGCATCCTGGATTCAACCAAACCCCAAGTCCCTCACAATACAGGGAAGAGGAAGGGTTCTTCAAAGACTGAAAATATGAAATGCAGAACAGTGAAATAAGTATTCATTTTTAAAAATCTAAGAAATTGGGAACCAGCAGATGGTGTAATGGTTACGTTGCTGGACTCCCATGTAGTTGACTGCGGTTCGAGTCCCAGGTCTTGTGGTTTAAAAACTCATGCCAGGGACCAGCAGTTAGCCTAATGGCTATGTCGCTGGACTCCCATGTAGTCGACCGTGGTTCGAGAGTCCCGGACCCGGTGGCTTAAACTCATGTTGGGCGCATGTGCGTGCGTTCCCAAGATCCCAAGAGGAGAATGAAGGAGAAGGGATTGTGGCATGGCCATCCCTCCCTGGGGGTGATTTCTCATTTTCTGTCTCGCTGTCTCTGTCTTTCTGGCGAGCACACGCGCCCGATGGAAAAAACCTCTCCCCCCAAAAAAAAACTCATGCCAGACGCGTGTATGTACATGCCCAATATCCAAGAGGAGAATGGAGGAGGAAGGATTGTGGTGAGGCCATACTCCCCGGGCAGTGGTGGGGAGGGGTGGTTATTTCTCACTTTCTGTCTCTCTCTATCTCTCTGTCGAGTGCACACACCCTATGGCAAAAATCTCTCTTAGAACAGTAATAATAAATCAAATCAGGGAACAGCAGATGGCATAATGGTTCTGTTGCTGAACTCCCACGTAGTTGACCACTGTTCAAGTCCCAGACCCGGTAGCTTGAAACTCATGCCAGATGCATGTTCATGCATGCCCCAAATCCCAAGACATGAGTGGAGGAGAGGGGACTGCAGCGTGGCCATCCTCCTAGGGGAAGTGGGGTGATTTCTCGCTTTCTGTCTCTCTGGTGAGCACATGTGCCCTATAGCAAAAATCTCTCTATAATAAAAAAAATAAAATAATCAAATTTACTGTAAAACCAAGAGTACAAAACCTGTCTCTACTTCCCAGAGATTAGGCTCCTAACCCAGGTGCATGCTCTTCGGGGTCTTTGTATCTTTTGATCAACAGAGAACTAGAATCCCCACAGTAAGTGTAATTCATAAGCAGAGGTGACTCTTACCCAAGGAAAGCAGGTTCCTGTAGTTCTCCAACATCACATCTCTGTACATGATCTGCTGTGCTGTGTCCAGCAACTTCCATTCCTCCTTGGTGAAGTCCACAAGTACATCCTGGAAGGTCACCAGTGTCTGTAACATCAAGCACACCTGTATGGGGCTGGACACAGGTCTCTGTTCTCCTTTTCCTGAACCCTAACAGAGAGGTAAGGCTAATAGCACTGGGGTAATGAAAGAACGGGACCAGAACATGGTCTAGCAGTGAGGAGCACTTTGAGAGATTCCGGCCAAATTTTATTTTTATTTATTTATTAACTTTATATATCATTATTAAATTTGCTATAGGGCACATGCGCTCACCAGAGAGAGATGAAAGATTAAAAGCCAGAAAGCAAACCAACAGACAGCTCTGGGTTTCAAACCATGGTTGATCATGTGAGTCCAGCACCTTAAACAGAATGGGTCTGGGACCAGCAGTTAGCATAATGGCTGTCGCTGGACTCCCATGTAGTCAACCGCGGTTCGCGTCCCAGACCCGGTGGCTTAAACTCACACCAGGCGCGTGTGTGTGCATGCCCAGGATCCCGAGAGGAGCATGGAGGAGAAGGGACTGTGGCGTGGCCATCCCCCCTGGGGGGTGATTTCTCGCTTTCTGTCTCCCTGTCTCTCTCTGTCTTTCTGGCGAGCACTCACGTCCTACAGCGAAAACGTCTCAAACAAATAATAAAAGGAAAAGAAAGAGTAAGCAGAACGGCCCTGCCTGTGTCACCCCACAACTGGGTTCTATGTCGTGCTTCAGGTTAAGCCCGTCAGAGTGTTTTTATTTAAATCAACTTTATTTCTGTTTTTGTTTTTTGAAAGAGAGATTTTTGCCATAGGGCACATGTGCTCACCAGAGAGACAGAGACAGAGACAGAGAGACAGAAAGCGAGAAATCACTCCTCGGGGGGATGGTCACGCCGCAGTCCCTTCTCCTCCATCCTTCTCCTGGGATCTTGGGCACGCATGCACACGCACTCTCAGAGTGAATTTTAAGCCTCCGAGTCCAAACTTTGAACTGCAGTCGGCTACGTGGGAGCCCAGTGAGGCAACCATTATGCAATCTGCTGGTCCCAAATCACGTTTGTTGTAAATATTAGCTACAGCAGGGAGAATCAGATACCAAAATTTAATATAAGTTTATTGTATGTGAAGTAAAAAGCCTAATTCATGGCAGGAAAAGAAAGAAAAAAAAATACTGAAATCAAGTATACTTTAATGTATAAAAGACCTACAACCCTAGCTATTTTATTTTAGGACATAAAATATAGCTAGGATAATATTCTCTTACTCATTGAAAGGTACTTGAAATACTTTTTCTCCTAGTATCTTGAAGGAGAGTATCTGAAGTATGGTTTTTTGTTTGTTTGTTTGTTTGTTTTTTAAGAACTATTTACTGGGACCAGCAGATGACATAATAGTTACGCTACTGTACTCCCACATGGCCGACCACTGTTCGAGTCCTGGACCCAGAGATTTGAAACTCAAGCTGGGCACATTCTCCGGAGAGGAGAATGGAGAAGAGACTGTGGCATGCCCATCCCTCCTGGGGGGTGATTTCTCACTTTCTGTCTGTCTCTCTGGTGAATGCATACACCCTATAGCAAAAATAAATCTTAAAAAAAAAAATATTTATTTGGGGCTACCAGATGTCATAGCGGTTACATGTTGAGCCACTGGCCTCCCAGTTGGCTGACTGCAGTTCACATCCCAGACCTGAAACTCAAGCCAGGCAGGTGTGCATGCATGCTCAGTATCCCAGGAGGAGCATGGGGAAAGGATTGCAGTGTGGCCATCCACCCTGGAAGATAAGGTCTCACTTTCCCTCTGATTGTCTCTGTCTCTCTCTCTCTGGAGAGCACACATGCCCTAAGGCAAAAACCTCTAAAAAAATAATAAACACACAAGAATTATTTAATTTTATTTATCTTTTTTTTCTTTTTTTAATTTGCTAAAGAGCATGTGCACTCACCAGGGAGAGAGAGAGAGAGAAAGTGAGAAAGAAAGCCACCAGCTCTGGGACTCGGACCACAGTCTATCACATGGGAGTCCAGCACCTTAACCACCATGCTACCTGCTGGCCCCTGAGGTACAGTTTCTAAAGTTCCTGAGGAAAGGAAATTGAGAACTTTAAGCAAAAAGGAATTCCCAACTGGAAGTAGAGAGAAAAGCACCCTGACTTACCGGGGACCTGGCAATAAGCAGCTTGGCCTCCATGTCCTCTTCGCTCTCAAGTGACATGAACACCCTGAGAGAGTGAAGCTTGGAAAAAGAAACAAGAGGGAGTTTGCTAGGACTGGAAGGCACCCTAAACTGTCAGTCTGCGCTCCCTCATCCCAGTGGGGCAACAGAGACAACCAGCGCACAGAGGAATAGCAGAGCGGGGACAGAGTTATTCCTCAGATGAATCTATAATGCCTCAACTCCCCACAATTAGGAACAAGAGAGCTACGAAGGTACATTTTTACCCCTAACCTTTGAGGTTCTATACTAAATCTCATTTGGAAGTGAAGGGTTCTACCCTGCCACTGCAAATCTTACTGGGAAAATGGAAGCCTGATCTGATCGAATAGCTTCACTTTAGAGAAGAGAACAATAGCACTTTCTCAATGGGTCTCAGAAGGGAAGTCAGAGAGGCCAGTAGGTGGCATTGTGGTTAAGATACTAGACTCTTACATGGTAGACCGCAGTTCGAGACCCAGACCCAGAGTCTTGAAAATCATTCCAGGTATGGTGCATACACACGGGCCCAAAATCCCAAGAGGAGAATGAAGGAGAAGGGACTGCATTGTGGCTATCCCCTCTCTGGGGTGATTTCTCACTTTCTCTCTTCTGTCTCTCTCCAACAAGCCCTATGACAAAAACCTAAAAATAAAAGAAAAAAAAAAAAAGGGAAGTCAGATACAAGGCATGAGAACAACGCAATGTGCCACCCTGGCTCAAAAGGGCAAGGACCTCATGACAAGGACAGTGGGCCGCCCATAGGAGCAAAGAACCACCAGGAGCTGAACTCTCCCAACGAGACTGAGCTTGGAGGTAAATATGAGAACTCAGGCTGCCTACATCTCGATCTCCAAGATACCCAGAGCAGAGCATCCAGCCACGCTGTGAGCCTGTGGCCTACAGCGCTGTGAGCTAACACCTGCGCACTGTGAGAAGCTGCTCTAACAACTTGATCATTTCGGGTCTTATTTTACAATGTGCAAAGTGGCCTTAGCTGTGCTGAGTGTCCCTATTACCGGAACAAGACCTTCAGACAAGACCTACCCGATGCTCCAGGAATTAGAAGTTTTCCAGTGTGGCTGGTTGAAAGGGGCACTATTCCCCACCCTCCGATTCTTTTTTTTTTTTTTTTTTTTTTGAGAGGTTTTTGCTATAGGGCGCGTGCGCTCGCCAGACAGACAGACAGACAGAGAGACAGAAAGCGAGAAATCACCCCCCAGAGGGGATGGTCACGCCGCAATCTCTTCTCCTCCATTCTCCTCTCGGGATCTTGGGCACGTATGCACACGCGCCCGGCGTGAGTTCTAAGCCACCGGGTCCGGGACGTGAACCGCGGTCGACTACGTGGGAGTCCAGCGACATAGCCATTACGCTAACTGCTGGTTCCCAACCCTCCAATTCTTTAGAAGACTCCTGCCCTGGCTTGGACAGGTTCCTTGCATGCGGTTCTGCTCCGAGCTCGGCAGAACACTCACAGGAGACCCTGTGCAGATGCTCGAGGTTCTCTGTGGCACCGACCTCTGGGGCATTCTGTCCCATGAACCCTAGCTGCTCGGCTCTCCTCCCAGATTCTCACTCAGTTCCATGCCCCTGGCTCAGGGACTCTGCTGGTCTACCTCACTTCCCCTTCCTCTGCTGTTCCTAGAAGCCCTCTCGAGACGGTAAGCTGGAGTAATTAGAGCACTTACCTCATTGATTTCCCTTCTCTCAGGGATCACTGTCCGTTGCTGCTGATGTCCAGGTCTTGAGAATCACTGCATTCTCTTTTGTTGTTGTTGCTATTGTCTGCACTGGAAGGTAAACCCATTCTGCTACGCCATCTTGCCTAGAAGCAAAAGCTTATAAACATTGCATTTTAAAAATTATTTATTTATTTAACTTTATTTCTCATTGTTAGTTTTTAGTTTGACCAGAAAGAGACAAAAAGAGAGATAAAGGGAAAGTGAGAAAGCAAGCTGCTGGGATCAGGACTCACACTGCAGTCAGCCATGTGGGAGTCCAGCGCCTTAAACCACCATGCTATCTGCCAGTCCCTAAACATTGCATTTTTTACTTATTTTAAATGTAGAGAGCTGGCCCATAGCATGGCAGGTAAGTGCAGCACATGAGGAGCCAGATACTGATACGGCCAACCACAGTTCAACCCTGGCCCTAGTGGCTTCAAAACCATACCAGAGTGGGGAACCAGCAGTTAGCATAATGGCTATGTCGCTGGACTCCCATGTAGTCGACCGCGGTTCGCGTCCCAGACCCAGTGGCTTAAAACTCACGCTGGGCGAGTGTGCGTGCGTGCCCAAGATCCCGAAAGGAGAATGGAGGAGAAGGGATTGCGGCGTGACCATCCCCCCTGGGGGGTGATTTCTCGCTTTCTGTCTCTATGTCTCTCTCTGTCTGTCTGGCGAGCGCACGCGCCCTATAGCAAAAAAACTCTCCAAAAAAAAAAAAAAAAAACCATACCAGAGTGTGCCTAAAATCCTGATGGAATAGAGAAACAGAGGAAAAAAGATTACGACGTGACCACAACCCATCAGGTGGTGCTTTCTCTCTCTCCCTCCCTGTCTCTCTAGCAAGTACACATGCCCTCTGGCAGAAAAAAAAAAGACTGTATTTTTAATTTCCATCTTTGAATAAAAGGTTTTATTATTTTCCATGTTTACATTGGCAGTTCTTTTTTACTTTGCTGTTTGATATTCTTTGCTCTTTGTATGCCAGAAATATAAAGTTCTCCTTTTCAATTTTACGCACATCTATGCAAATAAAAGCAAAATGGGGGACCAGCAGTTGGCATAATGGCTTTGTTGCTGGACTCCCATGTAATCGACCGCAGTTCGAATCCCAGACCCGGTGGCTTAAACGCACACCGGGCGCATGTGCGTGCGTGCCCAAGATCCCGAGAGGAGAATGGAGGAGAAGGGACTGCAGCATGGCCATCCCCCTGGGGGGTGATTTCTCGCTTTCTGTCTCTCGGTCTCTCTCTGTCTTTCTGGCGAGAGCACGCGCCCTATAGCAAAAACCTCTAAAAAAAAAAAAAAAAAAAAAAAAAAAAAAGCAACATGGCTCCAGCCTCAGCATGCCAATGAGACAGCCCTCACCACCGACACCCACTGAGGAGCACTGCAAGCCTCTCAATCATTCTCAGTGTTTTAAAACCATCAAACTATTTCCATGTAATCTGAATGCATCCTAAAACAAAGCTCATGAAGACTTACAGGAATATAAAATAGCATCCGGCACCTAAATATTAGCAAGCATACAAAGTGACAGAAAATACAAGCCATAATAAAGACAATAGTAACTAAAACCAACTCCAAAACTACACAGATACTAGAATTAGCAGTGAAAGACAGTAAAACTGTTAAAACTATTTATACTACCATGAAGTTAAACCGAGGGCCAGCCCTGCGGCCTGGTGGGTAAGGGGCCGAATCACACGTGGCCACCTGCAGTTCATGCCTCAGAGCTGGTGACAGAAAACCACGCTGGGCGTGCAAGTACACCAACATGCCGACTGGAGGCATGGACCACGCTGGGCATGCGAGTACACCAACATGCTGACTGGAGGCACGGACCACACTGGGCGTGCGAGCACACCAACACGCCGACTGGAGGCATAGACCACGCTGGGCGTGCGAGCACACCAACATGCCGACTGGAGGCATAGACCACGCTGGGCATGCGAGCACACCAACACGCCGACTGGAGGCATAAACGGAGAAGGGGTAAGCACATCCCAGCAGTCAGGGAGGCAGGGAGAGAGGTGCTTCCCCTTCTCCCTTTCTCAATCGAGAAAGCATGTGCCCTCAGGCAAATTTTAAAAAGCAGAGAAATAGAAGGTATAAAAAAACAAAAGATTATAGAGAAAAAATCTGCACTGTCTGAGATGAGCACACCGGAGCAGCAGCAGATTAGACTTGCAGGAGAACAGCTGACGGAACTAGAAAGCACAGTGAGAGCAATATCCAAATGCAGTGCAGAGAGGAAGACACAAAAGAAAAAGAAAGTTTGGGTGAGCTGCGAAGAACTTCAACTGGCCTTTACTTAATTTGCTTTTTTCTTATCTCGTTTTCTTCTTTGTACTCCTCATTCTCCTGAAACACTTTCCAAACGAAAGCTTAGCCTAGGTCTAGTTTCCTTTGCTGCATCCTCAGCCTTTTCAACAACCCCCACCCCACATTCTGAGGGCCCTTAGCACGACTCGCCTCATTCCGTCTATCCCAATTCACAGCCCACCACAGGGCTGGGTTCTCTGCTGGGTGGACAAACCTCTCTGTCATCTACCCCAACATCTCTGTCTACCCTCAAGCCACTTCCAACTGCGGTCCAGGGCATGGGTGCCACAGTCGGAACACCTGGATTCCAATCGCTGCTCCCTACTAGGAGTTTCTTCACCTCTCAATATCCCAGTCTCCTCATCACACAATGGGGGAAAGCAAGAAAGCAAACTGCCAGGTCTGGGACTCGAACTGCGGTCAGTCGTGTGGGAATCCAGCACCTATCTCATGGGGTTACTGTGAGAATTAAGAGAGTTAACATTTTTAAAGCACATTTATAGTGCTGACGCATGATAAAGAATATGTCTTAATTTTTAAAAAACACATCTAGTGATCCACAAGTGTCTTTCTAGACTATCCCCTTATAGGCAAGTGGCATTGTCGTTAAAAGTGCTGGATTCCCACATGACTGACCGCAGTTCGAGTCCCAGACCTGGCAGTTTGATTTCTCGCTTGCCCTTTCTCTCTCTCTCTCTCTCTGGTCAATTTTTTTTTTTTTTTGAGAGGTTTTTGCTATAGGACATGTGTGTTTGACAGAAAGACAGGGAGAGACAGAGAGACAGAAAGTGAGAAATCACCCCCCGGGGGGATGGCCACGCCACAATCCCTTCTCCTCCATTCTCCTCTCAGGATCTTGGGCACGCACGCACACACGTGCCCAGAGTGAGTTTTAAGCCACCGGGTCCAGGACTCGAACCACGGTCGATTACATGGGAGTCCAGCGACATAGCCATTATGCTAACTGCTGGTCCCTCCTTTGCTATTTTAAAAGAAAGATTCACAGGTTCTGGGACATCTTTGGGAAGTCATTATTCTGCTTACCATAGGAACAGAGATGGACTGAAAGGTGCGCTTCGACTGCCCGCAAGAGAGCCACAGATGCTGCTGCTGGAGCTCGAAGTGGTCCCACACACAGCTCCGCGCTCCCTGGGGTGCTGCTCGAGGACTGCTCAGGTTCTGGGCCCTGATAACTTTCAACCTAACTGACGCCGAGCTCGCCTCAAGCTCCCGACGCCTCATGTAAACACCACCTTTACTGTGAGGCCCTCCTGCTCTCTCCAGAGAATCGATGGTTCCCGTGCCAGAAACCACAGAGCACTTGGTCTGCTCGTATTCTAGCATTTCAACCTCCTGCCTTTCTCTACACACAGATATTTATCTGACTACCTTAGGATGCAACAAACCACTCAAGGACTAGCACAATCTTGGGGCTGGCAGGTGGCCGAGTGGTTAAGGTGCTGGACTCCCACATGGTTGACCACGGATTGAGTCCCAGACCTGGAGGCTTATTTTCTCTTTCCCTTTCTCTCATGCACACTCTCTCTGGTCAAATAAAAAAATTAATAATGACAAATAAAGAAAAAAATTTAAAAAAAAGAACTAGGACAATCTCATTCTAAAATCTTGAGAGGCTAGCATAGTGTTTTTTACTTCATGTTCCTTCTCTGTGGCATTAATCAGTACTTAACCAGGACACAATGTTAACCTGTCTGCTTTCTAACATGTCTGTCTTGAGGTCTCTGCCTTAAAGGTCCAGTACTTGTGGGCCAGCATCCAATGATGAATAAGAGAAAAACCATTTAACTGGGTCATATATTAAAAAAAAAAAAAAATATATATATATATATATATATTTTTTTTTTTTTAAGAGGTGTTTGCCTTAGGGCACGTGCACTCACCGGAGATAGAGACAGAGACAGAGTGAGAAATCACCCCCCTGGGGGGGATGGCCATGCCACAATCCCTTCTCCTCCATTCATTTCTCGGGATCTTGAGAACGCACGGACACACATCCGGCATGATTTTCAAGCCAATGAGTCCAGGACTTAAACCGCAGTTGGCCATATGTCAGTCCAATGATGTTACTGCTATGCTACCTGCTGGTCCCATGGAGTATGTGTTTCTTAATAAAAGAGAACAGGATCTTTTGAGATGCCAAATAAGTTTACTAAAAATTTACATCTGCAAGAGGCAAAAAATGATAAACAAATAGGACCTCCCAGACACAAGGTTAAGACTCTGGAGCCAGCAGTGACAGCAGAGATATATCTAAAGACACAAAAGGATCAGGCATCTGTAAAACCCAGCAAGTGCACCCTTAAGGTTTGTGCATTTCATGTTACATCATCACTTTTAAAGTTTTTTACTGGGGCCAGCAGGTGGCGTGGTGGTTGGCTGACCTGGACCTAGTGGCTTGTTTTCCCACTTTCCCCCTCTCTCTCTCACTTTGTCCCTCTCTGGTCAAATTAAAATAAATAAGTAAATATATATATATATATATATATATATATATATATATTTTTTTTTTTTTTTTTTTTTTACTTATTTCTCATGACAGACAGTGAGAAAAAGAGAAAGGCACTCCAAAGGCGTTTCATGCCATCGTCCAGCCCAGTCTCACACCATCTAGACCATGGGCATGTGAACGATCAGCACACTCAGGGAGGTCCCCGAGGGTAAGCCCATGTGGGTCCAGTTAGGTTACCATTTAACCATCGCTTGGCCCTTATGTCAATTTTGTATCAAAAAAGTAAACAAATAGCAAATCCTAATTAGTAATACACATACATTCTCAAGTTTTTAGACAAAGTGTACCAATATTTGTAATTTACTTTGAAATACAGCAAAATATACAACAGATTAATGGATAAAAATAGGGACAGATGAGAATGTGTTTAAATTTGGCATAATAAAAAATTAATGACAGAGTCTAGACAATGCGCTGAAGTATTAACTGTAAAGTGTTTTTTTCCAAAAATTATTTTATTGAACTTTCTTTCTTTCTTTCTTTCTTTCTTTATTTATTTATTTATATTTGACCAGAGAGAGACAGAGGTGGAGTGAGAATGCAAACAGCCAGGTCTGGGACTCGAACTGCAGTCAGACATGTGGGAGCCCAGTGCCCTCAACCACTACGCCCACCACCTGCCAGCCCCTGTAAAGCTCTTTTAACTTAGTGTATATTCAAACTTGTTCACAATAAAATATTTGCTAGAGAAGGTCAGGATCAGGCAGAAGAGAGGTTTTGTGTGAAAAGAGGTACAATTATGCTTTTGGATGTTGGTCCTGAGTCAGAGACGCACATACAGAGAAAGGCAGCCTGCACCACACCCAGTCTCCC
Source organism: Tupaia tana (assembly GCA_026018925.1). Classification (NCBI taxonomy): domain Eukaryota; kingdom Metazoa; phylum Chordata; class Mammalia; order Scandentia; family Tupaiidae; genus Tupaia; species Tupaia tana. Next base: position 24,676,575 of record JAKSZU010000026.1, on the reverse strand, counting down.
CTTGCTTCTCAGCTGGAAGTCCTGAGCCCCGGCGGACAGGAGACGCGTTCAGAGCTGCAGATTAGTAGATTGCTGTACGTGGGACAGAGAATAACAATATGAAACTTTTCCCCTTAAGAAATGTTTGAAAGGGACCAGCAGATGGCGTAATGGCTATGTCACTGAACTCCCATGTAGTCGACCGTGGTTCGAGTCCTGGACCTGGTGGCTTAAAACTCACGCTGGGCGCATGTACGTAGTGCCCAAGATCCCGAGAGGAGACTGGAGGAGAAGGGATTGCAGTGTGGCCATCCCCCCTTGGGGGTGATTTCTTGCTTTCTGTCTTTCTGTCTCTCTCTGTCTGGCGAGCACATGCGCCCTGTAGCAAAAAAAGCCTCTCCTAAAAAAAAAAAAAAAGAAAGAAAGAACCCCAGTTACTTTAAGGGGATTTAAGTCATTCACAGAACTGTTCTTTCTCATTCAGCTAATATTAGTATTAGGTATTTTTTTCAAATACTTATTTATTTATTCATTAATATACTTTAATTTGACCAGAGAGAGACACAAAAACAAAGTGAGAAAGCAAGCCACCAGGTCCAAGACTCAAACCGGGGTCGGCCCTGTGGGAGTATCCAGCACCTTAACCACCACACCACCTGCTGGCCCCCAGTATTAGGTATTTTCTTCCTATTGAGGATACTTTTTAAAAAGTGTATTTCTTCAGGACCAGCAGGTTGGCGTAATGGCTATGTGGTTGGACTCCCATGTAGTCAACCACATTTTGAGTCCCAGATCCAGTGACTTAAACTCACACCAGGCGCATGTGTCTGCAAACCCAAGATCCCGAGAGGAGAATGGAGGAGAAGGGATTGCAGCATGGCCATCCCCACTGGGGGATAAATTCTCACTTTCTGTCTGTCTGTCTCTCACTGTCTTTCTGGTGAGTGCACGTGCCCTATAGCAAAAACCTCTCTTTCAAAAAAAAAAAAAAAAAAAAGAAAGAAAAAAGTCTATTTCTTCTTCCAAGAATGAGAATGAGAACAAGTAAGCGAGAAAGGGACACACCCAGCAGGACCATCATGCTGTAATCTTCCCCCAGCTTCAACCACCCCAGTTCAAGAGCGCACACTTGCCCAGAGTGTTTAGGGAGCTGTGGGCCCAAACCCAAACTCTCCCCACGGGAGGCCAGCCTCACAGAGTGTTAAATTACTGTCACACTGCAAGGTTACCGAGTTTTTTTCTTTTACAAAAGTATGTCACTCTATTCTGACTTATTGGTGGTAACTGAATCTCTCCTCCATATTAGAAACTAATTAATAAGAATAATTTGTAAGTTATTCATTCATTTTATGTATTATAAGTGTTTGCTATAGGGCATGTGTGTTCACCAGAGAAAGACAGAGAGTGAGAGAGAGAAAGTGAAAATGTAAGCCACCAGGTCCAGGACTCAAACTGCAGTTAGCCATGTAGAAGCCCAGTACCTTAACCACCAAGCCACCTACTAGCCCCAAGGATTTTTTTTTTTTTTTGGGGGGGGGGGGTAGAGGTTTTTGCTATAGGGAGCATGTGCTCACCAGAAAGACAGAAACAGAGAGACAGAAAGCAAGAAATCACCCCCCAGGGGGATGGACCTGCCGCAATCCCTTCTCCTCCATTCTCCTCTCGGGATCTTGGGCACGCACGCACAACGCCCAGCATGAGTTTAAGCCACCAGGTCCGGGACTCAAACCACCGTCGACTACATGGGAGTCCAACAACATAGCCATCACGCCAACTGCTGGTCCCATCGCCAAGGATAATCTTAAAATCTCTTTTCCAGAAGTAGGCCTCAATACTTTATTTTTTCTTCTTCTTTTTTAGATTTGCCAGAGAGTACATGCACTTGTTGGGGGGGAGAGAGAGCGAGTGAGAGAGCACCCACCCAAGGGGAATGGTCACGAGGCAATCCCTTCTCTATTTTTCCTTGCTTTTGGATTTCAGGCACACATGCACACGTGGCTGGCAGGTCTTTCAAGCCGCGCAGTCACCCATGGGAGACCCAGCTGCCTTCACCACACCATTGGCTGTCTCCCAGTAGGCTTTATATTTGTTTATTATTGTCCTAATCAGAATTTAAAGACAATGCTTACAGGAAGATACCAATAAGGAAATGCATTCATATAATTTATGATCCATATCTCAAATCTCTGCCCTTATGACTCTGCCCTAGAACTGAAGGCCAGCCAGCAGGTGGTATGGTGTTGGTGCTGGACTCACACATGGTTCAAGCCCTGAACCTGGCAGTTTGCTTTCTCACTCTCTCTCTATGTCTCTCTCTCAAATTTTAAAAATAATAATAATGATGAATAAAATTAAATAATTCTTAAAAAAAAAAAGAACCTAAGAAATATGTGCTGAGAAAAGGAATGAACAATTTTCAGAGTCAGGAATAAGTGTAATTCACTGTCTAGGAGGTTTTGTATGATAGAGAGGCCACTGTAATGAAACAGAAGAGGATTGTAGAGAAGTTACTGTAGCGTTGAGGTGGTTTAAAAGAGGCCAGGGGGGACTCATGCTACATAGTTGTCACACATTTAACTGTAACCAACATCCCTAACCTGTTGGCTAGCATTCTAGGTGACATACATTCTCCCTTCCTTTATACCTCCTTTTTTCTTTCTTAATGGCCTCTTTCTTCTATTAATGTGTAACTAGAATTTAAATGTGTACCTCTTCTGTACAGTTTGGTTATAATCCATGCACACAATCTCGATCTTTTTTTTCCACTGCCAGAGCACACATGCTACCAAGACAGAGACAGAGCTACAGAAAGTGACAGAAGAAAGTATCCCCCCAATAGGATGTGGTCACACCACAATCCCTTCTCCCTCATTTCTCCATCCTATCAGGATTTGGGGCACAAAGGCACATGCACCTCAAGCGTTCTTCAAGTTATCAGAGTCAGGATTCCAACTGCAATGGCCATGTGGGATCCAGTTCCTGTAATCACTGGGGTACTATGAGGTGGCCCTACAATCTTGATCTTAACCTTAACATTCATACTATATATTGATACATATAGAATAATTAGCTTATTGGACAGCAGAGGGCATAATGGTTACATTACTGAATTCCGAAGTAGTCGACTGTGGTCTGAGTCCTGGACCTCAGTGGCTTGAAACTGACACCAGGTGCCTGTGCATCCGCCCAAAATCCCGAGGAGAATGGAGGAGAAGGGATTGTGGCATGGCCATCCCCCGGGAGTGAATTTTCACTTTCTGTCTCTGTCTCTGCCTGTCTCTTTCTGGCGAGCTAATGCACCTTTTAGGAAAAACCTCTCAAAAAAAGGGGGGGGGGGGGAGTACTGCTAAGTGGCCATCCTCCATGCAGGTGCTTTCTCACTTTCTCTCTCTCTCTCTCCCCCAAGCACACATGCCCTCCAGCAAATTATAAATAAATAAAGTTAGTCTCCATTGCCTCTAAAACTTTAATCATAAGCTGAAATACAAAGAATAATAAAACAATTTCAGTGCAACCCATTTTTTAAAAAGCTCAAAATAATTACTTGTGTATTACAACTAGAAATAAAACTACATCATATTCTGTCACCAATCTTACTAAAACTAGACCTATTCCATCAACAAATGTGGCAGATAACTATGAATAAATCCCAATACTGCATTTTCAAAGCCAGTGCGACCATACCGATTTCTCCCAAGAACGTCATACTTTCATTAAGAAAATTCCTATCTAACAAAGAGCATGCTCACTGCAAAAGATGCTGGAAAGGCAGTATGCGACCGTTTGAGCATCTATTCACAGCTGGAAACAAATACGAGGAAAAGAAACCTTTCTACTGCTCCGAGCATTTGGTTCAAACTTGCTACACCCCGCAAGTTCACTGAATGCACTGTCGTCACTCTTCACAAAAGAAGCGTTTATGGTTGAAGCTAGGCGTGAATTCAAGCACCCCGCAAGGAGACCGAGTGAAGCGTGCACGGAGCTGAAATGACAGACTAACGTGTGAAATCATCGATCACTCGGGAAGAGGAGGCTCACCAAGCACACACGCCAACCCAGCGCGCTCGCGGTACCTGCGGAGAGCAACCGTAGGCTCGGCCCCTTCACAAAGACCGCAACGGTAAAATCCGCGCAGGAGCTGACACTCAGCGGCAAGCCCCGAACGCACTTGCCCCAGGGCCCTAGCGAGCTGGTACGCGGGGCGGGCCTCGCCGCTCACCTCCCACTCCACTACAGCGCGCCGCGGTCCCCGCTTGGTGACGTCAGACACGCGCCAGGGCGCGACGCCACAGGACACGCCCCCCTGCCGATCACGAACCTAAAAGGACAAGAGCCCCGCCTCTTACCCTACTGCTCGCGTATGCACAAAGGACCCGCCCCCACCGTCACGTACGCACAAAGGACCCGCCCCTGCCACTCACGTACGCACAAAGGACCCGCCCCATACCGCCTACGTATGCACAAAAAGGCCCGCCCCCCTGCCGCCCACGTACGAACACCAGCCCCGCCCGATGCCGCTCACGGACGCAAACGAGCCTTATCCCTCACGCACACGCACATGCCCCGCCCTCTACCGCACACGCACGAGCACCGCCCACTGACGCTCAGGTACGCACACCCGCCCCGCCCGCTGCCGCTCACGCACGAGCTCGCCCCTTGCTGCCTGGTACGAACGGGGTCCCGCCCTTGCGCGATGCTTGAACGTGCGCCCAGCGCCCTCTCTCGGTAGGCTCGGGCACGCTGCCGCAGCTTTCTGTGCTGCGGTCCTGAGTTCAAGAGCCCGCCTGGCCGGCTGGCCTCTAGCTCCCTGTGGGGATGGGACGTGGGCCTGCTCATCTTCCCGAGGGCCCGGCCGCCCTCCCCAGGACGGGTGAGCGTGGGTGCTAGGCGGAGCTCGCGGGCGGCGGCCAGGCTGGGGCTGAGGAAGAGCCCCTGCGGCCCGTCCTTGCCACCGAATTCTGCAGGCTTAGCGGGTTCCTTGGCAGCGGCATGTCTTAAATGTAAAACGGGCTTCTCGTGCTAATTGGTACAACTAGCAGACAGTCCTGGGGCTCGACATCTTTACTACGGATCCGTTTTTTAAATGGCCTTTCCTTGAGCCGGATCCCACATGGCGTGCTGCAGTTCCAATCCCGCTTGGAGGTTTGGAGAACACCCAGGCGGAAAGGAGGGGCCATGGCGGTTAAGGGCGCTGGACTACCACGTGGTCTGCTGCAGTTCTAGTCCCTGGTGGCTTGCTTTCTCACTTTGCCTTATGCCCTTCTCTGGTCAAATTAAAATAAGTAAATAAATAAAGTTTAATAAAATAATAATTTTTGAGAGGTTTTTGCTATAGGACACGTGCACTCACCGGACAGAGAAACAGAAGTGAGAAATCGGTCCCCAGGGGGATGGCCACGCAGCAATCCCTTCTCCATTCTCTTTTCGGGATCTTGGGCACGCACGCACATGCGCCCGGCGTCAGTTTTAAGCCACCGGTCTGGGACTCGAACTGCTGTCGACTACATGGGAGTCCAGCAACATAGCCATTACGCTAACTGCTGGTCTCAATAATTCTTGAAAAAACGAACAACAGGGCCGGCAGGTGGCATGGTGGTTAAGAATGCTGGACTCTCACATGGTTGACCATGGTTCAAATACCAGACCTGAAAGCTTGCTTTCTCACTTTCCCTCCCTCTCTCACTTCGGTCAAATTAAATAAATAAGTAAAGTTAAATAAAGTAATACAATTTTTTTAAAAAAGAGGAAAGGTTTGCGCACAACCAACCCCTATCCCATGTCTCGCACAAGCCCTCTGGCAGATTAAGAAAATAAAAAATTTTACTCGTTTTAAATTATTGTCTGTGCCATTCATTTGCTTAGTTTTACTAAACCTATGTAAAACATTCTTGAATTTCTCATGCTGGAGATCTAACCTGCCCTATGTTAGGATTCCCCATTTTCTGGATCCTGCCTGCCTAAGTGGGTGTTGCAGGCACGGGCACTCTGGCTGGCTGAGACGTCCCTAACATCCTCTAGTTCTTCACCTCATCACTAAGCTAGATCTGCTGTTTCCGGGAAATGTCCTGTTTCTTCTTGGTGGCTTGTGATATTACCCTCCTGAAGAAAAAGCCCACCTAATGTATACGTATTTAGGTGTTACAGGATTAGAGATTATTCTGCGCTCACTTTTCTATGTTATTTTGGCTTAGTGCAAAAGTCCTGGATAAGACACTACTTTCTATTAGATTTTGAAAGCCAGCAAAGCTATACAGAAAATGGAGCGGAGTTTCTGTTGAGAAGTCCTGTCTCATGTCTTACTGTTCCTTTCTATGGAACCTATCATCTCTTGAAGGTTTTCGGTTCACCAATTTATCTTCATGATTCAAAAATTTCATGTTGATATGATTTAGTTACAGTCATTTTTAAGAAATTATCTATTTTAGGGACCAGCAGATGTCGTAATGGCTACGTTACTGAACTCCCATGTAGTCGACTGTGGTTCCAGTCCTGGACCTGGTGGCTTAAACTCAACACTGGGCACATGTGCATGAGTGCCCAAGATCCCGAGAGGAGAATGGAGGAGAAGGGATTGTGGCTTGGCCATTGCTTTCTGTCTCTGTCTCTCTCTTTCTGGTGAGTGCACGTGCCCTATAGCAAAAACCTCTCCAAAAAAAAAAGAAAGAAAGAAATTACCTGTTTTGATGGCTCAGTCTTTAAATACTGTTATTTTTTGGAATTTTTCTGTATTGGATTCTCTCTCACTATTTTTTTCTTTCTGTAAACCTAAATAACCTTATATTGGACCTTCACAATTGCACATGTAATTCTCTTACATTTATTCACTCATTCATCTTTTTCTTTCAATTCTGCTTTCTGTAAGAGTTTCTGAACTTTGGCGCCAGCAAGTGGTGTAGTGATTAAGATGTTGGATCTCATGGTTGACTACAGTTGGAATCCTATAACCCGTGGCTTTAAAAATGTACCAGATACCTTTTGGCCGGAACCGCCATCTTCCAGTAATTAACCAAAATGACGAACACAAAGGGAAAGAGGAGAGGCACCCAATATATGTTCTCTAGGCCTTTTAGAAAACATGGAGTTGTTCCTTTGGCGACATATATGCGAATCTACAAGAAAGGTGATATTGTAGACATTAAGGGAATGGGTACTGTTCAAAAAGGAATGCCCACAAATGTTACCGTGGCAAAACTGGAAGAGTCTACAATGTTACCCAGCATGCTGTTGGCATTGTTGTGAACAAACAAGTTAAGGGCAAGATTCTTGCCAAGAGAATCAATGTGCGTATTGAGCTTATTAAACATTCTAAGAGCAGAGATAGCTTCCTAAAACGTGTGAAGGAAAATGACCAGAAAAAGAAAGAAGCCAAAGAGAAAGGTACCTGGGTTCAAGTAAAGCGCCAGCCTGCTCCACCCAGAGCAGCACACTTTGTGAGAACCAATGGAAAGGAGCCTGAGCTACTGGAACCTATTCCCTATGAATTCATGGCATGATGGGTGTTAAAAATAAACTAATCTGTGGTCTAAAAAAAAAATGTACCAGATACATGTGCCTGGGTGCCCAAAATTCCAAGAGGAGAATGGAGTAGAAAGAAATGCAGCATGGCATCTCGCTGCGGGTGATGTCTCATTTTCCTTCTCTGTCTCTGTCTCTCTCCAGTGAGAGTATGCACCTTATAGCAAAAGTCTTAAAAAAAAAAAAAAGAAAATTCCTTAACTTTGACTTTTAAAACTTATGCCATTTGGGGCTTTTGCTGTTAGAACTTTTTTTATTTCCTAAGACTTCTTATTTTATGATTCTTATAAACAGAACACACATAGTGCCTTATTTTTTTGTTTCACTGATAAACTATCTCTCCGATTATTTTTTTTTGATGATTTTTTATACTTAAGCACATTTCAAATAGATACAAAAAGGAAGGTATAATTAACAACCTTACACCCATCACTCAATTTTGAAGAAAATCTCAGACCTCATGTATTCTTTGTAAATATTTCAAAATTTATCTCTGAAGGGACCAGCAGGTGGTGTGGTAGTTAAGGTGCTGGACACTCCCACATGGCCGACCATGGTTTGGGTCCTGAACCTGGCTTGCTTTCTCACTTTCCCTCTTCTATGTGTCTCCCTGGTCAAATTAAAATAAATGAATAAATACATAAAATTTTTAAAAATTATCTCGGAACAATAAGGACTACTTTAAAAATTGTAAATTGGATGTTTTTTAAAAATTTTTACAATTTTTTTGATTCATGGTTTAAGATTCATACAGTTTCAAGTTTGTTTTAATCTAAAGTTTCCTTTAAAGAAATTATATCTTGATGTTTCGATTCACATTTCTTATGAATACCTTTGAAAATGTTATTGTTGGGTCCAGCTGGTGGCACAGTCGTTAAGGGCTGGAATCCGTGGCCAACTACCATTCTAGTCCCTGACCTGGCAGCTTGAAAATTACACTGTGGGCATGTGCATGTATGCCCAAAATCCTACGAGGAGAATGGAAGAGAAGGTGTTATGGTATGGCCATCCCTGTGGGGGTGTTTCTTTCAGTCCCTCCAGTGAGCACACACACCCTATGGCAGAAACCTTTAAATTTTTTTTTAAATTTTAAATAAAAATTTAAAACACACACACATACACACCAGGCATGTTTATGTGCATGCACAAAATCCCAGGGGGAAAATGAAGGAAAAGAAATTGTGTAGTTGGGACCAGCAGGTGGCGTGGTGGTTAAGGTGCTGACACTCCCACATGGCTGACAACGGTTCAAGTTCTGGACCTGGCAGCTTGCTTTCTCACTTTCTCTCTTTCTCTCCCTCTCTGTGTCACTCTCTCTGGTCAAATTAAAATAAAATAAATGAATAAATAAAAAATTAAGTTAAAATAATTCTTTAAAAAAAATTGTGTAGTCATCCTCTGTTAGTAGTGAGTTTTTTACTTTCCCCCTTATTTCAGCGACTTGCATACCTTATGGCAAAAATCTAAGAAAAACAGAAAGGATTATTTTTGCTCTGAAACTTACTTCTGTTCCTTATATCATTTCTTCTAAATTTAATTTTACACCCAGTGCTTTCTTCTGAGTTCAGATTTTTCTTTTAGGATAATATCCTTTTAGTAGTTCCTTCAGGAACTGTTCATTAGTGGTAAACTTTAAAATAGATAGATAGATAGATAGATAGATAGATAGATAGATATGAACCAGCAGTTAGCGTAATGGCTATGTCGCTGGACTCCCACGTAGTCGACTGAGGTTCGCATCCCGGACCCAGTGGCTTAAAACTCACACTGGGCGCTTGTGCGTTACGTACCCAAGATCCCGAGAGGAGAATGGAGGAGAAGGGATTGCAGCGTGACCATCCCTCCTGGGGGTGATTTCTCGCTTTCTGTCTCTATGTCTCTCTCTGTCTGGTGAGCACACGCACCCTATAGCAAAAACCTCTCAAAAAAAAAAAAAAAGATATATATATAATATATATTATATATATATATATATTACATTTATATCAAAGCCCTCTAATATTTTACTTATGCTTTAGCACACTACAGAATTATATGTCAATATTGTTGTTTCCTTTTAATATTTGGAAGGTATTAGTGAGTTGTCTTCTGACATTTATCTTTGTAGGCGAGAAATCTGTGGTGAATATAATTGAAATTCCATTGTAGATCATTAATTTTTAATTGATTTTAATTAATTTTGATCATTTTTAACTGTCTGTGGCAAATATAATTGATTTTCCACTATAGATCATTTTTGCTCCAGTAACCTTAAGATTTTACCCATTCTCTCTCTCTCTTTTTTCTTTTTTTTAAAGATTTTTGTTGTAGGGTGCATGCACTCACCAGAGAGACAGCAAGAAATAACCCAGGGGAACCAGCAGTTAGCGTAATGGCTGTGTTGCTGGACTCCCACGTAGTCGACCGCGGTTCGCGTCTCGGACCCGGTGGCTTAAAACTCACGCCGGGCGCGTGTGCGTGCGTGCCCAAGATCCCGAGAGGAGAATGGAGGAGAAGGGATTGCGGCGTGACCATCCCCCCTGGGGGGTGATTTCTCGCTTTCTGTCTCTATGTCTCTCTCTGTCTGTCTGGCGAGTGCACGCGCCCTATAGCAAAAAACCTCTCCCCCCCCAAAAAAAAAAAAGAAATAACCCAGAGGGATGGCCACACTGCGGTCCCTTCTCCTCCATTCTTCTGTTGGAATTTTGGGCACCCACACATATGCATCGAGCATGAGTTTCAGGCCTCCAGGTCCAGGACTCAAACCACAGTCTCCCACGTGGGAATCCAGCACCTTAACCAGTATGCCACCTGCTGGCCCCATCCATTATCTTAAATAGTCTACCGTTTAGTTTCAGTGTAGCTGGTGGATTTTAAAAAGTTATTCATCAGGGACTAGCACATGGCGTAATGGTTATGTCACTCAATTCCCACATGGCTGACCATGGCTCGAGTCCCAGACTTGATGGATTGAAACTAACAGTGGATGCATGTGTGTGCATGCCCAAGATCCCAAGAGGAGAATGGAGAAGAAGGGATTGCTGCATGGTCATCCCCCAGGGGGTGATTTCTTACTTTCTCTCTCTCTGTTTCTCCAGTGAGCAAGCATGACCTATAGTAAAAATCTCTTAAAAAAAAAAAACTGGGGACCAGTAGATGTCGTAATGGCTACATTGCTGGAATCCCACATAGTGGACCATAGTCTGAGTCCTGGCCCAACAGCTGGACTGGATCTCAGGCTGGGCCATACACCCAAAAACCCCGAGGGGAGAATGGAGAAGAAAGGAGTGGGGCGTGGCCATGCCCCAGGGCATGATTTCTTGCTTTCTATCTCTGGCGAGCACATGCACCTTATGGCTAAAATACCTCTCAAAAAAAATTATTCGTCATGGCATGTGATATAAATGCTTTGAGATCAGGAACTTGTATACTTTTCACTTTGGGATAAAAAAAAGTATATCTATAATAATATTGCTTCTTTCCTATCCTGTCCTCTTTTGGAGTTCCTATTTGATGTTGATATTTTTTTCTTTTAAAGAATATTTATTTAATTGTATTTTTTATTATTTTTTAAAATTTGCTACAGAGCATTTGCACTCACCAGAGATAGAGAAATAGGGAACATCAGTTAGCAAGGCGCCAGGCCCAGAACTTGAACTGCAGTCAGCTAGGTGTGAATCCAGCACCTTAACCACCATGCCACCTGCTGGCCCCTGATGTTGATCTTTTTTTTTTTTTCTTTAGAATTATTTAACTTTATTCATTTATTTTAATTTTACCAGAGAGTGACAGAGTGAGCGAGAGAGAAAAAGTGAGAAAGCAAACCACAAGGTCCAGGACTCAAACCACAATCGGCCATGTGAGAGTCCAGCAACCTTAACCACCACACCACCTGCCAGTCCCACTGATGTTGATCTTTAATCCGTCTGGAATTTGTGAATATACAAGATAGGATTCTTTTTTCAAACAGATAGTCATTTGACCTGATGCATTTAAGTGGCTCCCCTTCTCACTGTGGAATTTAGTGCCGCCTTTATGATGTGCTGTCTAGCTTTAGTAAGTCTGTTTCTGTTTTGTTTTTTATTATTGCCCCACTGACATTCTGTTTAAGTTACTGTGGATTTATAATGCATTATGAAACATAATAGGGCAAGATGTTACTTTCATGAGTGTCTGAATTCCTCATTAACTTTCAGTTCTCCATGAAACTTAAAAGTCAGTTCATTGTGTTTCAGCAATTCTCTGTTCAATTTCCACAGTCAGTAATCCAGGTGCTGCTTCTCGTTGTTTGGTAAAGTTGTTTAGTATTCCCCATCAGAGTAACTTTTCATAATTATTGTAAGGAGCAAACATTTGGCACTGTAGCCCCACACGTCCTGGACCTGGCGGCTTCCTTTCTCACTTTCTCTCTCTCGCTCACTCCATGTCTCTCTCTCTCTGGTCAAATTAAAAGTAAATGAATAAATAAAAAAATTTTAAAGATTGAATAGTGGAAATAGTGAAAAGGGAAATGTCTTCAGCTGACCATGAAGACTTCTTCTTTTTTTTTTTTTTTTATTTTGAGAAGTTTTTGCTATAGGGTGCGTGTGCTCAGACAGAGAGACAGAGAGACAGAAAGCGAGAAATCACCCCCCAGGGGGGATGGCCACACCGCAATCCCTTCTCCTCCATTCTCCTCTTGGGATCCTGGGCACACACGCACACGCGCCCAGCGTGAGTTTAAGCCACCAGTCCTGGAACTCAAACTGCGGTCGACTACGTGGGAGTCCAGCGACATAGCCATTACGCTAACTGCTGGTCCCTGATCATGAAGACTTCTGATACTTAAAAGTAGGACTGAAAGGTGGGACCAGCAGTTAAGTGTAATGGCTATGTCGCTGGACTCCCGACTGTGGTTCACATCCCAGACCCGGTGGCTTAAAACTCACACCGGGCGCGTGTGCGTGCGTGCCCAAGATCCCGAGAGGAGACTGGAGGAGAAGGGATTGTGGCGTGGTCATCCCCCCTGGGGGGTGATTTCTGGCTTTCTGTCTCTCTGTCTCTCTCTGTCTGTCTGGTAAACGCACGTGCCCTATAGCAAAAAATCTCTCTCAAAAAAAAAAAGTAGGACTGAAAAAGTAATTATAGGGGCCAGCAGGTGGCATGGTGGTTAAGGGTGCTGGACTCCTGCGGTTCGAGTCCTGGATCTGGTGGCTTGCTTTCTCACTTTCTCTTTCTCTCTTAGTCTGTTCCTCTCTGACCAAAATTAAAAATATATAAGTAAAGTAAAATAAATTTTTTAAAGGAATTATAGTATAAGGATGAGAGGAAGATGAGGGAGTTTCACTGAACCAGGTCAAACTAGTATTATAAAAGGGAGAGATTTGTTTCAGTGTTACTTTGGGATCAAAGTAAATGAAATCTTAAACAGTGAACATGTAGGGACCAGCAGTTGGCATTATGGCTATGTCACTGGACTCTCATGTAGTCAACCGTGGTTCAAGTCCCGGACCCAGTGGCTTAAACTCACGTCGGGCATGTGTGCGTGTGTGCCCAAGATCCTGAGAGGAGAATGGAGGAGAAGGGGTTGTGGCATGGCCATACCCCCTGGGGGGTGATTTCTCACTGTCTCTCTGTCTCTCTCTGTCTTTCTGGTGAGCACATGTGCCCTATAGCAAAAACCTCTCCAAAAAAAAAGAAAGAAAAAAAAGTGAACATATAATAAGTATATGAAGACTAGTTGTGACCTTAGAAATAAAGTAATGGCTCATTGAAGATGGGTGCTAGTTTGGAATGAGTTTAGGAAACAATAAAAGGTGAGTAAATAGACTGAATATAGACCAACTTGAATAGCAAGAGAAAGATGGTGTAGTATTTGAAGAGAGATTTGGAAGGGAAGTGTTTTTAAATGTGAGAAACTAGAATATGTTTAAATTCTAATGTGCTGCATGTGTTATAGAGTGGTAAAATATGAAGGCATAAGAAGAATGATTATTAGCATAACATCCTTGAGAGGAATAGCCCAAAACATGATTGTTAAGGTGGCTGGATACTGTTGCAGGAAAACAGATGCCAAGGAAGGAAACACAGCACTCTAGAGAGGAAAAAAAGAGAGCTCTTAATCCACTAGCAGGGCAGGGAGGAGTTAACACTCTGGATCTCTGGCCCCCTGTGGGGGTTAAGCACAGCCTTTTATGGGTGAATTGGGGAGCAGTGATTTGAGCATGCTTGGAGTGTCCTATCAGGAAGGGCCTCGGTATCTGTCCTAACAGAGCTGGCCGAGAGGCAGGGAATCAAGGCCTCCGAACAGCTCACTAGGGGGACCAGAAAGCCTAGGCAGCTATCAGCCTTGGACACTTCAATGCCACTCACAAGTTTCTCTTTATCAAAACAGAAAGTTAAGGTAATTATCAGACTTGAGTTGCTCCACATCAGTACCACATGACCAACTGCATGGGCTCAGTCCCAGACTCCACAGCTTGAGGAACTTCCCAGGCGTGTGTGTGTCCAGAACCCTGCAAGGTGGGGTAAATGAACAGTGCGACATGATCATATCCCCGTGGGGATGCTTTCTCACTTTGCCCCCTCTGTCTCTGATAAACGTACATGCCCTGTGGCAAGATTTTTTTTTTAGAGATTTTTTGCGTCAGAGCACGTGCACTCTCCAGAGAGACAGAGAGAGAGAGACAGACAGACAGCAATAAATCATCCCCCCAGGGGGGACGCCCACACCACAATCCCTTCTCCTCTCAGGATCATAGGCATGCACACACATGTACCCAACATGAGTTTAAGCCACTGGGTCTGGGACTTGAACCGCGGTCAACTACATGGGAGTTCAGAGACATAGGCATTATGCTAACTGCTGGTCCCAAGAATATTTTTTTTTAATCACAAGAAAGAAATTTTTTTTCCTGTTTGCTATAGGGCATGTGCACTCACCAAACAGGGAAAGTGAGAAAGCAGCCCCCAGGGAGGATGGTCATACCACAGTCCCTTCTCCACTCTCCTCTTGGGATTTTGGGAATGTACGCACATGCAAGCTGGCAGGTCTGTGACTCAAACCACACAGTCATTCACGTGGGGTCCAGTTGCCTTAATCACCACACCACTGGGTGGCTTTGGGATGTATGTGTTATTGCCACCCAAGATCTGCCAAGGGTGTGTTTCCTAACATGCTAAGTCATCTGTGGTGCTAGTGTGCATGTGCGACCATGAAGCTGATACATACTAGAGTGAATAGGATCCTTACAAACACTTTTTCCCTGTGAAGTTTTGTTATTGGGGTTGGCCTGGTTCCCACTTTTCTGCTGTCTTAGGTCTCATTTTCCTCTGTAATGTTTTAAAAGTTGGCCTGGTTTCTGTCCCCCAATTTTTATCCCATCCTATGTCCATAAAATGGGACATATTGTAATTGAAGTGTAATTATATATTGATTGATACATGGAGATATATTTGATATATTGTGAGTTTTAAGTACACTTACAGGGCCAACCCTGTCACCTAGTTATTAAGGGACCTGGACCCCATAGTTCTTCAAGTTCTGGTCCCGGAGGCTTGAAAAACATGCCAGGCATATATATGTGCATGCATGCTCAAAAGCTAGACATAATGGAGAACTGAAGAGGGATTGTGGTTTGACCACAAATGGAGGAGTTTTCTCCCTTTCTCTGATGAATGCATGCCGTCTATGGCAATTAAAAGTATATAGCTATAAGATAGTATAGTATGACTGTGTTTGCTAAAAGTATATTATAAATATGCATATATATGTGTGAGTGTTTGCATTAAAAAATATTCTGTAAAGATATATGCCAAGTTGTTAGCCATGGTTATTTCTTATTTATAATTTTTTCCTTCACTTGTGTTTTGCCACAATTTCTAGTGTTTGTAGCAAATAGAGCAAAATCATCTTTTTAAAAAAGTAAACAGTTCTATCATTAACCTATTAAATATTTTTTCAAAAACATTACTTTTATATCTTGAAAGTTGCTTAGACTGTTGAACATGTAGATTCAGCCCGTTTGCCTAAATGTCAGATAAAATTTTTAAAATATTTTAACTGATTTTTCTCTTTTCTTTATATTTTTTTTAGAAAGACATTTTTGCTACAGGCACGTGAGCTCCCAGAGAGAAAGTGAGAAATCTCGCCCCCCAGCGGGGATGACCACACAGCAATCCCCTCTCCTCCATTCTCCTCCTGGGATTTTGGGCGTGCATGCACACGCACCTGGCATGAGTTTTAAGCCACCAGGGCTGGGACTCAAACCACTGTCAACTACATGGGAATCCAGTGGCATAACCGTTACGCCATCTGCTGGTCCCTTTTCTTTAGTTTTTGCTATAGGGTGCTCATAATTGCTGGAGACAGAGAGGAAGGGAAAGTAAGAAATCTCCCCACAGGGGGAATGGCCACACCAAAATCCCTTCTCCATTCTTCTTCATTTATAAAAAAAATGATTATTTGTGGATTTAATTCCATTTGTTATTATTATTTTTATTTAACGAGAGAAAGAGAAAATGAGAAAGCAAGATACCAGGCTTGGGGCTTGAACCAGGGTTGGTCATGTGGGAGTCCAGTGGCATGCCACCTGCCAGCCCCCCTTCTCAATTCTTCTCTTGGGATTTGGGGTACACAAGTACTTGTGCTTGCCGTGTTGTCAAGCCACCAGGTCTGGTCCTTGAACTGCACAGCCAGCCAGTGGGGTCCAGCTCCATTAACCTCCATGACACCTGTTGACCCCCTTAACTGCCTTTTATATCACCTACCTTTTAAAAGCAAACTTTCTGGTGCCAGCAAGTGGTTAAGGACGCTGGACTCCCACATGGTCTACTGCAGTTCAAGTCCTGGACTTGGTGGTTGCTTTCTCACTTTGTCTCCCCACTCCCCCCACTCACTGTGTCCCTCTTTAGTCAAATTTAAATAAATACAGTTAAATAAAAATTAACAATTCTTTTTTTTAAATAAAACTTTTTGAAATTGTTGCTAAATAAAAAGGGAAGGGACTCTTTTTAGACTTTATCTAAATATCTAGGTAAAATTCAAAATATAAAGAAAACAAGGTGCTATAATAACAGAGGGGCAAGCTGAAGACATGGTGGTTAATAGGTCTGGATCCTACATGGCCAACTGTACAGTCAAGTCCTAGAGCCAACAACTTGAAACACACACTGGGCACATGTGCATGTATGCCCAATATCCAAAATGGAGAAAGAGAGAAGGGACTGTGTGGCGTGACTATTCCCTTGGGGGGGGGTGCTTTTTACCCCGCCCCACTGCCATGAGAAAATGCACCCTCTAGCAAATTAAAAATCATAACAACAGAGGACCTGTTCAATAAGTCTATAAGGAATGGTCTCCATGAGAAAACATTTCAGCTGGAATCTCAAGGAAAGGAAGGAGTCATCCAAAGGGTGGGTGTGGGTCATGGAGGGGAGAGGAAGAGCTTTCCAAGGAGAACGACAAGAGCAAAAGTCCACACTCAGGTTTGTTTTTTTGTTTTTCTCCTGAAACTTTTGTAAAATTAATTAATTTACATTCATACCCTAATCATTGTCACAGCATACAAAATGTGGTTTCCCATCCAGAATATACTGCATAGTGGCTTAATCATGTTGTTATCATCAATAGTTTTCCATTTCTAGTGTGTGTATGTGTGTGTGTGTGTGTGTGTGTGTGTGTATATATATGTGTATATATATACACACACCCCTGTGTGTGGGTATATATATATATATGTATATATATACACACACCCCTATGTCTGGCCCTCTGCCCTTCCCCACCTTCTTCTCACACTATCTCTGGTGTCTACAGTTGTCTTCCATTCCTTTTCCCCCTACATTTTATTGATCACACAGTTTCTTAAATAATCTAACTACTTTCAATAGCAAGTTCAGCTGGTAATTTCAAGAAAAGCAGTTTAAAACTTAAAGTCTAGAGACAGAGGCAGAGGCAGAGAGAAGGCTTGAGGGAGCTCCTGCAACTTGAGTTTGTGGGCTGGAGGCTGAATTATCAGTAGAAAATCTTCATTTCTCTTTTCCCTGAAATCACTAGTTCTCAGTAGCCATGAAAGTGTCTTCTCCAGTTTTTTGGGGTTTTTGTTAGAAATATTTATTAGGACCAGCAGTTGGCACCATGGCTATGTCTCTGGATTCCCATGTAGTCAACCGTGGCTCGAGTCCCAGACCCAGTAGTTTAAACTCATGCCGGGTGTGTGTGTGTGTGTGTGTGTGCCCAAAATCCTGAGAGGAGAATGGAGGAGAAAGGATTGCAGCACGGCCATCCCCCCCTGGAGGGCTGTGATTTCTCGCTTTTTGTCTCCTCTCTCTTCCTGGAGAGCACACATGCCCTATAGCAAAAACCTCTAAAAAAAAAAAAAAAAAAAAAAAAAAAAAAAAAAAAAAAAAAAAAGCATTATTTAATTCCATTGGCTATTATTACTTTTTAATTTGACCAGACAGACAGAGAGAGAGAGACTTATTTCTGACTATTTTACTCAGTATGTAAATCTAGGCTGGCAATTTTTTTTAGAGTTTTTTTTATTTTTTAATTTTAATTTTTATTTTTTGGAGAGGTTTTTGCTATAAGGCACGTGCGCTCACCAGACAGACAGAGAGAGACAGAGAGACAGAAAGTGAGAAATCACCCCCCAGGGGGGATGGCCACGCCGCAGTCCCTTCTCCTCTATTCTCTTCTCGGGATCTTGGGCACACATGCACATGCGCCTGGCGTGAGTTTAAGCCACTGTGCCGGGACTCGAACCACGGTCGACTACATGGGAGTCCAGTGACATAGCCATTACATTAACTGCTGGTCTCTAGAGAGTTTTTTTAATATAGGATGCATGCACTCTTCAGAGAGACAGAGAGACAGAATGTGAGAAATCACCCTCCTGGGGGGGGAGGGGTGGCCACACTGCAATGCCTTCTCCTCCATTCTCCTCTCAGAATCTTGATAGAGTCCAGTGATGTAACCATTACACCATCTGCTGGTCCTGGCAGTTTCTTTTCTTATAGTATATATATGAGCCCAATTGCAACGATTTTTCTGAAAATGTCCTACCTTCTCTCTCTGTAGAGAAGCTTTGGGACTGTGTACTGGCTTGTCTAAGAGCTGGGTCAAAGATGTGAAATCCTTACTTTGGTGATTCAGTTAGGATTCTGCCCAGTAGGTGTAGAATTTTCCTACCTGTATGTATCAAAGAGCATTTTGGAAGCCTATCCATCTATTTTATTTCTAGGAACCCCATAATCATTTGACCATTGCCATAAACCTATGTGGTTAAAAAACTGATTTCCCCTCTATTTCTTGGATTTTGTGCTAGTTGTACCCACTTTTGTTATGCCAACATCCAAATTGGAATTGGGTCTTCTTTATTTTTCTTAAATATTTTACTTTTTTTTTTTCTTTCTTTTTTTGTAGAGGTTTTTGCTATAGGGCGTGTGCGCTCGCCAGACAGACAGAGAGAGACAGAGAGATAGAAAGCAGGAAATCACCCCCCAGGGGGGTGGCCACGCCGCAATCCCTTCTCCTCCATTCTCCTCTCGGGATCTTGGGCACGCACGCACACGTGCCCGGCGTGAGTTTAAGCCGCTGGGTCCGGGACTCGAACCGCGGTCGACTACGTGGGAGTCCAGCGACATAGCCATTACGCTAACTGCTGGCCCCAATATTTTACGTTTATTTATAATTATTATTTTTAAATTTTGCTGTAGGGCACATATGCTCACCAGAGAGAGAAAGAGAAAGTGAGAAAGCAAGCTGCCAGGTTTGGGACCCAAACCACAGCCAGCCATGTGGATGTCCAACACCTCAATTACAACGCTATCTGCTGACTCCTATTTTTTAGGTTTTTTGCCATAGGGTGCTTGCCTGACAAAGAGAAAGACTGAACACACAAAACCTCTTCTTCTGTTTTGGGTACACATGCACACATGCCTGATGTGATTTTCAAGTCACCAGATCTGGGATTTGAACTATGGTTGCCCATGTGGGAATCCAGTGCCTTACCTACCATGCCACCTGCTGGTCCCTTTTAATTTTTAGACTTTTGTTATAGGGCACATACACTTGTTGGAGAGAGACAGAAACAAGAGGGAAAGTGAGAAATTGTTCCCCAAGGGGGATGGCCATGCCACAATCCCTTCTCCAGTCTCCTCTTGGGATTGTGGGCATGTGTGTGGCCAGCGTGCTTTTCAGGTCGCCAGTTCCACTACCAGACTTGCAGAGTCAGCCATGTGAGATCCAGCACCTTAACTATCATGCAACCTGCTGGCCCCAGGATCCTAATTTTTTTTTTTTTTTGAGAGGTTTTTGCCATATGGCGCGTGCGCTCGCCAGACAGACAGAGAGAGACATAGAGACAGAAAGCGAGAAATCACCCCCCAGGGGGGATGGTCACGCCGCAATCCCTTCTCCTCCATTCTCCTCTCAGGATCTTGGGCACGCACGCACACGCGCCCGGCTTGATTTTTAAGCCACCGGATCCGGGACACGAACTGCGGTCAACTACGTGGGAGTCCAGCGACATAGCCATTACGCTAACTGCTGGTTCCCAGGATCCTAATTTTATATACATGTTTTCCATATCATCTACAACCTAAGGAGGGCTGCTACACCAGAATTCTTCAAAGATCACCAGTGTAGTAATTCCTTCCTGAGGCCACATGACTGAGCATGATGGACATAATGCATTCATCCTGATGTCCCACCCCCACTAGAATGATGTTCTCAGCATTAGTCATGCTCAACCAAAAGCTGAAGGGGAAAGAACCCACTGATATGCTCAGAGTTGGCAGACTTTTTTTTTTTTCCTGCACAAGGACTAGGTATTTTAGTCTTGACATAAACATGGCAGTACTTTGCTGTTGCAGCAGCTTAACAGCCATAGACCATGTAAATGATACCTCTGATACAGTTCACACAGGTCAAACTCCATGGAGTGCAGAGCAGGGTAAGGAGTGGGTCTGGAACAGAAGCTGGTAGACAGGCTGTGTGTATGTATGTATGTATATATCTTTTTTCTTGCCAGAGGTCAAATGCGCTCACTAGAGAGAGAAACCTGAGAGAAGATAAAAAGTGAGCACTCACATAAACATGGGGAATGGTCAAGCTACAATCCCTTCCTCCACTTCTTCCTTCTGGGCACACTTGCATACACACCTGTTTTTTTGTTTGTTTGTTTTTAAGTCGCTGGGTCCAGGATTCAAACTGATTGGCCATGTGGGGAAATCTAGCTGCTTGAACTACCACACTACAGGCTGGTCCTACTCAGCATACTTTTAAATGTTAATATACTAGGGTGGCAGGTAGCTTGGTGGTTAAGGACACTGGACTCCCACATGGCCAACTGTAGTCGAGTCCCAAATCTAGCACCTGACTTTCTCACATTTGCTTTCTCATTTTTTTGCTCCCTCCCTCTCTGGTCAATATAAAATAAATGTGTATAAATAAATAAATAAATAAATATTATTTTTTTGGAGAGATTTTTGCTATAGGGCACGTGCGCTCACCAGACAGAGACATTAGAGACAGAAAGTGAGAAATCACCCCCCAGGGGGGATGGTCATGCCACAATCCCTTCTCCTCCATTCTTCTCTCGGGATCTTGGGCATGCACACACACGCGCCCAGCGTGAGTTTTAAGCCACCAGGTCCGGGATGCGAACCGTGGTTGACTACATGGGAGTCCAGCGACATAGCCATTACGCTAACTGCTGGTTCCCAAGAAATAATTTTTTAAAAAATGTTTGAAATACCAATTCAGGGACCATCACATAATATAATGATTAGGGCACTGCACTCCACTTGGCTGACTATTGTGTTCACATACCAGACCTGACAACTTGAAAATAAGGCTGGGTGTGCCCCAAATTCCAGGAGAATAGAGAAGGGATTGCAGCATGTTCATGGCCCCTGGGGAGTGAATTCTAATTTTTTCTCTCACTGTCCCTGTCTCTCTCTGGTAAGCACACATGCTCTATTTTAAAAAATAAAGTTAAAATACCAGTTTAAATAATGAGATTTTCATGTTTGCCTGTCTATGACTGCTCAGGATAACCCAATTTTCACCCTTACACCATCCCACACTAGAAACAAATCAGGTGCTACATAGTCATACACATTCAGGTATGCTTCTCCTCAGTGTTTGAGCTGGACTCTGCACTGTTTTAAGATAAATCAGCTTCTTGTAAACAACTCTTTTGGAAAGTTGAGGAGCTTCAAAATGTTTCTTCTTTTAAAAAAGACATATCTACATGCTAGGCACATCTGTACACAAGCCCAAATCTTGATGGGATGGAGAAATGGGGAAAAAAACTGCAGTGTGACCATCCCTCATTGAGAAGTGGGGGGATCCTGTCTCTGGTGAGCACCATGTACTTTCTCTCTCTCTCTCTCACACACACACACACACAACACAAAAGCATATCTGATGGTAGGTTTGAGGAAACACAACTCTTCTGATAATTTAGAATTCTAGTCCATGTTATTAAGACTCTCTGGGACTAAATGTCCTCTAAAGTTTACCTCCTGCAAAATTACCCATGAATTGAAATATGCGGGCCAGCTCTGTAACCTGGTAGGTGAGGCAGCCAGATCCTACATGGTTGACTGGGCAATTCAAGCCCCCAGCTTGAGAAACACACCAGGCACACATATGCACATGCCCAAAATCCCAAAAGGAGGGAGAGATGGGGAAGAAGTGATTATGGCATGACCATTTCCCAAGGGGGTTGGTTTCTCCCCTCTTTCTGGTGAGCACCTGTGCTCTCTAGCAGCAGCAATGAAGTCTCTCTCCTGTTCATGTTGTTTTTCAGTATAAATTATTAAAGAATTATTTATTTTTAATGTAGCCAGAGAGAAGAGAAAGGGAAAGTGAGAAAGCAAGCTGCTAGGTAAGGGAGTCGAACTGTGGCTGGCCATGTGGGAGTCTAGTGCCTTAACCACCATGCCACCTACTAGCCCCATTTTTCTGTATAAATTTCAATCCTTGTGAAAGCTTTACAAACTGAACAACTGATAATGTCAAGAGTTTTAAATGTGCTTACAAAAGAACTATTGACACTGAATATGGAATTAAAGAAAAACCACCTTGGCATTTTCCCAGGATATATCTTATTTACATTTATTTCAGACTAAAATGTTTATGGTCTTATTCAAAAAATAAATATGAGTTAATATAACCTTAAACCCAAACTGTCTCAAAGTCAAAACCATAAGATACCTAAAAATATTGCTATCTTGTTTATAAAGTATTTCTACAAACACACATTAGTCTTCATTGTTGATATCAATATTGTACATTTTCAAAATTACATACAGTGGAGGGAAAAACAGCCAAAACAAGATTAATTTTGTAAGCCAAGAGATTTATTTGTAATTATTTCTGAATTCACTTAAAAAAACCCCTCCCCCTAAAATAAAACCTTTCCCACACTGATTCTGTCCACTGTTATTCCTCAGAACTCTAAGTTTATTATGGTCATTATGGTGGCATTTTTCCCCCAGTATAATTCTCCAGGGGAAGAAATATTCTTAGGTTGCCCCATGTTCATTTATAGAGTTGTTCTCTCCTACAACAATATTTAAATTTTAAGATATTGCAAAGTAAAGACATTCCCAAATTACGGTTTATATCACTTTGTTGAAGTATGAATTTTCTGATGTCCAGACATCTTTATAAAGCACATTTCTTACCTATGCATTCTGCCCAAGGTAGAGCTGACAGATGCAGAATGAGGGCTGATCTCTAACTATAAGCTTTCCCACATCTATTGAATGTGTACTCTTTCCTGGGAGGAATTTACAAGTGTAGACTAAGGAAATCCTACCAAATGAAGAGTCTTCTCAATACTGATTTCATCTTATCATATTACAAAAAGAATGAGAAGCTATTAAGGGCTTTCCCAAATATTTCTGGCTTATTTTCCCCAAGATGTTGAATCAGGTATGGGCCACATTTCTCCACATTCAGCATATCCATATAGCTTCTTTCCAAGAGTTCTCTGAAGTGAAAATAAGGCATTACTTCAAACAAACAAAAGGTGTACATTATTATTTTATGATGTGAATTCACTGATGTTCATTAAGAAATGAGTGGTAATTAAATGAATGATCATATTCATAGGGGTTTTCTAAAGTGTGTGTTCTCTGATGTTTAGCAAGGTTGGAACCCCAGCTGAAGGATTTGTTGCATACCTTACAAACATAGGGTTTCTCCCCGCTATGAGTTATCTGATGTAGAATGAGGGAAAAGCTTCGACTGAAGGCTTTGTCACATTCAGCACAAGCGTAGGGTTTCTCTCCAGTATGGATTTTCATATGTTGGATAAGGGACGCATGCCAAGTAAAAACTTTACCACATTCATCACATTCATAGAGCTTTTCTCCAGCATGAATTCTCTGATGTTTAATAAGGAATGAGTGGCAACGGAATGCTTTCCTACATTCATTACATTCGTAGGGAGTTTTGGTTGTATGGATGCTCTGATGTCGAGTAAGGTGTGAGGAACGGCGAAAAGCCTTCCCGCATTCAACACATTCATACGGTTTCTCTCCAGTATGTGTGATTTGATGGCGAATGAGTTCTGAACCACTGCTAAAGGCTTTTCCACACTTCCTACAAATATATTGTTTCTTACCCATGTGAATTCTCTGATGTCGAGTGAGGTTTGAGGCACGGCTAAAGGCCTTTCCACACTCAGTACATTCATAGGGTTTTTCCCCTGTATGTGTTCTCTGGTGTTCTATAAGGAATGACAGATAACTGAATGTTTTATTACAGTCCTTACACTCATGCGGTTTCTTTCCAGTATGTATCATTTGATGTTTCACAAGGTTTGAAATCTGGCTGAAGTTTTTGCCACATTCCTTACAAACATATGGTTTCTCTCCAGTATGAGTTCTCTGATGTAATACAAGGGAAAAGCGTCGACTGAAAGTTTTTCCACATTCATGGCATCCGTAGGGCCTTTCCACGGTATTGATACTCATATGCTGGGTCAGAGCTTCTGGATGAGAGACTGTCACTTGCCTGATACATTTCTGATTCCCTTGCAGCATCTCAGTACCATCCTCACATTTCCAGTCTCCTTTAAAACTGGAATACCTGGGACTTTGGCTTAGAATTTTTTCCATTATCAAATACTGGGATGAGTCACCTTTGTAAATGACACTTTTTGGCAAAAACTCTTTGATTTCACCATTTGACTCTGAAACTGAAAAGTAAACATAACAAAGCAAATGTTTATTCTCTATCGAGTAAAATAAAAGTCATTCCTCCCTTTCTAATGAGAAGATTAAAATGAAAAAAAATCTTATCAGTAGTATGGCTTTCATTGCTATTGTATAGGACTGTCAAATCTGAGAGGTATACCCAGAAATCAGATGAGATTAAGGGCTGACCCTACTGCACATTAGTTAAGTGCCGTGTATAGAAAGCCAGATCTCATGTGGTTGAACATTGGTCAAGTCCCAGCCCCAGGGGCTTGAAAAACATACCAGGCACATGTGAATGCTCAAAATCCTGATGGGATAAAGAAACAGAGAAAAAAGGATTACAAAGTAACCATGCCACTATGGCAGGGGGATGTTTTCTTTCTCTGCAATGAGTAAACACAACTTCTGGCCATTTTATTAATTAAAAAAAGTTCACGTAGGACAGACGTGGACTGTAAAAGTATGTCTATCTATACACATACATACATACATTATAGACACACATATACACATACATATCTGTATTGGTTTTTCCCCACAGTTCCTGGATCATAACTATTTGGGGTTTTTTTTTTTGGTTACTGAAGCAACTTCAGACAGATGAAGGTGAGACAATCTGACCATCTGGTGTCCCCTTTCACATATTCCTTTTTCTCCCCAGGGTGGTTCACAGAAATTCTACATTTCACCAATCTTTGATAATAAGTCACAAGAACCTAATTCCAGAGGGATCCTTTCCCCATAGCCAGGAGGAAGGAATGCCTATTAGCATTAGATCACCCTCCTTTATCCAATCACATTTCTGTGTTGTTGCCCATGTTTCAGTTTTGCCTAGGCAATGAAATCACTATTAACAAACCAAGAGGGAGGCCAGAAAAAGGCTTGATGGTTAAGGTGCTGGATTCTCACATGGCCAAACATGGTTCAAGTCCTAGACCTAGCAGATGGAAAATCATACTGGGTGTGTATGCGTGAATGCACAAAATCCCGAAGGGAGCATTGTGCTTGCTCTTCACTCGGTGGTTTTAGATGGTGACCCTTTCCCATTCAGGACTGCATTGGGTCTGCTTGTTGGTCTCTGAGACCTTTGAAAGTTGACAACTTCTTTGCATCCGGAGGCTGCTCCTGGTGACTCTGCAGCCGTCGCCACGCCCAAAAGTGAATATATTGAATTACATCGTAAACACTATGGATACCGTTAGGATTACCACGAGAAAAAGAGAAAGAAGAAAAGTCAGGAGGCTCATGAACGTTCAAAGAAGACAAAAATGATGACTGATCTAAAGGCTAAGCTCTATCACAAACAGCGCCCTGCTGAGAAAATACAAATGAAAAAGACTATGGAGATGCATGAAGAGAGGAACACCAAACAGAAGAATGATGAAAAGACTCCACAACGAGCAGGACCTGCCTATCTGTTGGACAGAGAAGGGCAGTCCCAAGCTAAAATTCTTTCCAATATGATTAAACAAAAACAAAGAGAAAGTGGGAAAATGGGAAGTCCCTCTACCCAAAGTTCGAGCCCAGGGAGAAACAGAAGTATTAAAAGTTATCTGAAGAGGAAAGAGAAAGGAGGAGGCACGGAAGAGGATGATTATGAAAGTCTGCTTTGTTGGAGATGCTTTACTAGAAAACCACATAAACATGGACGATTCATGAGGCCAATGGGCTTACATTTTAAGAAGGCCCACGTAACACATCCTGAACTGAAAGCCACCTTTTGCCTGCCAATACTTGGTGTAAAGAAGAATCCCTCATCCCCACTATACACTATATACCTACACTTTGGGTGTTATCACCAAAGGTACTGTCACTGAGATAAACATGAGAGAGTTGGGCCTTGTGACAAGGTAATTTTGGGGAAATATGCCCAAGTTACCAATAATCCTGAAAATGATGAATGCATAAATGCTGTCTTACTGGTTTGATAGCAGTTGCATACAAGTAACTCCTTGTAATTTTTGAATATGATATCCAATCTGGAAAACCATCACGAATGGTGTTTCTGAATATACCCAGTCTTGCATGTCTGCAGTCATCAAAAGATTATTTATTAAACTGTACAAAAACCTGGGAACCAGCAGTTAGCGTAATGGCTATGTCACTGGACTCCCACGTAGTCGACCGCGGTTCGCGTCTCGGACCCGGTGGCTTACAACTCACGGCGGGCGCGTGTGCGTGCGTGCCCAAGATCCCGAGAGGAGAATGAGGAGAAGGGATTGCGGCGTGACCATCCCCTCTGGGGGGTGATTTCTCACTTTCTGTCTCTATGTCTCTCTCTGTCTGTCTGGCGAGCGCACGCGCCCTATAGCAAAAAACCTCTCCAAAAAAAAAAAAAAACATTAAAGTGGCCTGATTTTACAAATTTTTTAAAAAAAATCCCAGAAGGGATTGCAGCATGGCCATCCCCCTGAGGGTAATTTCTTTTTTTTTTTTTTCTTTTGATAGATTTTTGCTATAGGGTGCATGTGCTCGTTAGATATAGAAACCAAGAAATTACCTCCTGGGAGGATGGCCATGTGACAATACCTTCTCCTCCATTCTCTACTCAGGATTTTGAGCAAACATTGCAGATGCACTTGGCATGTTTTTGTTTTGTTTTAAGAGAGATTTTTGCTGGAGAGACAGAGAGAAGACAGAGAAACAGAAAGTGAGAAATCACCCCCCGAGAGGGGGCACCATACCGCAATCCCTTCTCCTCTACTCTCCTCTTGGGATTTGAGCATGCATACACATGTGCCCAGTATAAGTTTTAAGCCACTGGGTCTGGGACTCGAACCACAGTCCACTACATGGGAATCCAGTGATGTAACCATTATACCATCTGCTGCTACCAATATGACATGAGTTTTTAAGCCACCAGGTCCAGGACTCAAACTGTGGTTGACTATGTGGGAGTCCAGCAAGGTAACCATTGTGCCATCTGCTAGTCCCCTGGAGGGTGATTTCTTACTTTCCCTCTTTCTATCTCTCTCTAGTAAGCATGCATACCCTGTAGCAAAAACCTTAGGGAAAAACGAAAACAAACAAACAAAAAACAGAACAGGGTTGGGTGAGCTTACATGGAGGTGAACAGATGGAGCTTACAGAAAGTCCATCTACTTAATGGGAGGGTGCACCCAGACTCCATGGGAATAAAAATGTCTACACTTGGGACTCTTCCAAGTTGCCCTATGCATCTCTTCATCTGTTTGTATCTGTTACAATATCTTTCATAATAATCCAGCAAACATAAGTGTATCTTTGAGTTCTGTGAGCCACTCTGGCAAATAAATCACACCTGAGGAGGACAGAGGGGCACGAGAACTCCAGCTAGGTACTGGCCAAAGTTCTAGAGGCCCAGACATGGGCAGCCACCTGATGTGGGGCAGCCTTGTGGGATTGAGTTCTCCACTTGTGGGGCCTGATACTATTTCTAGGGTTACAGCATCAGAACAAAATTGAGTTGCAGGGTGCCCAGGTGGTGCCTACTACAGAACAGACTGCTTGTTTGCAGAGAAAAATCCCCATTTGGGAACCACAGAAGTGATCGATGTCCTGAGTGTACAGTATGAGAGACAGGTTTTGTTTTTCCTACTCATGGGCGAATAAAGAGAAATATGAAATATAAGTCACTGAAGGGGAAGAAAAAACAGAACTATCTATCAGGAAGATAAGTAATTGTAAAGGATAGGTTGTTATTTTCTTTCACCTTTAAACTATATTTGCTGCTAGAATTATTTGAAAATGTCAATTATATAACCCTGCTAATAAACACACTGCAGGTGTTCCTCAGGTCCCACAAAGCTATTAGCCTGTTGTCCTTCAGTTCCCTTGGAACATCTTACAATAACTTACTCTAATTAAGAAAAAAAAGTAGGGGTCGGCACAGTGTTGTGATTAAGGGTACTGAACTCCCACATGGTCAACTGTGGTTTGGGTCCTGGACCTGGTGGCTTTCTCTCTCTCTCTCTGTCTCACTTTGTCCCTCTCTGATCAATTTTAAAAATAAATAAAAATAAAAGAAAGTTGAATAAAATAATTTTTTTAAAAAGTGACTGAAAAAACTGTGATTATCACTCTATCTCTGAATGCATATCAACTTTAGCTTTGCAACCAGTGTTTTTGCATCAAATCCCTTTGATAGAAAACATAACCCCTGATTTTCTCCAGGATGAACTTCCAGAAGGGGCTTCATCAGGCCAGCCTCCATGGCATGCTGGATAAGAAACCTGGATCCACCTGGCTAACCATGGTTCAAGCAACACATTTTAAAATTCTGTGGTTTTTTTTTTTAACTTTATTTATTTATTTATTTATTTATTTTATTTACTTATATTTGACCAGAGAGGGACAGAGTGAGAGAGAAAGGGAAAGTGAGAAAGCAAGCCGCCAGGTCCAGGACTTGAACTGTAGTCAGCCATGTGGGAGTCCAGCACCCTTAACCACTGCACCAGCTGCTGGCCCCAAAATTCTGTTCTTTTAACTGCCAGAAGCCACATGTACTTTCTCTAAAGAGACAGAGAGAGGGAGAGGGAGGGAGGGAGGGAGGAAGCGCCCTCCACTAGGGTGCAATTACACTGTAACCCCTTCTCCATTTTTGCATCCTGTCAGAATTTTGAGGATACACACACATGCCTGGTATGTTTAAGCTACCTGGATCAGGATTCAAATTGCGGTTGGCCATATAGGGTCCAGATCCCTTAAACACTAGGTCATGGAGCTGATCCTAAAATTCATTTTCATCTAAAATACACTTTGACACTTGTTTTGTTTTGGGCAGAATACTGTCTTTTATTTTCACTCCAACTGTAAGCTTTTAAGGACAATGAAATATATATGTATATTTTTGGAGAGATTTTTGTTATAGGGTGTGTACACTTGCCTAGGAGACAGAAAGCAAGAAATCACCTCTCTACAGGGGATGGCCACACCACAATCCTTTCTCCTCCATTCTCCTCTCAGGATTTTGGGCACACAAGCACATGTGCCCAGCATGAGTTTCAAGCCACTGGGTCAGGGATTTGATCCACAGTCAGCTGTGTCGGAGTCCAGTGATGTAACTACTACTCCATCCACTGGTCCCAGGAAAATTAAATATATTTCTTTAATAACGATCAAGAGGAGACTGGAGGAGAAGGGATGGCAGCATGGTCACCCACACTAGGGGGTACTTTCTCACTTTCCCCCTCTCAGTCTCTCCAGAGAGCACCTGCACCCTAGAACAAAAACTTAAAAAAAAAAAAAAAAAGAAAAAAAAAAAGGTCCAGCCACAGCAGTGTAGGTGATCCAGTAACACTAAGTGACACTGAGTCCTGGCCCAGCTTGAAACTCACTGACTGTATGTACATGCATGCCCGAAATCCCAAAAGGAGAATGGAGAGGGGTTGCATCATGGCAATCCCTGGGGGGGGGGTGGGGGGAGAGAATGGAGAGGGACTGCATCATGGCAATCCCTGGGGGGGGGGGGAGAATGGAGAGGGACTGCATCATGGCAATCCCTGGGGGGGGGGTTTTACTTTCTGTCTCTCTGTCTCACTGGCCAGCACACACACCCTATAGCAAAAATCTCTCAAAAAAAAAAAATATATATATATATAATAAATAAATAAATCAAAGGTACCTCTCTTCTTCCCTTCACCTATTGTGTGCACACCCTTTTTGGTAGATGCCAAATGATTCTGATGAAACTTAGCACTTCCTAGGAAGGTACTAGGATTCATTCTTAAAACCCTAACAGGTTCCTTTGATAAGCTAGCAATTAATGTGCTCAAAGCCAATTTTTTAGATGTATTAACATTCACTCTTAGGAAAAAAAGTATCCACTATCATCAGTGTTATTTAGGATCACTTAGGAAACAGTTAATATGGTGTGACCATAGGAACAAACAGAAAGATATAAAGAAGCTCTTATAAAATTACAAGGAGACTTAATAGGTTCTAGTCTGACGTGTAAGAAGCTTAGAAGTCATTACTCTCTCTCAACAAGTAAAAAGTTTAACTAATAGATCAAGAACTCTTAGATCCCTCAGAAATGTGAGCTCACAGGGCAAACCACTGACCCCTAAGTTGGAGTGACAAGAAAGTACAAAGAATCACACTAGCAGAGCAGAAACACACTAGCAAAAGCCTGCAGGCTAACTGGTGAACAACTGGACACTCAGTGTGGACAAGTCTGCTACTAAAAACTCTCGTCATGGGTCTGGAGCTGGGGGGCAGTGTGCTACGCTTTTTGGAGTTTTATTTCCAAGAGTTTTACCAAGTCCTCATAGTTAATACTGAAGAATAATCCCCATGTGTTTTTTTTTCTTCTTCTTCTTCTTATTTTAATAGATTTTTGCTATAGGGTACATGCATTCACTGGAAAGAGACAGACAGAAAGTGAGAAATCACCCTCTGGGGAGATGGCCACGCCACGGTCCCTTCTTCTCCATTCTCCTCTTGGGATTTTGGGCATGCACACACATGTGCCGGGCATGAGTTTCAAGCCGCCAGGTCCAGGTATTGAACCGCAGTAAGCCATGTGGGATGTGGGAGTCTAGTGACGTAACCATTACACTATTTAATGGTCCCGAATAATCTCCTTGTGTTTTTGGCAGAAGAAGAAAGTAACCATTTAAAAATACCTGAAAGCATCCTATTCTTCTTCTTTTTTTTTTTTTTTAATTTTATTTTATTTATTCATTCATTTATTTTAATTTGGCCAGAGACAGAGAGAGAGAGAGAGAAAGTGTGAAAGCAAGCCGCCAGATCCAGGACTTGAACCATGGTCAGCCATGTGGGAGTGTCCAGCGCCTCAACCACCATGCCATCCGCTGGTCCCAACATCCTATTCTTCTTAACAAGGCCTGCACTCGGGAAAAAATACTGGGTTGTTGGAAAAGTCGTGATGTATTTTCTGTTTTTCTATGCAAAAATTCATCATGACTTTTCCAAAAAACTAATAATTTACCAGAGCCTAACTTTCTGGGATTTTGGCAGACATAACAGCAGATAGAGAAATGCCCAATTCCAAGCCCTTCTTGCTATCCTGTTCCACCCAGGTAGAAAAAAAAGAGTGGAGAAAAATTGGCAAAGTTCACAATCCTGGGACATAGGCTCACTGAAGACTGAGACCTAATTTTAGGATTATAAAATGCTCCTCTTATCCCATCACCTTGATACTGCATTACTAAAAGTCTATTTACTACAGTTCCTTCGACTCAGTACATCAAGTCCACTTTTTTTTTCTTTTTTGGAGAGGTCTTTGCTACAGGGTGCATTCGCTCGCCAAAAAGACAGAGAGAGACAGAAAGCGAGAAATCACCCCCCAAGGGGGATGGCCACGCCGCAATCCCTTCTCCTCCATGCTTCTCTCAGGATCTTGGGCACGCACACACACGTGCCTGGCGTGAGTTTAAGCCACCGAGTCCGGGACTCGAACCGTGGTATGCTACATGGGAGACCAATGACATAGCCATTATGCTAATTGCAGGTCCCCACTTTTTAAAGGTAGGCTTCATGTCATGCTCCTCCTGTCTCAGCTTCTCAGCTCTGCCTAGTATAATCATTACAGCAGGCTCTTCTTCAGGCAGTCTTGATATGCTGCCCAGGCGAGCCTCAAGCTTGTGCTTCTCCTGCCAGCCCATGTTGCTGGGTTTATCAGCATCATGGTGCCTACACTTCAGGTTGGACGGGTATCAAACCCTGGCCTCACACGTGGTTGAAGCCTGCAGGGCATGGCACTGTAGCAGCTGATGGCACCACACTGTGCCACCTTTTGATAAAACTATGAGATGTACTAAAAAGTCAATTATGATTTTGAAGACTCAAAATGCATCACATCAGTCATATATGGCAGGAATGTTGGAATTATGAGCCCAGGAATTTTTTTTAATTATGATTTATGAGCTGACCCTGTAGCACTGTGGTTATGTGTAATGTACTGGCACATGTGTATCCCACATAGCTGACTGCTGTTCAAGTCCTCCTCCTGCAGGCTTGAAAAACACACCGGGCTCATCTGCATGTGTACCCCAGATCCTCATGGGATGGAGAAATGGAGGAAAAGGGATTGCAGCATGACTATACCCCAGTGAGGGGATGCTTTCTCTCTCTGTCTCTCTAGTGAGTGTCTGAACACTCTAGTAATTAACGAGAAAAACTATGAATGATATGCTAAAAACGTTTTTTGGAAAAAGCAGGCCATATACAAAAAGGAATGAACAATATAAACAGAAAAACAGAAATTCTAAGAATTAAAAAGAAATATTATGAGAACATTATGAGGTTCCTCAAAAACCTACAAATAGAACTACCATACAATCTAGCAAGTCCACTCCTGGATATCTACTCAAAGGATAGGAAAACTCTGTTGGAAAAACACTTGCACATCCATGTTTATTGCAACATTACTCACAATCGCTAAGATATGGAATCAATCTAAATGTACAAGAGCAGATGAATGAATTGGAAAAATGTGGCACATATATACTATGGAATACTATGCAGCTATAAAAAACAATGAGACCCTGACATTTGATACAAAGTATACAAACGAGGTCGGTTTAATGCTAAGCAAAGCAAGCCAGACTATGAAAGAGAGGCACTGTATGTCCCTGCTTACTACATACTGAATGCTTGCACTTTGTGGCAGGAACTGAGAGACTGGAAGGTATAAAAGCAGGGAGGGCAACTGTAGATACTAGAGACACTATAGGAGGCAGCAAGTAATAAGGGGTGGAAGGGAGGAAATGGGGGAAAAACATTTAAAAGGCAAAAATGAAAAGTGATGATAGTGTAATATGGTAATACCTTTGACAGGACTAATGTGCACTCTCTTCATGCTTGGAAAAAATTATTTTGTATGTGGTAAAAATGTACCGTGATTAAATGTAAACAATATATATGCATGTGTGTGCGTACATATTGAAATAATTTTTTTTGGAGAGGTTTTTGCTATAGAGCGCATGCGCTCACCACAAAGACAGAGACAGAGAGATAGAAAGCGAGAAATCATCCCCCGGGGGGATGGCCATGCCGCAATCCCTTCTCCTCCATTCTCCTCTCGGAATCTTGGGCACACGCGCACACACGCCCAGCGTGAGTTTAAGCCACCGGGTCTGGGACTTGAACTGCGGTCAACTACATGGGGGTTCAGCGACATAGCCATTATGCTAACTGCTGGTCTCCCTAATACTTCTTAAATGTAGACATTCATACTTGCCTCTCTGTAGGACCACTCTCTATTAAATAAAGGTCAGTTCACCACCATTAGACAATTGCTTTAGAATGAAATACAGGGACCAGCAGATGATATAAATGGTTATGCTGCTGGACTCCCACATAGTCGAACATGGTGCGAGTCCCAGATCTGGTAGCATTAAACTCATGCTGGGCATGAGTACATGTGTACTCAAAATTTCAAGAGAATAGTGGAGGAGAAAGGACTGTGAGATGGCCATCCCCCTTGAGGGGTGATCTGTCTTTCTGTCTCTCTGACAAGTACATATGCCCTACAGCAAAAAAAAAAAAAAAAAAAAAAAAAAAAAACTCCATCAATTAACTATGGAACTGACCAAACCTTTCATAAATATAAATATCAAGGCTCATGGATCTTCCATATCAGAATCTTCAAGGGTGGGGCATGGCAGTATTTATTTTTAAGTTTTCCAATGATTTCAAAACAAAGAAGGTTCTCCCCTAGTTTTTGCTATAGGGTGTGTGCACTTGCCAGACAGAGAAGTAAGTAATCCCCCTCCTGGGGGTAAGGCCATGCCACAGTCCTGTCTCCTCCATTATCCCCTTGGAATTTTGGGCATGCAGGCACATGCACCTGGTTTGATTTTCAAGCTGCTGGGTTCAGGACTCAAACCACAGACCCAGCCATTTAGGATCCAGCCATCTGAGCCCCATACCACCTCTTGGCCCAAGCAAAGGCTTTTATGGCTTCAATTTTTGCTTCATTTTCACATATATGTATTTTCACTCATGACAGTACATGCATATGAGAGAGGAGTAGGGAAAAGAGAGCAAGTAGAAAGCACCCAGTCATGGTCATACCATGATTCACCCCTCTTAAAGCCTCTCAAGAACCTGGACATGCACATGCACACCTGGCACATTTCAGAGGCTCCAACTGCAGTCTGCTATGTGCAGTTTTCTCATTCGGGTTGTGTGTGTACTTATTTTGTTGTTGTTTCTGAGAGAGACTTTTGCTACAGAGCACATGCACTCACTGGAGAGAAAGAGACAGAAAGTAAGAAACCACGGGAGGGATGGCCACTTAGCAATCCCTTCTACTCCATTCTTCTCGGGATTTTGGACACACATGCAGGGAGTGAATTTCGAGCTGCCAGGTCCAGAACTCGAACCAGAGCTGACCACATGGGAGTCCAGCACTCCACGCCACCTGCTGACCCATTAAGTTGTTATTTTTTAAATTTCCCCTACCAGCTTCTAAGTTACTCACCTGAAAACAGGTCTCTTCGCACATCTCCTTTCCCCAGCCATGGCTCTTTGCCTTGTTCCAATAAAGAAACCACATCTGGCTTAGAAATTGAAAGACCTGCTTACAGAAAATAAAATAAATTCAAAACCAGTCCTTTAATTCTTAGATGGGTCATTAAAAGAAATGTCAGATGTAAAAGGTATGAAGGTTAGGTGAGGTTATAACTCCCATCTTAAAAGCTGGTTTTAAGGACCAGCAGATGGCGTGGTGGTTAAGATACTAGACACTTCCAAGTGGCCCACCACGGTTCAAGTCCCAGACCTGGTGACTTGCTTTTTTTTTCTCTCTCTCTGGTCAAATTAAAATCAGTGAATAAATAAATAAAAGTAAATAATAATTCTATAAAAATAAAATAAAAGCTGGTTTTAAAACACCCATACTGAGGGAACCAGCAGTTGGCATAATGGCTATGTCGCTGGACTCCCACGTAGTCGACTGCGGTTCACGTCCCAGACCCGGTGGCTTAAAACTCACGCCGGGCGCGTGTGCGTGCGTGCCCAAGATCCCGAGAGGAGAATGGAGGAGAAGGGATTGCGGCGTGACCATCCCCCCTGGGGGGTGATTTCTCGCTTTCTGTCTCTATGTCTCTCTCTGTCTGGCGAGCACACGCGCCCTATAGCGAAAACCTCTCCAAAAAAAAAAAAAAAACCCATACTGGGGGGCCGGCAGGTGGCATGGTGGTTAAAGCACTGGACATTCCCACATAGCTTACCACGAGGTCCCAGACCTGCTGGCCTGCTTTCTTGCTTTCCCTCTCTCTCTCTGTTTCTCTGGTCAAATTAAAATAAATTAATAAATAAGTAAAATAATTATTTTTAAAAAAATATCTAGGGGCCAGCAGATGGTGCAGCAGTTACGTCACTGGATTCCCATATGGCCTACCAATAATTCTAGCCCCAAACCCAGTGACTTGAAAATCACACTGGGCTTAGGACCAGCAAATGGCATAATGGGACTCCCATGTAGTTCACTGTGGATCAAGTCCAGGACCAGGCAGCTCAAAACTCATGCATGCATGCATGTCCAAGATCCTAAGAGAAGAAGAGAGAAGGGATTGCAGCATGGCCATCCCCCTGGGGGGTGATTTCTAGCTTTCTGTCTCTCTGTCTCTTAGGCGAGTGCACACACCCTATAACAAAAATCTCTCACTTAAAAAAAAAAAAACAAAAAACAAACAAACAAACAAAAACCACACACCAGGCTCATGTGCATGTATGACCAAGATACCAGGAGAAGAGTGAAGGAGAAGGGACTGCAGAGTGGCCATCGCCCCTGGGAAGGTGATTTCCTGCCTTCCCTCTCACTGTGTATGTCTCTCTCTCTCTGGCAAACACACTGCACCTTAAAACAAGAACGTTTCAAAACAAAAAAAACCTCCTACTTCCCTTGGGAATATTCAGTCACACCATCAAGACTTACAACTACAATCCTACAGACCAAATTCTGACTTGAAGGACATGAGCAGAATACTTACCCAGTGAGACCAGGTGGTTATAGTTCTCCAACATTACACATCTGTACAAGTCCCTGTGAGCAGGCTGAAGCCATTCCCACTCCTCCTGGGAGAAGTCTATGGCCACATCTTTAAATGTCACTGAGTCCTGAAATGACACACAGATATCTATACAACCAGCACTCACACTAGAAAAGGCCTAATCAAAGAGTGAAATGTGGGACCAGCAGTTAGTGTAATGACTATGTCACTGGACTCCATGTAGTCGACGACAGTTCGAGTCCCGGACACAGTGGCTTAAACTCATGCCGGGCGTGTGTGCGTGCGTGCCCAAGATCCCAAGAGAATGAAGGAGGAGGGATTGCAATGTGGCCATCCCCCCAGAGGGTGATTTCTCGCTCTCTTTCTCTGTCTTTCTGGCAAGCGCACGTACCCTATAGCAAAAACCTCTCAAAAAAAAGAGTGAAATGTGTTTAATTAAAAATGGACAATGTGTATAATCAACGTCAAGGGGAGTTTTCCGAATTGACCAATTATTATGTAAGTCAGAGTTGTGTTTTTTTGTTTTGCTGTACAACTGGAAAAAAAGAAAAAAATATAAGTGATTTGTACAGAGGTCATTTATCATTTTGTTCAAGGTAAAATGATTTGTGGTCTGGGCTGAAAACATTGTTAAGATCTTCATCCACTTCATGGATCATTCTATTCCTTTGTGTTTAATACGCATCATTCATTTTACTTAATACCAGGCTATTTTTAACAGGGTTTGGCCAGAATTTCTTCATGGTAATAACTGGCTGTCATAGATAGCTGCAGCACCCTCCAAGTAGGGCATGCACTCTCAAGTTTGTCAAAATGATCTTCACAACTGAAAAACAACGGTGAAACTTAGCTATTTTAGCAATGTCACAGAACAAGGGTAAAAACAAGGTACATAAACTTCCAACAAAGAGAGCAGACCAGGGTGGAATCTACAGTTCTCTCCCTAAGGTTCAGAACAGTATGGTTTTGCACCACTTGAGTAATCCACATGCCCATAAGGTGTGAATGGGAATTTTTCAAATCAAACCAACAGCAGCCCCAGATGTATGGCAAAGTTGTATTTTACATTTTTAATTTTAAAAAGTGATAAAAGATTGTTGGCTCCTAAATAAAGTTGTTTCCCGGGAACAGCAGTTGGTGTAATGGCTGTCGCTGGACTCCCATGTAGTCGACTGCAGTTTGAGTCCCCGACCTGGTGGCTTAAACTCACGCTGGGCGCATGTGCCTGCGTGCCCAAGATCCTGAGAGGAGAATGGGAGAGAAGGGATTGAGGCGTGACCATCCCCTCTGGGGGGTGATTTCTCGCTTTCTCTCTCTCTGTCTCTTTCTGTCTTTCTGGTGAAGGCACTGCACCCTATAGCAAAAACTTCTCAAAAAAAAGTAATAATAAATAAATAAAATAAAGAAAGGTGCTTCCTAAACCAGGAGATTTGCAACAGAGGTGGAAACCTAATACCACAGCAAAACTCCAGGTGCCTCTGATTTGAGGAAAAGTACGATAAAAGGTAAGACAGAGAAATGGATCTGAAAACAGGAATTAATTTAGAATGAGTGGCCCTGTTATCCCCATCCCCGTGAAGCATGGTTACCAGCCAAGCATCTGATCCCAGCCAGCTCAGATTTAGTTTTGCTCACTGCTACCAGCAAGACCAAGACCTGGTCACGCATCATAGCCACTGCTGGACTGCTGACCTCTGTTGGGCCACGCCCCCAGCGTTTCTGCCCCAGAGGGCTGGGCGTGGCGGGAGAGCCGACACAGGCGGGGTCTGGGGTCGGCATCGAAGTGTGGGGTGGCCAGGGTCCCGAGGAGTTGGAGCTGCAAGTCAGGGTATTTCTTCTTCACAAAACACACACGCACACACTTCTATCAATTCTCAAGTGAGGCTGATACTACGGTCTAGGGAACGCCCTGAGAACAGGGCCTGGGTGCGGGAAGAGATGCTCAATAACACGCTGAGTAACCCTGGAGGGCACCTGAGTGGGGCGTAAAGCCGAGCCGTCCTCGTGCCAATCCTGGAACCAGGTGGCGCCCGAGGCCAGGCGCCCTCCCCTCGCCGTAACCGGCCTAAGGCCAGGCCCCCGCCCCAATGGGGAGCATCGAAGAGCGGAAAGGGAGAAAGCCGTTTCAGAACGAGGACAGCCCAATTCCCAAGTCCTGGAAAACGGCCGTAGTCAGCACGGAAACAGGACCTCCCAGCTCACCTGAGACATGGCTCACGGGGGCCGCGTAGGCAGGAAAGCGTCCCCGAGCTGCGGGCGGGGACAGACAGCGGGCTCTCGGCCGCCTCCCGTGCCTCGGGGGGAACCGTTCCGGTTCCGCCGGGCGCCAGCTGCGTCCCGTACCTCTTGACGCCGGGCTCACGGGACCGCGCGCTTTCTCTGCTGGGAGCCCTCCGCGACGTACGCCTGATTCCGGGTGGAGGCGGCGCCCCGGCCGCTCGGCTGGCCTTGACCTGCCTCGGGCCCAACGCAGGCCGGACTCTCCGCCCGGCTGAGGACCCTTCCGGAGCCTCAGGGACAGCTACCGAACCCCGAACCGGCCGCGGGACACGACTACACTTCCCAGAGCGCACCGCGGCGCCCGCGCGCCTGGCGAAAGGGCGTGTCTGCCCGACCTCCCGCGCGGCCCGCAGCCTCGTCCCGAGGGCCCACAGCAAACGCAAGCCTGGGACAACTTCCCTCCCCGCCGGCCCCGCGAAGGGGGCGACCGCCCTACAACTCCCAGCGCTCCTCGCGGCCTCGCCCACGGAGAGCCCGCCCGCCGGCCCAGCGAAGGGGCGCGACCGCCCTACTACAACTCCCAGCACGCCCCGCGGCCTCGCCCACGGACAGCCCGCCCGCCAACCCCGCGAAGGGGCGTGTCCGCCCTACTACAACTCCCAGCGCTCCCCGCGGCCTCGCCCACGGAGAGCCCGCCCGCCAACCCCGCGAAGGGGCGTGTCCGCCCTACTACAACTCCCAGCGCTCCCCGCGGCCTCGCCCACGGAGAGCCCGCCCGCCAACCCCGCGAAGGGGCGTGTCCGCCCTACTACAACTCCCAGCGCTCCCCGCGGCCTCGCCCACGGAGAGCCCGCCGCGGCGCCCGCCGGCCCAGCGAAGGGGCGTGTCCGCCCTACTACAACTCCCAGCGCTCCCCGCGGCCTCGCCCACGGAGAGCCCGCCGCGGCGCCCGCCGGCCCAGCGAAGGGGCGTGTCCGCCCTACTACAACTCCCAGCACGCCCCGCGGCCTCGCCCACGGAGAGCCCGCCCGCCAACCCCGCGAAGGGGCGTGTCCGCCCTACTACAACTCCCAGCGCTCCCCGCGGCCTCGCCCACGGAGAGCCCGCCCGCCGGCCCAGCGAAGGGGCGCGACCGCCCTACTACAACTCCCAGCACGCCCCGCGGCCTCGCCCACGGACAGCCCGCCCGCCGGCCCAGCGAAGGGGCGTGTCCGCCCTACGATAACTCCCAGCACGCCCCGCGGCCTCGCCGACGGACAGCCCGCCCGCCGGCCCCGCGAAGGGGCGTGTCCGCCCTACGACAACTCCCAGCGCTCCCCGCGGCCTCGCCGACGGCGCTGTCGGACAAGGCAGACCTCCGACAACTACACTTCCCAGAACCGACCTCGCCGCCCACCGTGCTGCTCTCCGACGACTACCATTCCCAGAGCCCACCGCACGGGCTTAGCGAAGGGACGTGTTTGCCCTGCTACAATTCCCTCCTCAGGGCAGCTTGCCTCTTGTGGCTGAGGGTTTTAAGGGAGTGGCAGTTTTGGCCCGGTAGAGACAATGACGAACAATACTCGCGCCAGAGCTCCTGTGGGCTTGGGACGACTTGGAATGCAGTTTGACTTCTTCCTCAGCTCAATTTTTTCCTATTTATTCTCCCACCACTTTACACTTGTTGATTCTCAAATATCTTGCAACCCAAACTCCTCAGTATCTGCTTCTAGAGAACTTAAAACAGAGGTTGACTAATTGTTAGGAATATTTCGGTTGTAACAAACACAACTTGAACCAGGTGATACTAACAGGATAATTTATTAGGGGGATATTTGGGATAGCTCACAGAATTCAACAATCAAGGTATGAAAAGGGCAGGGATCTATCTAGACATCAAGACATGAACTAGGCATGGAGACACGATCACAACTGCTTCGATGGTTTCATTCTCTCACTGCAGATTATGTTTTCCCATGTGGTAGAAAACATAGCCGCTGATAAGCACTCATGTTTAAATACACTTTCAGCTGCTAAGTTTTAAGATATGATCCCAGCTTTTGGGAAGCTTTCCAATAAAAAAGGTAAAACATGCAATTGTTATATTATCACAAAAATACATGGAAAGATACCTGTAGGTTGACTGGCATCAACAGGGAACGAGGTCATTTCAGTTGCAGATTTGAAAAAGCATAAAATGAAAGACCACAAATCTGGAGGGATTGGAAGTAGTTGGAAGATGTCCATAAAACATTGTGTAGGAAGAAAAAGTTCAGAAATGATGGAAATGAGATAGGCATGGGTTTGTATAAAGTTCTTACATACCATAATGAGGGTGTAAGACTTCACAAAGAGCCACACGGTTTCTTTTTTTAACTTTATTTACTTATTGTAATTTGACCAGAGAGGGACACAGAGAGTGAAAGAGAAAGAGGAGGATAGTGAGAAAGCAAGCCATCAGGTCTGGGACTCGAACTGTGGTTAGCTATATGGGAGTCCGGCACCCTTAAACACCATGCCACGTCCTGGCCCCAAGCCACACAGTTGGGTATGTAATCAGAGCTGCATCTAAATGTAATCATGGGGACCAGCTCGGGGCATACTGATTAAGGCACTGGATTCCCATGTGGTGGACCACAGTTCAAGTCCCACACCTAGCAACTTGAAAACTGTGCTGGGTGCATGGGTGTGTGTGCACAAAATCCCAGTAGAATGGAGAAGGGATTCAGGTATGGCCATCCACCTCAGAGGTGATTTCTCACTTTCCCTCTCATTGTCTCTGTCTCCAGCAAGCACAAATACCACATGGCAAAAACCTAAAAAATTTAAAAATCACTGTGCGTTAAGTGTGAAAAATGGATTAAAAAGGATGAAAGCAAGGTATAAAAAAACATGGACGTGCAAAGGTCACGGATATATTTATCAGCACTTAGGCTGGGGCTAAGTCCTGGATATCTGAGAGCTTGCTAGTACCACATCTGTAGACTGACAAGCCCAATGAATTTGATATCCCAGTCGAGTGTTTCTAGAATTAATGACAAATGACTGAGGGGCCTGAAGTGTAGATTCCATATTGACCTGATTTTCTATTTAATAAAGGTATTATTTTATGAATCTGGAGTTCTTTGGGTTTGTTTCATCTAGAGAATCCAAAAGTATTCTTTTGAAATATATATATATATATATATATATATATATATATATATATATATATATTCGTTTAAGGTTTTTGCCGTAGAGTGCATGCACTCACTGAGAGAGACAGAGGAAAAGTGAGAAATCACGC
Organism: Tupaia tana; assembly: GCA_026018925.1. Taxonomy (NCBI): domain Eukaryota; kingdom Metazoa; phylum Chordata; class Mammalia; order Scandentia; family Tupaiidae; genus Tupaia; species Tupaia tana. Next base: position 24,634,455 of record JAKSZU010000026.1, on the reverse strand, counting down.
CCCACCCCCCGCCTCCGCAGAGGGGATGGTTACGCCACAATCCCTTCTCCATTCTCCTCCTGGGATTCTGCACACGCATGCACACATGCCTGGTGTGATTTTCAAGGCACCAGGTAGATGATTTGAAATAAAGTTTTTAGAACTTTATTTTTATTTGACCAGAGAGGGACAGAGAGAGGGGGAAAGTGAGAGAGCAAGCTGCCAGGTCCAGGGACTTGAACCACAGTCGGTCATTTGGGAGTCCAGCACCCTTAACCACCACACCAACTGCCAGCACTCCCTTCATGGCATTTCTTAATGAGATTTTTGAAGGTTTAGTCTCTAAGTTTTTTGTTTATTTGTTTTTGAGAGGTTTTTGCTATAGGGCGTATATGCTCGCCAGAAAGACAGAGACAGACAGACAGAGACAGAAAGCAAGAAATCACCCCCCCAGGGGGGATGGCCACACTACTCTCTCTTCTCTTCCATTCCCCTCTTGGGATCTTGGGCACGCATGCATATGCGCCCTGCATGAGTTTAAGCCTCCGGGTCCAGGACTCGAACCGTGGTCGACTACATGGGAGTCCAGCAACATAGCCATTATGCCAACTGCTGGTCCTGAGTCTCTAAGTTTTGAGACCTGTCCCACAGTTGCCTTCTGCTTAGCTCTTCTTTGTAAGCTCTGAAAGTTATTTGTGGACCTATTTGTTCCAGATATTTTGGTTTAAGAACACTTTGAGGGGGACCAAAGTGCCTATCTCCCTCTGTCTTTCTGGTGAGCACAGGTGCCCTATAGCAAAAATCTCCCCCCCCCAAAAAAAAAATAACAAAACCTCTCTCTAAAAATGAGGGGGTCAGCAGATGCATAATGGTTAAGTTGTTGGTCTCTCAGTTAGTCAACAGTGGTTCCAGTCCTGGACCCAGCAGCTTAAAACTGACACTGGACATGTGTGTGTGCATACACAAAATCCTGAGAATAAAGAAGGGATTGCAGCAGGGCCATCCTTTCTAACAGGTGATTTCTTGCTTCCTGTCCCTCAGGAGTGTGCATGTGCCCTATAACAAAAATCTAAAACAAACAAACAAGGAGGCCAACAGGTGGTTTGGTGGTTGAGGTACTGGATTTCCACATGGCCAACTATGGTCCTGGACCTAGCAGCTTGCTTTCCCTTTCTCTCTCCAGTCAAATTTTTAAAAAATAGTAACAAATGGAATTAAATAAATATTTTTTAAAAAGAAGAAAAAAAGAAATACATGTAGGGCCAGTATGTGGCATGGTGGTTAAGACACTTGACTCCCACATGGCCAACGTAAGTTCCGGATCTGAGGGACCAGTAGGTGGCGTGGTGGTTAAGGCACTGGACACTTCCTTATGTCCAACCATGTTTCGAGTCCTAGACGTGGGGGCTTGCTTTCTCACTTTCCCTCTCTCTCTGATCCTCTGGTGAGCAAATTAAAACATAATACTTAAAAAAAAAATACCATATAAATTGTCCTTTGTAGAACTGTGCATAGTATCAGGTGAGTAGAAGAAACCCGGGAGTGAAGAAGGACCATGCTTCCTGTACTTGGCCTTCTTTAATGGTTTTTAAAAATGGGGGAGGGGAGGGCAGGAAGTGTCATGGTGGTTAAGGGCGCTGGATTCCCACATGGTTGACTGTGGTTTAAGTCTCAGACCTGGTGGCTTGCTTTCTCACTTTGTGTATGTCTCTTTCTCTCTGTCCCTCTTTGGTCAATTTAAATAAATAAAGTAAAATAATTCCTTTTTTTTTTTTTTGAGAGGTTTTCGCTATAGGGCGCGTGCGCTCGCCAGACAGACAGAGAGAGACATAGAGACAGGAAGCGAGAAATCACCCCCCAGGGGAGATGGTCACGTCGCAATCCCTTCTCCTCCATTCTCCTCTCGGGATCTTGGGCACGCACACGCGCCCGGCGTGAGTTTTAAGCCACCGGGTCCGGGACGCGAACCGCGGTCAACTACGTGGGAGTCCAGCGACATAGCCATTACGCTAACTGCTGGTTCCCAAAGTAAAATAATTCTTAAAAAAAAAAAAAATGAGGGAGAGACCAGCAGATGGCATAATGGTTACATCCATTGCAGGACGACCACATGACTGACCACGGTATGAGTCCCGGACTGAAAGGCATGAAGTTCATGCAGGGCACATGTACCTGTGTGTACCCAAATTCGGAAGGGGAGAATGGAGGAGAAGGGACTGCAGCATGGCCATCGCCCGCCCCCCCCCAGGGGGTGGTTCTCATTTTCTGTCTTTCTCACGAGTGCATGTATTCTATATCTTTATTCTATCTCTGGTTCAATTAAATGAATAAATAATTCTTTTTAAAAAATAAAAATAGGCCCTACTTCACATATGATGAACTAGCCCTCTCTGTTTTCAGCACCATTCCTCCTGTGACCAATACCTGAGTGGGGTTGGGCAGGGTGGGGGGGTCGACCAACTAGTTATGCAGTTCCATTATCTAATGAAATATGTGTTAGGCTGAACAACTTAATACTTGATGGGATAATCTAAAATTGGAGTGAACAAAACTAGGAACTTTTTAGACAACCGACTCCTGAATGCAGTAAAAGACATAATAAATCATTTCCTTGGAATAAGAAAGAATCATGATAGATGGAAGGAAAATACTGAAATAATTGCAAAGTAAAATATCAACCTAAAACTTACTTGTTCATTTATAAAGTCTGTCATCCGGTAAAATGACTCAGATATTAAAAAGAAAAGGAAAGGGGGGTCAGCAGGTGGTGTGGAGATTAAGGGCACTCAACTCAACACGGCCAACTATAGTTTGAGACCAGCTTGCTTCTTCACTTTCCTTCTCTCTCTCTCTCTCACTGTGTCACTCTCTGGTCATATTAAAATAAACAAATAAAGTTACCTAATTTTGGAAAAAAAAAAAAAGAAGAAAAAGAAGGCCATCAGGTGGTGTGGTGAAGTATGCTGGACTCTCACATAACTGAACACAGTTCAAGTCCCAGACCTGACTGCTTACTTTCTCACTTTCCCCCTCTCTCTGTCCCTCTCTGGTTATATATAACACACATGCATGCACACACACACACACACACACACACACAGTTTTATATGTGTATATATATATATATATATATATATATATATATATATATATTATACATATATGTATATATGTATGTAATACATATATACACAAATATATACATATATTACATACATATATACACAAATATAAATCAAATAGATGGAAGTCCATAAATTGAATGTGAATTAAAAAATGGGAAACTAGATGCTTTTAAAACTTATAAATAAAAAATTGGCGGACCAGCAGTTGGCATAATGGCTATGTCGCTGGACTCCCATGTACTCGACCGTGGTTCAAGTCTCGGATCCAGTGGCTTAAACTCACGCCGGGCATATGTACATGCCCAAGATCCCGAGAGGCGAATGGAGAAGGGGGTTGCAGCGTGGCCATCCCCCCCCGGGGGGGTGATTTCTCACTTTCTGTCTCTCTGGCAAGTGCATGTGCCCTATCGCAAAAACCTTTCAAAAAAAAATTTGGAAACTGGATACTTTTTAAATTACCACAAATTATTCGGCTGTTGAAATTCAGGTATGTAGGTTTAGAAAAGTACTCTCATTTATTTAGTCTTATCAACAATGTTACAAAGCTAGTAATTAACAGAAAAAGTACTGCTAGATCCAAAGGTCTAATATACCATGCTTATTCAATTTGTGCATAAAATATTTCCACTATTCTTAATTTTGAAATCAAGCTTAATGTTGGACTTTTCTCAATTTCTCCAGCATACCAAAAAATATTATCAAGCAACTTACAAAATTCTACTTTAGCTGGGGCCAGCAGGTGGTGTGGTGGTTAAGGCGCTGGACACTCCCACATGGCTGACCACAGTTCAAGTCCTGGATCTGGTGGCTTGCTTTCTCACTTTCACTCTCTGGTCAAATTAAAATAAATGAATGAAAAAATAAAGTTAAATAATTCTAAAAAAAAAATATCTACTTTAGCTAAGGGTGACTCATGCACATTGAAAGGGAAGCATGTTTATTTTATGTAAGTCCCCAACAGGCAGTTTCCTACATAGTCAATGCAATGGGTGAAAGAAGGTAAAACACAAAGATTTCAAATGATGAAAAATAGAACACTTGTTTCCTAATACTTGTCCAAGAATCACAGAAATTCACAGGAAGGCAAACTGGGCTTCCTTGAAGATGTCAGAAGTATTTTTTCACCACAAAGTGGCCTAAATTTACACCTTATTAACAGTGACTCTTGCTGGCCTGTTCAGGTAGCTATGCTCTAAACTCCATCTTCTAGATTCCTGAAATATTCAGACAAGTGGAAGAGGTATTTTGTCACAGAAAGACCACAAACTACCACAGAGGCACAAGAAACATGAGAAATGAAGAAAATATATCTCCCCTAAGGGAAAATAACAATCCCTCATCATCCACAGACAGTACTATACAACTCGTGAAAATGTCTGATAAATAATTCAAAATATCCATAGTGACAAAACTAAACAAGATGCAAGAGCTGAGAGATAACTCCAGAAGATGCAGGAGAAAAGAGATGAGTTTCAGGAAGTGTGGAAGTTCTTCCATGACCTGAAAGATGAAATACACAGCATAAAAAAGAATCAATGGAGCTATTAGTGATGAAGGCTGCCATTCAGGAAGTCAAAACCTCCCTCAAAAATATTAAAAGCAGGGAACAGCAGTTGTCGCTGGACTCCCATGTAGTCGACTGCATTTCGAGTTCTGGACCTGGTGGCTTAGACTCACGCCGGGTGCGTGTGCGTGCCTGCCCAGGATCCCGAGAGGAGAATGGAAGAGAATAGTAGCGTGGCCATCCCTCCGGGGGGTGATTTCTCGTTTTCTGTCTCTCTGTCTCTGTCTTTCTGGCGAGCACACGCGCCCTATAGCAAAAACCTCTCAAAAAAAAAAAAAAAAAGTATTAAAAGCAGATTAGTCCATGAAGAAAATCAAATCTTGGATATTGAAGGCAAAACTTCTGATCTAGAAAAAAAAGCAACCAAAAAATATAATTAAAAAAAAGAGAATACTGTACAAGAAATACTAGACAGCATTAAGCGTCCAAATATCTGGATAATCGGTATCCCAGAAGGTGATGAAACTAATAAGGACATTGACAATCTATCCCATGAGATCTTGGAAGAAAACTTTCCAAATCTAGAGAGACATTCAAATATCTAGACCCATGAAATACAAATACTAATAGAATCAACCCAAGATCTTCAAGGCACATCATAGCCAGACTGGCCAAATCTACAAAGACAAGATACTAAAATTGGCAAGAGAGAAATGTAAGGTTACTGGGACCAGCAGTTAGCGTGATGGCTGTCGCTGGACTCCCATGTACTCGACCACGATTCGAGTCCCGGACTTGGTGGCTTAAAACTCACACCAGGCACGTGTGCGTGCATGCCCAAGATCCTGAGAGGAGAATGGAGAAGGAATTGCAGTGTGGTCATCCCCCCTGAGGGATGACTTCTCACTTTCTGTCTCTCTGGCGAGTGCACGCACCCTATAGCAAAAACCTCTCCAAAAAGAAAAAAGAAACGTTAAGGTTACTTATAAAGGTTTAGCCAATTAGGCTAACCTCAAGCCTCCCATCGGAAACAATGTGAGGAAGGAAAGAATGGGGAAACATATTCAAAGTGTTAAGTGAAAAACAGTTTCAACCAAGAATACCATACCCAGTAAGATTATCTTTCATATATACAGAAACGATAAAAACATTCTCAGATAAACAAGACCTGAAAGAATTTGCCAATAGCAGACCCACTCTTCAAGAAGTTCTGAAAGGAATGCTCTACCAGGAAAACTAAAGACACATACAGAAATAAGAGAACAAAAGGCAACCAAGAAAATGACCAATTTAATGCAAGGGACAAAAAATATCAGTAATAACGCTGAATGTTAACTTCCAGGATTTAAACAGAAAGATTGGACCACAGTAACACTGCAAATTCAACAGAAGAGAGCTGAACATAAGACTGAACTGGCAAAATAGGATTTTATGACTTTTTGAGTGAAACATTACTGATTTTTTTTTACTATGCTTTGTATTCCCAATTTAAGCATTTTACTTTCTTTTCAGCTGTCGAGAGGTGCAGCATGTTAAAATATTTTTGTTTGTTCTTTTAAATGGAAACAAAATTTTCTTCCTTCCTGACCCCTCTGTAATTGGAAAATATTTGGGAGTATTCTTATTTTGTGGTGGAAGGGTTATCTGCGTAATTCAATAATGCTTGAGTTGAATCAGAAATTGGAAATACTCATTATTGGACAGGTCTGTAACTGGAATGTCATATCTGAAGATTAATCAGAAAACTATGGCACTAAGGTGGATCTCAACTAAGCCAACAGAAGCTCTTAGAAAGAAGGCCTGGCACCATATAGTTCTGTCTGGAAGAGAGGATTAGAGAAGACATACGAATTTATAACATAAACTAACCTGGATTCTTCCAACCTAGCATTGTAATCAGTAGAGATTGCAAAAGAGCAACCACATCAGAGGATTATCTTGAGAAAAACTTTGAAGGAAGAAAAAGTCTGATCTTTGCTAGCACATGGTATATCACAGAATACTTGGCAGGGCTGAATTGAGGAGGTTTATATGTGACTCATGTGCTGGGCATTTGCTTTTCAACAATTTGAGTAGTTGATATGTAAATATTTTCTCAAAAATATTTAAAACCATACTGTCTGTTGTTATAGAGTCACAAACAAAATTATAAGAAATATTCTGAATATTGTCTTTATGATTTAGTATTTTGAAATTTTGAAAGCTGTTTATTAACTGTCAAGAACTATGGAGGGCGACCAGCAGTTAGCGTAATGGCTATGTCGCTGGACTCCCACGTAGTCGACCGCGGTTCGAGTCCCGGACCCGGTGGCTTAAACTCACGCCGGGCGCGTGTGCGTGCATGCCCAAGATCCCGAGAGGAGAATGGAGGAGAAGGGATTGCGGCGTGGCCATCCCCCCTGGGGAATGATTTCCTGCTTTCTGTCTCTCTGTCTGTCTGGCGAGCGCACGCGCCCTATAGGAAAAAACTCTCAAAAAAAAAAAAAAAAAAAAAAAAAAAAAAAAGAACTATGGAGTACGAGCAAAAGAAAATTTTTTTTGGAGAGGTTTTTGCTATAGGGCGCATGCGCTAGCCAGAAAGACAGAGAGAGAGATAGACAGAAAGTGAGAAATCACCACCCCCAGGGGGGATGGCCACACGGCAATCCCTTCTCCTCCATTCTCCTCTCGGGATCTTGGGCATGCACGCACACGCACCCGGTGTAAGTTTAAGACACCGGGTCCGGGACTCGAACCACGGTCGACTACATGGGAGTTTGGCGACACAACCATTACACTAACTGCTGGTCCCATGAGCAAAAATGTTTTATATGTAAAGTTAATGTAGAAAAATGTAAAAATAAATAAATAAATAAAACGTGTGTGTGTGTGTGTGTGTGTGTGTGTGTGTGTGTGTGTGTAGACTCAGTTTTTTGTTCCTGTTGTTTTGTTTTGTTTTTAGGTTTTTGCCACAGGGTATGTGCACTTGCCAGAGACAGAGAACAAGTGAGAAATCAACCCCCTCTCCCCACAGGGAGGGCCACACCACAATTCCTTCTCCATTCTCCCCTTGGGATTTTGGGCAAACACACATGTGCCTGGTGTGATTTTCTAGCTACTGTGTCTAGGACTCAAGCTATAATCAGCCATGTGGGAATCTGGCACTTAACCCACCACACCACCTTCTGTCCCCCATTTGTTTTTAAACAATATATATAAATATCAAAAACATAAGAACAGCACAAAGTTTCCATAGTATTTTATCATAGTAATTTTGGTTCATAGGGTTTTGCCACAGGGCATATGCTCTCATTGGAGACAGAGACAGTGAGGGAAAGTAAGAAATCACCCCAAGGAGGATGGCTACACCACAATCCCCTCTTTTTCACTCTCCTCCTGGGCCTTTGGGCACACACAAACAAGTGTCCAGCATGATTCGCAAGCCACCAGGCCTGGGACCCAAACTAGTTGGCCAAATGAGAATAGAGCATGCCAATCTCTATGCCATCTGCTGACCCCTTATCATAGTAAATTAAAATTAAGTTGTAGGGACAAGCAGATGGCATAGGAGTTATGGGACTGGACTCCCCCATGGTCAACTGCGGTTCAAATCCCAGACCTGGCACTTGAAATTCATGTCAGGCATATGTGCATGCATGCCCAAAACCCCAAGACAAGACTAGAGAAGGGATTGCTGAGTGGCCATCTCCCCTGGGGAGTAATTTTTCACTTTCTGTCTCTCTGGTGAGCGCACATGCACCATGGCAAAAATCTCAAAAAAAATTTTTTTAAAAAGCTGATCTTGTGCTACAGAGTACTTAAGAAATACACACATGTGGGGTGAGCAGGGAGTATAGTGGTTGAGCTGCTGGAATTAAAAAAAAAGTTGATCTTGTGCTACAAAGTACTTAAGATATACACACGTGGGGTGAGCAGGGAGTGTAGTGGTTGAGGTGCTGGACTCCTGACCAAAGTTTAAGCCTCAGACCCAGCAGCTTGAAATTCACATCAGGCACATGTGTGTCTATATACCTAAAATTCAGAAAGAATGTAGAAGATACTGTGGTGTGGCCTTTCCCCGAGGCATGATTTCTCACTTTGTCTCTTTCAGTGAGCACACGCACCCAACAACAAAAACCTCTCTATAAAAAAAAAGTATATGTGTATATATATACACACACATTTGTATACATAATACGTATGTATGTGTATATATATGAATGATGTATGGTGACATCTCTCATCTCACTAAATGAGAAAGAATCTGCACAGTGCTTTCATTTAGTTTAAGTGTTGAGTACTTTAGTTTACTTGCCTATCCTCTGCTTATTCTTATCATGAATCACTATTGCTATTCTGTGGTTCCTGCATTTATATACCTATTAACAGCATCATATATAAACTGCTTCTCAGACTCTAAGGGTACAGAAAATTTGGCTTCAGCTACTGAGGAGAAAGGTAACAACAGACCGCTTATATATGAAAATAAGAAGGAAAAAGGAAAGTGGCATTATTACTTAAGAAAATTATTTGGTAATAAGTTTTCATTTTTATAATACTGTTAACACAAAAAAGCCAGTGGTGGGACCAGCAGTTAGTGTAATGGCTATGTCACTGGATTCCCATGTAGTCGACCGTGATTCGAGTCCTGGACCTGGTGGCTTAAATTCATGCAGGGCACGTGTGCATGCATGCGTGCCCAAGATCCTGAGAGGAGAATGGAGAGGGGATTGTGGTGTGATCATCCCCCCTGGGGGGTGATTTCTCACTTTCTGTCTCTGTCTGTCTGGTGAACGCACGTGCCCTATAGCGCCCCCCCCCCCCCCAAATAAAGCCAGTGGTATAGTCTGTCTTGACGAAATTAGAGGCACCATCAAGTATAAGCATCTTGTGCTCCCAACTACATTAAATTACCATGTACAATTCAAAAATACAAAACATCATGTGACACAGGAAAATAATCCATAAATACCACTAGGAAATTTCTTCACATTATTCAGTTTATTCACATAGTTTTAACACTTCATTGTTAAGTGAACATCTGTCAACCATTTAGAACTGGGCATTTTTGGTACCTGTGTTAAAGTGTACAGTTTCTCTTCATGTCATTATTTCTAGGGAAAAATGTTTTCAATGCCTTTTTAAAAGTTTACACACAGTGTTAATTCTTCGAGATATAACATAATTGAGTTACTTGGTGAAGACTGTCCCATATTTAGTCATCATAGAATTTTATTCCAAAGGGCATTTTATAATTACAAGCTGTCATTTCTTGGTAAAAATGATGCCTCACTTTGCTGCAACTGTGAGGATACCCCTCATCCCTGGTAGAAATATTTCTAAAAGCTAAGATCTGACCTTAGGAAGCCTTTCAGGTATTCAAAGGATTCCTCTTTGCTGTGAACTTTATACTATGTAAGGCTTAACTATGGCTTGGAAGGTTTCTGAGATCCACTGCATCCATAGGTTCAGTTTTACTCTATGAACCCATGATGTAAGCATGCATAGCTGCTGAGCGCTCTCCTTTTATAATCTCAGTCACAGAATTCCTACCAGATTATACACTCTGAAATACATTATGTGGCTATTACCCAAAAGCTATTTACTATTACTGCATTTTCTCAAGTATGATTTCTGTTCAAGATGTGTATTAATTCCATTCCTAGAATTTCTTTATTATATGAGTTCTCTGATGATTAATGAGTTGTGACTTCTGTGAGAAGGCTTTCCCACACTCATTACAGTGAAAAGGTTTCTCTCCTGTATGGATTCTCTGATGATTAACAAGCTGTGACTTCTGAGAAAATGCTTTCCTGCATTCACTGCATCCATACGGTTTCTCACCTGTGTGTGTCCTCTGATGTGGTATAAGGTGTGACTTCCGAGAGAAGGATTTGCCACATTCCCTGCATGCAAAGGGTTTCTCCCCTGTATGTATTCTCTGATGATTAATGAGACTTGACTTCTCCCTGAAGGCTTTCCTACATTCACTGCATTGATAAGGCTTTTCTCCTGTATGAGTTCTCTGATGTCTAATTAACTCTGACTTGTCAAAGAAAGCTTTTCTACAAAGACTGCATTCATAGGGTTTTTCTCCTGTGTGAATTCTCTGATGAGTATTCAGCTGTGACTTCTGAGAAAAAGCCTTTTCACAGTCCCTGCATTCATAGGGTTTTTCTCCAGTGTGAGTTCTCTGATGAGTTGCAAGACTTGACTTCTCTCCAAAGGCTTTCCCACATTCAGTGCATTCATAGGGTTTTTCTCCTGTATGTGTCCTCTGATGTGATATGAGATGTGACTTCTGACAAAAGGCTTTCCCACATTCACTGCATACATAGGGTTTTTCTCCTGTATGAATCCTCTGATGATTAGTGAGACTCAGTTTCTCACTGAAAGCTTTCCCACATTCACTGCACTCGTAGGGCTTTTCTCCTGTATGAGTTCTTTGATGTCTAACAAGCTGGGATTTCCTGCTGAAGGCTTTCCCACACTTACTACACACAAAAGGCTTTTCTCCTGTGTGTGTCATCTGATGCGATATGAGGTGTGACTTCTGGGAGAAGGCCTTCCCACACTGAAGGCATCCATGGGGTTTCTCCCCTGTATGGGTCCTCTGATGATTAATGAGACTTGACCTTTCTCTAAATGCCTTCCTGCATTCACTGCATTCATAAGGTTTCTCTCCAGTATGAATTGTCTGATGTCTAATGAGCTCTGACTTCTCAAAAAAGGCTTTTCTACAATCACTACATCCATAGGGTTTTGTTCCTGTATGAGTTCTGTGATGTGTAACAAGTTGTGACTTCCTACTGAAGGCTTTTCCACACTCCCTGCACTCAAAAGGTTTCTCTCCTGTATGAATTCTCTGATGATTAATAAGATTTGATTTTTCACTAAAAGCTCTCCCGCATTCACTGCATCCATAGGGTTTTTCTCCTGTGTGTGTCCTCCAATGTGATATGAGATGTGACTTTCGGGAAAAGGCTTTTCCACATTCACCACATTCATATGGTTTTTCTCCTGTATGTGTCCTCTGATGGGATGTGAGTTGTGACTTCTGGGAGAAAGCTTTCCCACACTGGCTACAATCATATGGTTTTTCTCCTGTGTGAGTTCTGTGATGTGTCATAAACTGTGACTTCTGGGGAAAGGTTTTCCCACAGTTACCACAGCCATAGGCTATTTCTCTTAGATGTCTGCTCTGATGTTTAATGAGACTTGTCTTCTTACTGAAGCGTTTCCTACATTCACTGCATTCATAGAGTTTCTCCCCAAAACGAGTCCTGTGATATATGACAATCTGTGACTTTTTATAGATATCTTTATCATATGTATCACCTTCATAGTATTTTAACCAAGGATCAGTATCCTCAGGTTTGGTATGGAGAAACAATTTATCAAAGACACTGAGGCCATTTGATTGCATTTTTCCATGATCTGTTTTTGGAATAAGCAAATCTAAATGATGTTTCAAAATCAGTCCATCTAAGTCACCTTCAGTGTTTGATTTCCTTAATGGAACAAAGTTCATGCTCAGATTGAATTTTTTTCCAAATGCATCACATTCATGCCCTCTTTTCCCATTTTTAACCTTGTTTTGGTTATCCGGGTGCCATGTCAGGCAACGATCTACTTGCAAGATTTCTTCTATAAAGGAAACAAAAATACCTGTTTGGTTGTGCTTCCTGAATTAAAAAAAAAAAAAAGCCTAGAAATGCTAATGCTGAGGGGTTGACTGCTTTTAAAGATTTAGTTTCCTAGCCTGACGTAAGTCCCAACCCAGAGGCTTGAAATTCATGCTGGGCACATGTGCATGCATTCCCACAATCCCGAGAAGAGAACGAAGGAGAGAAGATTCCAGCATGGTCATCGTCCCTAGGGGGTGATTTCTCACTTTCTTTCTCTCTGGCTAGTGCACAAGCCCTATAGCGAAACTCTTTAAAAAAAAAAAAAGAAAGAAAAGAAAAGAAACAGGAGGCTGCTAAAAGCAACCGAAAAATTACTCAGTACCTACTGAATGTACAGTATGTTCCATGTAGCATGTGAGGTACTGGACACAAGAGAACAAAACAGATAACCTCTGCCATAATGAACCTTGCATTTAAATGGAAAAGAGAAAAAATAAATAGTTTGTATTAAAACATGACAAAATCGGAGCCAGCAGGTGGCGTGGTGGTTAAATCACTAGATCTAACATGGCTGCGCAGGTCAAGTCCTGGACCCGGCAGCTTGAAAAACAAACTGAGCACATGTGTGCCAAAAACCCGAGAGAAGAATGGAGAAAGGACTGTATTGTGGGCATCTGCCTGGGTGGGTTGATTTCTCACTTTTCCTCTGTCTCTTTCTGGCAACCAAACGTGACCTATAGCAAGAGAAAAAATACACACTGTGGTATTAGTAAGTGTTATTAGTACAAATCAAGAATGACCCCTACATTTGGGATCTGGGCAATTCAGTCATGGTGTTAATCACTGAGTTGGGAGGGACATCAAGTAGTGTAGTGGTTAAGGTGCTAGACTCTGACATGGTTGACCACAGTTTGAGTCCTGAACCCAGAGGCATGAAACTCACACCAAGTGCGTGTGTATGCATGCCCAAAATCCTGAGAGGAGAATGGAGAAGGGATTGTAGTGTGGCCATCCTCTCTGAGGGGTAATTTCTTACTTTCTGTCTCTGTCAATCCAGCAAGTGCACACACTCTGTAACAAATATCTCTCAAAAAAAAATAAAATAATAATAATAATAGAATTAGGAAAAACAGAGGGAGAAAGAAGTCTGGAAGTTAATATCAAGACTCAAGGGACCAGCAGTTAATGTAATGTCTATGTCGCTGGACTCGCACGTAGTTCACCGTGGTTCGAGTACCGGACCTGGTGGCTTAAACTCACGCTGGGCAGGTGTGCATGCGTGCCCAAGATCCCAAGAGGAGAAGGGATTGCAGCGTGGCCATCCCCACTGGGGGTTGATTTCTTGCTTTCGGTCTCTGTCTTTCTCTGTCTTTCTGGCAAGCGCACATGCCCTTTAGCAAAAAACTCTCAAAAACAAAACAAAACAAAACAAAACAAATGCTATTATAGACATATTAATGTGTTGTCTTTTTCTTTTTCTTTGCTGTACAACAGCTGTGTTCACAAGAGAGAGGGAAAGTGAAAAATCACCTCCCAGGTGGATGGCCATGCCACAATCTCTTCTCCATTCTCTCAGGATTTTGGGCACACACACACACATACACATGTACTTGGCAGAATTTTCAAGGACTGGTTCTGGAATTTGAATGGCGAAGTTGGCCATATGGGATAGCCATGTGGGATCTAGCTGCCTTAACCACCAATGTATTAATTTTCAGATATTGAAGAGTTTAAGCAAAATGATTATGAGGAAAGATGGGAGTACAAAACAGAGTATTCATAAAACAATGTCAAGTTACTTCTAATGCTATCACTATTTAATAAATTAAGTACATATTTGAAATTATTATATACCTAACACAAAACTTTTCATTTGTCCTATTAGAAAAATAGGAGCAGGAAATTAACATTAAACTTGAATAAAACAAATCTAATTTTTTTTTATATAGACCACAGATTAGTTTATTTTTAACATCCATCATGCCATGAATTCATAGGGAATAAGTTCCAGTAGCTCAGGCTCCTTTCCATTGGTTCTCACAAAGTGTGCTTCTCTGGGTGAAGCAGGCTGGCTTTAGTTGAACCCAGGTACCTTTCTCTTTGGCTTCTTTCTTTTTCTGGTCATTTCCCTTCACACATTTTAGGAAGTTATCTCTGCTCTTAGAATGCTTAATATGCTCAATACGCACATTAATTCTCTTGGCAAGAATCTTGCCCTTAACTTGTTTGTTCGTAACAATGCCAACAGCATGCTGGGTAACATTGTAGACTCTTCCAGTTTTGTCATGGTAACATTTGTGGGCATTCCTTTTTGAACAGTACCCATTCCCTTGATGTCTACAATATAATCTTTCTTATAGATTTGTATACATGTTGCCAAAGGAACAACTCCATGTTTTCTAAAAGGCCTAGAGAACATGTATCAGGTGTCTCTCTTCTTTCCCTTTGTGTTCATCATTTTGGTTACTTACTGGAAGATGGCAGTTCCAGCCAAAAATAAACCCAACAAACCTAAATTTAAAAAGGGAAAAAAAGACCAGTAGGTGCTGCGGTGGTTAGGGTGTTGGACACATGGCCAATCATGATTCAAATCCTGAACCTGGTGGCTTGCTTTCTCACTTTCTCTCTCTCTCTCTCTGGTCAAACTAAAATAAGTGAGTGAATAATAAAATTAAATAATTATTTTAAAAAGATAGGAATGTCTTGGGGCCAGCAGGTGGCATGGTGGTTGAGGGTGCTGGACTCCCACATGGTCGACAGTGGTTCAAGTCCCAGACCTGGTGGTTGCTTTCTCCCTCTCCCCCCACCCCCCCCGGTTCAATTAAAAATAAATAAAGTTAAATAAAATAATTCTTAAAAAAATATGTCTTATATGTGCATTTATGACATATTCAAAACACATCCACTTTTTTTTTTAAGAGATTTTTTTTGCTATAGATCACATGCGCTCACAGACAGACAGAAAGTGAAAAATTGCCCACCTACGGGGAATGGCCATGCTGCAATCCCTCTTCCTCCATTCTCCTCTCAGGACTTTGGGCATGCACACACAGAAGCCCAGCATGAGTTTCAAGCTGCCAGGTCCAGGACTCAAACCACGGATGGCCATGTGGGAGTCCAGTGATATAACCATTATGCCACCTGATGGTCCCAATACATCCACTCTTTATCTCACCTTCTCTGCTGTAGTCTTATCCATTATATGATCTCAGTGAAATACCCTAATTGGTTTCCTCACTTCTATTTTCTATTGTAAGGTTGTCTTGAGCTTTCAAAAGTATAAATCATCATTTTACCTTCATTTAAAAGGATCTGAATTGGGACCAACAGTTGGCATAATGGCTATTTCACTGGACTCCCATGTAGCAGACTGCAGTTCGGGTCCTGAACCCGATGGCTTAAACTCATGCCGGGCGCGCATGTGTGTGTGTGTGCCCAAGATCCTGAGAGGAGAATGGAGGAGAAGGGATTGCAGTGTGGCCATCCCCCCGGAGGGTGATTTCTCCCTTTCTGTCTGTCTTTCTGGCAAGCGCATGCACCCATATAGCAAAAATCTCTCTAAAAAAATATTTTTTTAATTATCTGAATTAATTCATTTAAAATTATCTGAATCAGGGACCAGAAGATGGAGTAACAGTTACATCTCTAGACTCTGTGACTTAAAACTCACACTGGGTGCGTGTACATCCGTGCCCAAAATCCCAAAAAGAGAAGGGAGAAGGGATTTTGGTATGACCATCACCCCCGGGGGGTGATTACTTGCTGTCTCTTTGTCATTTTCTGTCTCTCTGGTGAGCACATGTGCCCTACAGCAAAAATCTGTCTTAAAAAAAAATTATTTGGGCCACAAGTGGTGTGGTGGTTAAGGTGCCAGACTCCCACATGCTGATTATGGTTCGAGTCCCAGATCTGGCAGCTTGCTTTCTCATTTTCCAGCTCTCTGGTCCAATTAAAAATAACAAATAAAGTTAAGCAAATTATTTTTTTAACTTATTTGAATTTGAATCAATCACAACTCCTTCCTATTACCCACACATCAACATGTAATACAGTTCCTACCCCTCACCAACCTCTCTATGTATCCCTGGCAAACTAACCTCTAGTCATGCAGACTTCCCTTCTATGCCTTCAAGTCACTGAGACTCTCTGGCGTAAGACATTCATATTTGTCATTGCTCTTGGGGACATTTTCCACAAATACATCACATAGCTTGCGCATTTCCCATTCTTCACCTCTAGAACTGGCTTCTCCATATTGTTCCATTATGTACTAAATATCTGTGTTTAGGGTTTTTTTTTAAAGAGAGATTTTTGGTATAGGACGCATGCGTTTACCAGAGAGATAGAAAGCAAGAAAATGACCCCCACCAAGGAGGGATGGCCACTCCACAATCCCTTCACCTCCAGGGATTTTTTTTTTAAGAGAGATTTTTTGCTATAGGACACGTGTGCTTGCTATAGGGACAGAGAGACAGAAAGCGAGAAATCGTCCCCCAAGGAGGATGGCTACGCCGCAATCCCTTGTCCTCTATTCTCAGGATTTTGGGCATGCACGTATACATGCCTGGTGTAAGTTTTAAGCCACTGGGTCCAGGACTTGAACCACAGTTGAATACCTACGAGTCCAGTGACATAACCATTACACTGGTCCTATCCTCTAGAGATTTGGGGCACACATGCTCACACGCCAGGCATGAATTTCAAGCTATTGGGTCCAGGACTCAAACTGTGGGTGACGACAAGGTGGGAGTCCAGCAATGTAAACATTACATCTGCTGGTCCCTGTACTAAGTATCTATGTCCACTCAAAATGTAGATTTTTTTTTTTAAAGAATTATTTTAGTTAACTTTATTTATCTATCTGTTTATTTATTTATTTTAATTTGACCAGAGAGGGACAGAGTGAGGGGGGGAGAGAGAGAGAGAGAGTGAGAAAAGAGAGAGAGAGAGAGAGAGAGAGAGAGGGAGGGAAAGAAAGTGAGAAAGCAAACTGCCAGGTCCAGGACTCGAACCGCAGTCGGCCATGTGGGAATCCAGCACCCTTAACCACCACGCCACCTGCTGGCCTCAAAATGTGGATTTTTGAACCTTAATTCCTAGTGTAGCAATCTGGAGATGGAGCCTCCAAGGAAGTAATTAAGGTGAAATGAGGTCAGAAGGGTAGGACAAGATTAGTGTATTTATAAGGGAACAAATCAGAAATTATTTTCTCTGTACAAGCACTGAGGAAAGGCCATGTAAGGACATAGGAAGAAGGCAGCTATCTACAAGCCAGGGAGAGAGCCCTCACCAGGGTCTAATCATGGTGAAATTTTGATCTTGAATTTCCTACCTGCCAGACTGTGAAAAAAAAAAAAATTCTATCTTGTAAGCCACCCAGTCTTTAGCATTTTGCTATGACAGCCTGAGCAGACTAATACACTTTATTATATCACCTAGTTTATTTTTCTTTTTTATTTGCCAGAGGGCTCAACAAAGAGGGGAAACTGAGAAAGCACCCTCCAGAAAATATGGTTACATTGCAATCACATTTCCGCAAATTCTCCTTTAGGGATTCTGGGTGCACACACATACCCAGTGTATTTTTCAAACTGCAAAGTTTGGGACCCAAAATATGCAATCGGCCATGTGGGATCTAGCTAGCTTAACCACAATCTCACCCGCTGGCTCCATCTAGTTTATTTTCATAATAGCACTTATAAGGGATCCAGCTCTCTTTTTTTGAATATTGATTTATTTATTTAATTTTTTTTTTTTTTTTTTTTTTTTTTTTGGAGAGGTTTTTGCTATAGGGCGTGTGCACTTGTCAGAAAGACAGAGACAGAGAGACAGAAAGTGAGAAATCTCCCCCTGGGGGAATGGCCATGCCACAATCCCTTCTCTTCCATTCTCCTCTCAGATCTTGGGTGCGCATACACACACACATGCACGCCTGGGGTGACTTTAAGCCACCAGGTCCAGGACTTGAACCGTGGTCGCCTACATGGGAGTCCAGCAACACAGCCATTACACCAACTGCTGGTCCCATGTTATTATTAGTTTTTAATTTGACCAGAGAAAGGTACAAAAAAGGCAAGTAAAAAAGTAAGCTGCAAAGTCCAGGACTCGAACTGTAGTCAGCCATGTGGGAGTCTAGCACCCTAACCACTATGCCACCTGCTGGCCCCAAGAATCCAGCTCTCTTAACCACTGGGTGATGGGGCGTGAAAAATATCATTCTTATACTCCATGTTGTGTAATATATCGAAAAAAAATCAGAATCTAACTTGAAGAGGTTAAAGACAAATTGAGGGACATAATGGCTCTATTTCCCATCTCTTTTTTTTATTATTAGTTTTTTTATACATTAAAAAAAAAAATGTATGGGGCCAGCACATGGCATGGTGGTTAAGGCACTGGACACTCATACATGGCCAACCACAGTTCAAGTCCTGGACCTGGTGGCTTGCTTTCTCACTTTCCCTCTCTCTCTGGTCAAATTAAAATGAATGAATGAATAAATAAAATTAAATAAATAATTCTATAAATAAATAAATAAATAACATTTTAAAATGTATTATTATTATTGTTGTTACTTTTAAAAATTTGCTACAGGGCATGTGTTCTCACCAGAGAGAGAGAAAGTGAAAAAGCAAGCTGGCACATCCAGGATAAGAACTGCGGTAGGCCATGTGGGAGTCCAACACCTTAACCACCATGCCACCTACCAGTCCTTTTCAGTTGTTTTTTTTGTTTTTTTTTTTTAAAGAATTATTTTAATTTTATTTTATTTATTCATTTATTTTATTTTAATTTGACCAGAGAGAGTGACACAGAGAGGGAGAGAGAGAGAGAAAGTGAGAAAGCAAGCTGCCAGGTCTGGAACCTGAACCATGGTCAGCCATGTGGGAGTGTCCAGCACCTTAACCACCACGCCACCTGCTGGTCCCCTTTTCAGTTGTTTTTTATGCCAAAGGACAAGTGCACATACATTAAAAAAAGTGAGAGAGACAAAGACAAATCATGCCTCCAACAGGGCCTGGCCATGCCCGCAATCGTTTTTCCTCTGATTTTCCATCTCATCAGGATGCTGAATGCCTCTTTTTTTTTTTAAAGAATTATTTTTATTTAACCTTATTTATTTACTTACTTATTTAAATTTGACCAGAGAGAGACAGAGTGAGAGAGAGAGCGGGAAAGTAAGAAAGCAAGCTGCCAGGTCTGAGATTTAAACCACAGTCAGCCACGTGGAAGTCTAGTGCCCTTAGCTACCTATCACACCACCTTCGGACCCCAGATGCTGAGTGTCTTATGCAGGCACTTGTTGTGAAACCTATGGGGCTGGGATTTGAACCCCAGTCAGCAGCATAGGATCCAGTTTCCTCTGTGCAGTACCTAATTCCTATGCCATGGAGCTGACCCATCCATGCTTCAGTACAGTGAGACTGAACAGAGTGGGGCTTTGCAGGGTCCTCCTCTGGAATACCAGACAGGCATGGAATAACGCCACCACTCGGATAAGCACAACAAAGAAGCCACATCTAATTATGATTCATCTGTATCTAAGGGCAATTGTTCTAAATCTCCAAGAAAGGCTTAGCAATTTTTTGTTTGTTTTGGAGAGGATTTTGCTATAGGGTGCATGTGCTCGCCAGAAAGACAGAGAGACAGAAAGCGAGAAATCACCCCCCAGGGGAGATGGCCACACTGCAATCCCTTCTCCTCCATTCTCCTCTCAGAATCTTGGTCACATATGCACATGCGCCCGGTGTGAGATTAAGCCACCAGGTCTGGGACTCGAACCACGGTCAACTACATGGGAATCCAGCAACATAGCCATTACGCCAACTGCTGGTCCTAGCAATTTTTTTTTTGGAGGTTTTTGCTGTAGCATGTGCGCTCACCAGACAGACAGAGACAGAGAGACAGAAAACAACAAATCACCCCCCAAGGGGGATGGCTACGCCGCAATCCCTTCTCCTCCATTCTCTCCTCAGGATCTTAGTCACAGATGCACATGCACCCAGCATGGGTTTTAAGCCACCGGGTCTGGGACTTGAACCGTGGTCAACTGTATGGGAGTGACATAGCCATTACACTAACTGCTAGTCCCAGCAATTTTTTTTTTTTGAGAGATTTTCGCTATAGGGCGTGTGCACTGGCCAGACAGACAGAGAGAGACATAGAGACAGAAAGCGAGAAATCACCCCCCGGGGGGATGGTCACGCCGCAATCTCTTCTCCTCCATTCTCCTCTCAGGATCTTTGGCACGCACGCACACGCGCCCGGAGTGAGTTTTAAGCCACCGGGTCCAGGACACGAACCGCAGTCAACTACGTGGGAGTCCAGCGACAGCCATTACGCTAACTGCTGGTTCCCTAGCAATTTTTTTTTTAAGAGAGGTTTTTGCTATAGGGCACACGGACTCGCCGGAGAGACAGAGAGACCAAAGGTGAGAAATTATTCCCCGGGGGGATGGCCACACCTCAATTCCTTCTCCTCTTGGGATCTTAGGCATGCATGCACACACGCTTGGTGTGAGTTTAAGCTGCTGGGTCTAAGACTCGAACTGTGGTAGACTATGTGGGAGTCCAGTGACATAACCATAATGTCATCTGCTGGTCCCAAGGCTGATTTTGAGAAGAGCTCTCGAAAGTTTATTTCAAAGATACCAACACATTCCTTATTAACAGGCTGAGCTTTTACTTTCTCTCTTCTGCCTGGCTGTTACACACGAACCTGGAAAGTCTGGACTTGGAATTTCTCCATCTCCTATCCATGGCTCTTCTCCTTGTTCCAACTTGAAGATGATATCTGGTTTCATAACTTCATACCCTGTTCGGAGGGAATTACAAAGGCCTTCAATCCAGCCACTTAGGCTTTACAGCATCTGATGAACGAACAAGGTTCAAAGTTGGCACAATGAAGCTGCATAAATAAATATTTTATTTAACTGTATTTACCTATTTACTTAAATTTGACCAGAGAGGGACAGAGTGAGAGTGAGAGAGATACAGAAAGTGAGAAAGCAAGCCGCCAGGCCTGGGACTCAAACCGTGGTCAGCCATGTGGGAGTCCAGCACCCTTAACCACCACCACCTGCTGGCCCCCTTGAAGGTGCATAAATAGTTTAACATAATAAGTGATTCTCAAAGTTATGGTGATGGTCCACCTGATGACTAACGGGATCTTAAGAATCTTTGAGTTCTATAGTTCAAGCTGAAACCATTACACAATTCAGAGGCTCTAGAGGTAGTCTGCCTAGGTTCAGACCCAGGCTCCTGTTTACTTCTCAGTCCTTAGGAAAGTTACTTAATCTCTTGGAGGAGTCCGACCTGGTAGGGCCCCAGGATCTGTCTTGAGCTTTTGACCTCTACCTCTTAGGTCGGGTCAGCATGTTGGCAAGGCTGCTGCTGTGTAGCACCACCCCCCCTCCGCCCCAGGAATAAAACTTAGGTCAAATTAGCATGTCGGCAAGGCTGCTTGCTATTGGCTCCAGAAAAGTGTGGTAGCCTTGCTGGGAAGCGACCCCCTCTGACTCTCTGATATACTATAAAAAATTCCACAGCTCTCTCGAGTACGTGATGAGATTTTCCCAAAGTCCCCGACCACTCCCCTTGGCCCTGGGTGGGCAGAAGTTCTATCTAGGCAGAAATAGTCTTGACCTTTGGAAGAACCCTCAAGATACATTTAACATAAACTTAATCTTTTCTTTACATAAAATAGGATTAGGCCGATACTGGCCCAGGACACCCCCCGCCCTCACCAAGTGAAATAGATAAATATATTAGAATTCCTTAAATTAAGTTTTAGATCCCTATAAAACTATGTAAGTATCATTCTTTATTAAGACCCATGAGAACTAATTATTTATCTATACTTGAGATTTTCTTTTCTCAGCATCATTCCCGATAATCACAAGATGGCTGCTACGCCGCATCAGCTGATAATCATCTCTGCTTGCTGGAACCACTTTCCCGAAACTGCATTCCATGGAGACCCACCTACATCAAAGGAACAATTGCGGAACTGCACTAGACCCACCCTTAATCCAACCCTGAATAGAATCTATGTTCCCTACTGTTAAAACTTTAAGAGGTGAAAACTGAAACACGTAGCCCCTCTTCCATTTACTTGCATGTAACACATTTTCAATAAAAACTCATGATGATTCCTAGCAGGGGTCACTCCTCAGAGAGTAATCTCTGGGGGTGTCTGACTGAGGGTGTGCATGAAAAAGGCACCGAGGCCTTAGTCTTCTTCTTTTCCAGCATCTCCTCCGAAGAGTCAACCCACCCCCACCGAGGCTGGACCCTGGCAATCTCTCTTTGCCTCAATTTTCTCATCAGCCAAAAAGGCTAACAACTGTACCTGTCCCGAAAAGCTTGCTCTGATGATTAAATGACTCAATACATGTAAGCTTCGGTACGGCAGTTATGTAATTAGGTGCTGCTGTTACGAAGCTTCAGAAGCTGCATCACAAACTTGAAAGTTCTTCACTGGAAGGTGAGAGCCAAATACATCCTTGACTTCACAGACCAAGACACTTGGATCTTTTAAATTTAGTCTAAAACCATTAAGAGTTTCAGAGGTGTCCAGCCCACAGAAACAAAAACAGAGCAGTGTAATGGCAGTCTCAGCACTTGAGGGAGTTTTTCTCACCTAGTGACACGAGGCTGCTATAGTTTTCCAACATGACATCTCTGTACAGGTTCTTCTGGAAGGAATCCAAGAGCTGCCATTCCTTCTGTGTGAAGTCCACAGATAAATCTTCAAATGAGAACGACTCCTATAAGAGCAAATTCTAGTAAATTCAAAGCAGTCATTACTCTATGATGTGGGAGAGAAGTACGACAGCTTGAGCACATCATTCCCATCATAGAAAGTTACACAGAATTAACTATTCTTCCCTACCTTTGCACTATATTTTGTGTGATGAAATCCCATTATACATTCCTCCACCCTTCCTCTTTATACAACACATGAATAGATAACTTTAAAAATAATTATTAAATTGTATTTATTCCTTTTTTTTAATTTGATGAGAGAGAAAGGGAGAAAACAACAAGGACTCGAACTATGGTCGACTATGTGGGAGTGTCCAGTGCCTTAACCACCACGACACCTGCTGGCCCCAATGACTTTTTTTAGGGGTGGGGGGGAGAGGTTTTTGCTATAGGGAGCATGCGCTCGCCAGAAAGACAGAGACAGAGAGACAGAAAACCAGAAATCACCCCCCCCAGGGGGGATGGCCATGCCACAATCCCTTCTCCTCTTGGGATCTTGGACATGCACACACATGTACCCGGTGTGAGATTAAGCCACCGGGTACAAGACTCGAACCATAGTCGACTACATGGGAGTCCAGCGACACAGCCATTATGCTAACTGCTGGTCCCAACTTTATTATTTTTTTTTTAATTGCCAACAGTGTGTCTGGTTGCCAAAGAGAGAAAGAGAAAGCACGCCCCAATGGGAAGTGGTTGCACACAATACTTTTTCTCCATTTTTTCATCCTGTCAGGATTTGGGGCATGCACATATGTAAGTTCTTGGCGTGTTTTTCAAGCAACCAGGGCTGGGATTCAAACCATGGTCACTCGCATGGATCCAGCTCCCACTGCACAGCAGTTAACCACTGTACAATGGGGCCAGCCCTGGATTATGCAAATTTTAAATCCCCTGAACCACCAACAATATTTTTAAAAGAACTATTTTATTAAACTCATTTATTTATTTACTTTTAATTTTACCGGAGAGGGACAGAACAAAAGCGAGAGAGAAGGAAAGTGAGAAAGTAAGGTCCCGGACTTGAACCATGGTAGGCCATATGTGAGTCCAGCACCATTAACCACCATGCCACCTCTGTATTCCCCAACCAACATGTTTTTTCTTTTAATAAAAAAAATTGTATTTACTTAGAGGCATTCAGAATGTCAACAAAACAGCTGCCACTTTTTTTTTTTTTTTTTTTGCAATTACAGAGTGGTATTCAGTTAACAGAACAACAATTATTTCGTATAAGCTGCATCAGAGACAACTGAAGATGAAAAATCTACCATCCCCATATATAACTAATTTGTGCTGTGCACCAACAAGAACCTGCTTTAAATTTCCATGCCAATTTACAACCCCCATACTGTACCAGGCAAGGCTAGTGGCTATTGAAAATACCACCAGGACAGGGCTATCTAAAGACACATTCGGTAGTGTGTTAACTATACAAAAAAAGACACTGTACAGTTTTTTAAAAATCTTACACAGCCTTACATTTCAATTTTTTCTTTAAAAGGAGTTGTGTACAGGGGGGTTAAATGCTTTATAGACAAGGAAAAAAAAACTGCACTAGAACCAACTTATTCATCATCATCTTCTTCATCTTCCTCTTCTTCCTCATCTTCTTTATCTTCGTCTTCCTCCTTCTTTTTCTTGCTCTTTTCAGCCTTGACAACTCCCTTTTTTGCTGCATCAGGCTTTCCTTTAGCTCGGTGTGCAGCAATATTGTTTTTGTATTTTTCCTTCAGCATAGCAGCCTTTTCATAAGGCCGTTTATCATCTGTAGCAGTGCTATTCCACATCTCTCCCAATTTCTTTGCAACATCACCACCGGACAGGCCAGGATATTCTCCTTTGATTTTTTGGGCGATATTCAGAACAGAACAAGAAAAAGGCCGAAGGAGGCCTCTTGGGTGCACTGGGATCCTTGAACTTCTCTTTTGTTTCCCCTCTAGGAGGGATATAGGTTTTCACTTCTCTTTCATAACGGGCCTTGTCCGCCTTTGCCATATCTTCAAACTTCCCTTTCTCTTTAGCAGACATGGTCTTCCCCCTCTCTGAGCACTTCTTAGAAAACTCTGAGAAGTTGACTGAAGCATCTGGGTGCTTCTTCTAGTGCTCCTCCCGGCAAGTTTGCACAAAAAGAATGCATATGATGACATTTTGCCTCTCAGCGTCTTAGGATCTCCTTTGTCCATGTTTAGTTATCTGTCCTCCACGAGGCAGAGTCGCCCAGTGCCCGTCTGGCTCTCACTTGCCTCAGCGCTGTCTCTATGGAGCTCAATGTACTGCAATGGCTCCCCAACCAATATTTTTTAACACTCAAATCGACCATGAAAAAGGTATTAGCAAAAGAAAGCTAATGCTTTCAAAAACTGCTTAGTGTTGGGCCAGCAGGAGGCATGGAGGTTAAGGCACTGGATTCCACATGGCCAACTGAGCAGTTCAAGTCGTGGACCTGGCGGCTTGAAAATCATGCTGGGTACGTGTGCATGCATGCCAAATATCCTGAGAGAAGACTGGAGAAGGGATTGGGAGTGGCAATCATACCCCTGGAGTCGGGTTTGATTTCTCACTTCTCTTTCTCTGGGAAGTGCACATGCCCTATAGCAAAACTAAAAAAAAAAAAAAAAAAAACCTGCTTAGTCTTGCCAAGAGCTTCAACATGTACACTTACAATTAAACTATTTTAACAGCAAAGAGAAAAATAAAGGTCAGCAGATGGCACAGAGGTTAAGGCAGCTAGATTCCACACTGCTAACTATGTGGTTCCAGTCCTGGAGCCTAAAGGTCTGAAATGCCAGGTATGTGTGCACGTATGCCCAGAATCCTGAGAGAATGGAGAAGGGACTACGGTATGGCTATCCTCAAAAGGGGTGATTTCTCATTTTTCCTCTCTCTCTCACTGTCTCTTTCTGGTGAGCACACATGCCCAGGAGCAAATTGAAAAATAATAATCATTTTTTTGGGAGAGGTTTCTGCTATAGGGCACATGTGCTCACTGGAAAGACAGAGACGGACAGAGAGAAAGAAAGCGAGAAATCACCCTGCAAGTGGGATGGCCACGCTGTAATCCCTTCTCCTCCATTCTCCTCCTGGGATCTTGGGCATGCACGAACACACGCCAAGCGTGAGTTTAAGCCACCAGGTCCAGGACTCAAGCCGCGGTCGACAACATGGGAGTCCAGCGACATAGCCATTACGCCAACTGCTAGCCCAAATAATATTTTTTTTTTTAAAAAAGAGTTATTTATGAGCTATCCCTGTAGTGTAGTAGTTCAGGGAGCCAGGTCCCCCACTGCCAAATGCAAGTCAAATCCCAGCCCCAGCAGCTTGAAAAATATTCTGGGCATGTGTGCCCCAAATCCTAGTGGGTAGAGAAACTGAAGGGATTGCAGCATGGCCATGCCCCACTGGGAAATGCTTTCTTCTCTCTATCACTATGGCAAGCATGAGAACACTGACAATATAATAAAAAGTGGTATCTTTGGGACCAGCAGGTGGTGTGGCACTGGATTAAGGTTAAAGCAAAGGATTCCCACATGGCCGACCATGATTTGAGCACCAGACCCAAGAGCCTGAAAAATCACTCTGGCATATGTGCATACATGTCCAAAATCTAGAACAGAGAAGGGATTACAGCACAGTCATCCCCCAGGATGATTTCTCACTTTCCCTCCCTCTGCCTCTCTCCCGTCAGCACACATGCTTCATGAGAAAAACAAGCTATTTACTTACTTATTACAAACCCAAAAATCTGGGAACCAAGTTTGCAACTCAAATTCAGTAATTATGTAAGACACTGAAGTTTACAAATATTCAAACCTTAAAGAACTTAAGGTCTGGGACCAGCAATTAGTGTAATGGCTATGTCGCTGGACTCCCATGTAGTCGACCGCGGTTTGAGCCCCGGTCCCAGTAGCTTAAACTCATGCCGGTGCATGTGCATGCGTGCCCAAGATCCCGAGAGGAGAAGGGATTGTGGCGTGGCCATCCCTCCTGGGGGTGATTTCTCGCTTTCTGTCTGTTTCTGTCGTTCTGGTGAGCACATGTATCCTATTTTAAAAAAAAAAAAAAAAACTCTCAAAAATAAAAAAGAACTTAAGGTCTTATAGCTAATAAATCACTGCTTCAATTTTTCAATTTTATCTCAGTCCTGATCTTCCATTCTTAGGATATTCTTCTCGATTTCTTTTTCTAAGTTTTGCTATAAAGCATATGCACAAGACAGAGACAGGGAAAGTGAGAAATCAACCCCCAGAGGATGGCCACACTGCAATCCCTTCTCCTCCATTTCCTTTTGGTGTTATGGGCATGCATTCATGCATCCACACAGGCCCCGTGTGTTTTCTCAGGTCACTGAGTCCCGGATTCGAACCCCACAGTTGGCCGTGTGTGATCCAGTCCCTTAATCTCCACTCCATCTGCAGGCCTTCCCCAGAATGCTTAACTATATTTTAACTAAGCATTTTTACTAAAAGATACACATCTCTTCTAGTCGTTCAGAAAAATAACGAGGAATAAACAACGAACTCACCTGGAACATGGCCATTTCCTGCTGCATGTGCAAGATGATTACAAGGCTGAGGTCTGTTCTATTCAGTGCCTCTCCTGTTTCTGTCCAAAGCTCTGAAGTGCGGTCTTCTCCACGGAGAAATTCCTGGTTCCAGGCACTCCCCTTATCTCCCACCCATGAACAGGCTTACTTATGGGAAGCCAGGATCTGTGGACTTAGGGATAAAGGCACTTTATTTTTTAAAGAATTATTTTATTTAACTTTATTTACTTACTTATTTTAATTTGACCAGAAAGGGACAGAGCAAATGAGAGAAGGAAAGTGAGAAAACAAGCCGGCAGGTTCAGGACTTGAACCACAGTCGGCCCGGTGGGAGTCCAGCATCTTTAACCACTATGCCACCTGCCGGCCCCAACAAATGTACTTTAACTGGTATATTCACACTGCACCTGAAATCTTTTCCTTTCTTCTTAGGGCCCACAAATTCATGATCATCTGAGGCCAGTGTATGTTTGCTATGTAACTATAACAGGGCTCTTGGAGACAGAAATACAATGTGTTAAAACAGAACAGTCTATATCTCTGCCAGCAAATAAAGAAATAGAAATAAAGTAATTCTGAGATTAATTCAATATTCGGTCTAGATATTGAAATGCAAATCATTTTAACAGGTGCTACAAAGAAAAAGACTACTTTATTTTAGGGAGATGGGATTTTTCAAAGTTTGTGCAATTTTTTTTTAAAGGATTAGCTTCTCTGGGGCGGCGGTCGCTGAGACAGCGGCTGTCGGAAGCCAGACTCTGGGCATCAGGTACTACAAGTTTAGTGGCTCCATGCAGAAGTTGGCGGGAATATGGGCTTCAGATGCCTATGGCCTGCAGGGATTAATGCCTGTGGCTTCCACAGAAGTACCACCTATCATATTTCCCTTACTAACTAAACTGATCTCTAACTTCACTGAATATGATTATGCTGGGAAAAACAAAGTTCCAGAGCTGCAGGAGTTTTTCCAGAAATCTGATGAGGTGTGCCCATCCACCTGAAATGAAGCTTGCCTGATCAAATGCTTTACCAACCACCATGGCCCTGTCTGTAGGAGGGAACAACTACTGTCTGATCACGCTCTACATGGCTTCACAGCCCAGACACAAATGACCTGCAGTGCAGAGAACTGGTCTGCTTTTAGGCATAGACCCTTTAGGTTTTAATTTTTGCTTTTTTCTTTCTTTTCTTTGGCTTATATGACCTACTTAATGTTTTTTTCAAAAAAAATACAAAGATACAAAGACACTATTTTCATTTGTTTATGAACTGTATATGCCCTGTGGGTGCTCGTTCAATAGAATTACTGTTTCAACAAAACAAGCTGTGCTCTGCATCTGGACTTCTGATTTCCCTGGAGGTTGTGGACAAAGGCTGTACACAGGCTCATTAATACCAGGCTATGCTGAGGACCTTGGGGGCCTGGGGTTGTGTTTTTTTGTTTTTTGGTTTTTTTTTGAGAGGTTTTTCCTATAGGGCGCGTGTGCTCACCAGACAGACAAAGACAGAGAGACAGAAAGCGAGAAATCACCCCCCAAAGGGGATGGCCATGCCGCAATCCCTTCTCCTCTATTCTCCTCTCGGGATCCTGGGCACGCACGCACACGCGCCCGGCGTGAGTTATAAGCCACCGGGTCTGGGACTCGAACCGCGGTCGACTACGTGGGAGTCCAGCAACATAGCCATTACGCTAACTGCTGGTCCCTGGGGTTGTGTTTTTGAGCATGGCATGTAGAAAGCTTTCCAGATTTAGATGTGACTGAGGAGAGAAGACAGAAGTCAAGGCCAGCTGCATAAAATGAAGGGTTCAAGTTAGTAGTCACCTTGGGATTCTCCCATTTTGCAGTAAAATGTTACTAGAAATTATTTGCATTCTGCCTCTGTTCAGTATCGGGCAGTTTGCTTCAAAGGGTTATTTGCCTCATCTCAGCTTGTTAGTGAGATTGTATGTGTACCTGATGTGTATCTACTCCACCATGGGACAGAGAACACCTGTTCAGTGCTGCACCCTAGATCGGTGTCTGCCGTGTTAATGAAGTTGTGCCACGAATTCTCCTCTGTTTTAAAAATGCTAAGTCTTGAGGGGTCAGGAGGTGGTATGGTGGTTGAGGTGATGGACTCCCAAAAGACCGACCATGGTTCAAGACCCGGATGTAGCAGCTTGCTCTCTCACTTTCTCTCTCTCTCTCTCCCTCTCTCTCTCACTGTCTCTCTTGTGAATCCATGTACCCTATAGCAAATTTAAAAATAATAATAATAAATAAAATTAAATAAATAATTCTTTTTAAAAATGTTAAGATTTGAAATTATGACTTGTTTTTACTATGGAATAAATATATGAATAAAAAGAATTATTATTTTATTCAACTTTATTAATTATTATTATTATTATTCAACTAACAAGAGAAACACAGAGGGAGGGAAAGTGAGAAAGCAATCCACCAGGTCCAGGACTCGAACTGCAGTTGGCCATGTGGGAGTCCAGTGCCTTTAACCACCAAGCCACCTGCTAGCCCCCAAAGCTTGTGATCTGGGTTAAAACACAACTGAAGGGCCAGCTGGTGGCATGGTGGTTAATGCAGCTGGATCTCTTGGCCAACTGCACAGTTCGAGTCCTAGACTCAGCAGGTTGAGAAACACACTGGATGCATGTGTACGCATGCCCAAACTCCAGAGAGGAGAATGGAGAAGGAATTGCAGTGTGTCCATCCACTGTGGGCAGAAGGCTGGGGAATGTTACTTCTCACTACTGCGCTCTGTCTCACTGGCAAGAACAAAAAAAATTTCCCAGGACCAGCAGTTGGCATAATAGCTATGTCACTGGACTCCCATATAGTCCACCCCAGTTCGAGTCCCGGACCCAGAGGCTTAAACTCACACCAGGCATGTGTATGTGCATGTCCAAGATCCCAAGAGGAGAATGGAGAAGGGATTGTGGTGTGGCCATCCCCTCTGGGGATGATTTCTTGCTTTCTGTCTCTGTCTCTCTGGCGAGCACACACACCCTATAGCAAAAACCTCTCAAAAAAAAAAAAAAAAAATTCCCAATAAGATTATAAATTAGTTGGTTTTTCCTCATAATTCTATTGCTATATGGATTGTAGGCTTAAAGCTATGTTGTCTGATGCACAGATTATATATTTCAGTATATCTATGTATTTCTAGGATTACTTCTATTTTGTAATGACACTCCATATCTCAGATAATGCTTTTCGCCTTAAAATCTATTTTACCTTAGAAAAGGTTGGTAATAGCAGCACTCTTTTGGTTAGGACCTGCCTGGTGTGTCATCTTCCTTCCAACTACATTAAAATTTCAGCATCACTATGTTTATCCCTGATAAGCAGCTCAGAGCTCAAATTAGTTGGACTTTTAAAAAAATATATGAAATCAATAACCAGGTTTCTTCCTATGGGTTTTATTCGTTGGCTCTGCCACAGGGTGCATATATTTGCCAGAAAGAGACAGAGAGAGAGGGAAAATGAGAAAGCACCCCACAATGAGGCATGGTCACACTGCAATCTCTTCTCCATTCCTCCATCCTGTCAAAATTTTGGGCATGGGGAACCAGCAGTTAGCGTAATGGCTATGTCGCCGGACTCCCACGTAGTCGACCGCGGTTCACGTCCCGGACCCGGTGGCTTAAAACTCACGACGGGCGCGTGTGCGTGCGTGCCCAAGATCCTGAGAGGAGAATGGAGGAGAAGGGATTGCGGCGAGGCCATCCCCCCCGGGGGGTGATTTCTCGCTTTCTGTCTCTCTGTCTCTCTCTGTCTGTCTGGCGAGCGCACGCGCCCTGTAGCGAAAACCTCTCCAAAAAATAAAAAAATAAAAAAATAAAAAAATTTTGGGCATGTCCACACACATACCTGGCAGGTTTCTCAAGCTGTCAGCTCCTAGACTCGGACCGCATGGTCTCCCATGTGTGATCCAGTTTCCTTAACCACCAGACTATGATCTGGCCCCAGTAGTCAGCTTTTTGTTTTTTAAATTTTCAATTTGCTGTAGGGCATGTGCACTCACCAGAGAGCCAGAGAGAAAAAGTAGGAAAGCACCCTTCGTGGGGTGACCACGTCACAATTCGCTCTCTTCCATTTCTCCATCCTTTTGGGATTATGGCCACACAGGCACACACACACACAGGCACACACACACACAGGCACACACACACACAGGCACACACACACACAGGCACACACACCCTGTGTTTTTCAAGCTGCCAGGTCCAGGTCTCAAACCTCATGGCTGGCCACATGGGATCAAGCTACCTTAACCATCAGACCAGCTGGCTAGCTCTAACAGCTTTTTAACTGAAAAATTCAGTATCAATGTACTTACTGTAGTTCTTTTTTTTTTTTTTTTTTGAGACGTTTTTGCTATAGGGCATGTGCACTCGCCAGATAGACAGAAAGAGGCGTGAGTTTTAAGCCACCAGGTCCGGGATGTGAACTGCAGTCGACTACGTGGGAGTCCAGCGACGTAGCCATTACACCAACTGCTGGTCCCATACTGTAGTTCTTATATTATTGCCTTTCTCCCTCTCCTTTCTTGTCTTATGAGTAGCTATCTCTATTTGGTAAAATAGTAAGGGTAAAATAGACCTCACAGTATCATTCTGATAGATACTGACAGCAACTGGTACCTTGTACTGATAATAACAACAGCAGCTAATATTTGAGGCTTTTTTTGAGGCTTTCTTTAAAGAATCATTTTGTTTAACTTTATTTTTATTTACTTTTTTTTTTCTGTAGAGGTTTTTGCTATAGGGTACATGCGCTCACCAGACAGAGACAGAGAGAGAAAAAGCGAGAAATCACCCCCCCAAGGGGGATGGCCACGCCGCAATCCCCTCTCCATTCTCCTCTTGGGATCTTGGGCACGTACGCACATGCACCCGGTGAGTTTACGGGACTCGAAATGCAGTCTACTACATGGGAGTTCAGCGACATAGCCATTACGCTAACTACTGGCCCCTCATTTACTTATTTTAATTTGACAGAGAAGGACAGAGTGAGAGAGAGATAAAAGTGAGAAAGCAAGATACCAGGTCCAGGACTCGAACCGCAGTTGGCCATGTGGGAGTCCAGTGCCCTTAACCACCATGCCACCTGCGGGCCCCGAGGGATTTTTTAAAAATTATTTATTTAATTTTATTTATTCATTTATTTTAATTTGACCAGAGAGACAGAGAGAGAGAGGGAAAGTGAGAAGGTAAGCCACCAGGTCCGGGACTTGAACCATGGTCGGCCATGTGGGAGTGTCCAGCACCTGAACCACCACGCCACCTGCTGGCCCCTCCGAGGGTTTTTTTAAAGAATTATTTTATTACTGGGACCAACAGATGGCATAATGGCTATGTCACTGGACTCCCAAGTAGTAGACTGTGGTTCAAGTTCTAGACCCAGTGGCTTAAACTCATGCCGAGTGCATGTGCGTGTGTTCGTGCTCAAGATCCAGAGAGGAGAATAGAGGAGAAGGGATTGTGGTGGGGGATGATTTCTCGCTTTCTGTCTCTCTGTGTCTCTGTCTTTCTGGTGAGCACAAAGGCCCTATAGCAAAAAAAGCTCCCCCAAAAAAGAATTATTTTATTATTATTTTTTTTAATTTTTAAAAGGATTATTTAATTTTATTTATTCATTCATTCATTTCAATTTGACCAGAGAGAGAAAGTGAGAAAGCAAGCCACCAGGTCCAGGACTTGAACCGTGGTCAGCCATGTGGGAGTGTCCAGTGCCTTAACCACCATACCACCTGCTGATCCCTAACATTTTAATTTGACCAGAGAGAGAAAGTGAGAAAGCAAGCTCCCAGGTCCGTCTGGGACTCAACCATGGTTGACCATGTTGGAATCTAATGCCTTAACCACACCACTGGCTGATCACTTTTTAGTATTTTCTATGTGAGACAACATACTAAACATTTTATAATGTAACCCTTACAGACAACACTACATCACGTTTAACATAAACTCTTTAACGAGCAATTCTAACTTTTGTTTTTTAGCATTTTGTCATAAGGTATATGCACTCTCCAGAGAGAGAAAGAGAGAGGGAAAGTGAGAAATTACCCCCTAGGGGGAATGGCCACACCACAATTCCTTCTCCTCCATTCTCTTCTCAGAATTTTGGGCATGTACACACACACACATGCACCTGGCATGAGTTTCAAGTTACTAGGTCTGGGACTGAAACCACAATAGGCCATGTATTGGGTTGTCAGAAAAATCATGACGCATTTTTGCACAGGAAAATATAGGAAAAATATGGGGACCAGCAGTTAGCGTAATGGCTATGTCGCTGGGCTCCCATGTAGTTGACTGGGGTTCAAGTCCCGGACCCGGTGGCTTAAACTCAGGCCAGGTGCGTGTGCATGTGTGCCCAAGATCCCGAGAGGAGAATGGAGGAGAAGGGATTGTGGCATGGCCATCCCCCTGGGGGGTGATTTCTCGCTTTCTATCTCTCTTATCTTTGTGGTGAATGCACGTGCCCCATAGCAAAAACCTCTCCCCACCCCACCCCCTAAAAAAAAGGAAAAATACATCATGACTTTTCCAACAACCCAACAGGAGTCCCACACTTATCCAACATACCACCTGCCGGCCTGCAATTCTACCTTCCATCTGTACGAAAAAAGGCTCGGAAGCAGCTTTGGAAATGTTGCAAATAGAAAACAATGACTGTGAAAGGCCCAATGTGGGGCCAACAGATGGCATAGTGGTTAAGGTGCTACACTCCCACATGGCTGACTATGGTTCAAGTCCTAGATCCAGCGGCTTGAAACACACCAGGCACGTGTACATGCATATCCTAAACCCTGAGGGGAGATGGTGCAGTGGTTACACTGCTGGACTCCCACATAGTGGATCATGGTTCGAGTCCTGGACCTGGCGACTTGAGACCTCACACTGGGCTCGTGTGCAAGTGTGGCCAAGATCCCAAGAGGAGAATGGATTGTGGTGTGGCCATTCCCTCTTAGGGGTGATTTCTCACTTTCTGTCTCTCTGTCTGTCTTGTGCACCCTATAGCAAAAATCTTTCTCGAAAACAAAACAAAAAAACCTACATAATAATAAAAAGAATATTTGACATTGGCTCCAGAAACAATAAACAGATAAATGAAGCATAATAGTCCAAATAAGCAAGAATTTATCCTATGTAAGTGGGGCACTGCAAAGCCCTAGGTAAAACTGGATTACTTAATGAGTAAGAATTAACATTTAAAGAAAATAAAGATAACTACTTCATATAACAAACTCCTTTCAATTTAATTAGATTACACTAATGATGGCCTAACCTGGTGACATAGTCAGAAGCAAACTGAATCATAAGAGTGGAAGCCATGGGGCTGACTGCGGTTTTAGATCTGCAGTTCATACGGAAAACTGGGTGCCTCTAACAAGCTCGAGGGCTGGGAAAGGGATCAGAGAGGCACCAAGCCTTGTTACAAGTGCCTCTCTCGGGGTTAGCCCGTGGGTGGTGGTTTAAGTTGCTGTATTCCCAAATGGCTGACTGCAGTTTGAGTCCCAGACCTGAAGGCTTGAAAATCACTCCAGGGGGACCAGTAGGTGGCACGGTGGTTAAGGTGCTGGACACTCCCACATGGCTGACCATGGTTCGAGTCTCAGACCTGGTGGCTTGTTTTCTCACTTTCCCTCTCTCTCTGGTCAAATGAAAATAAATAAATGAATAAATAAATAATTCTTAAAAAAAAAAAAAAAAAACACTCCAGGTGGGTGTGCATGATTGCCCCAAATCCCAGGATAGTGGAGGAGATGGGGTTGTGGTGGCATGGTCATACCGACCCCCAGCAGGTGATGTCTCACTTTCCCTCTGTCTCTCTCTGGCAAATGCATGCACCCTATGACAAAAAACTTAAAAAAAAAAAAAAAAGTAAATAAAGACTGCTTTCCCTTTCTGTCTAACGCACATGCTCTCTACCATGAGTAAAATAAATACTTCTTTCCACCCTCCAATGAAAAACGAAATAACAAAATTAGTGAAAATTTGTATACTTTGGGAAGAAATATCTACACAAATAATTAGGGAAAAGCCAAAAAAAACAAACAAAACAAAAACAGTCAAATTAACCCACAGCCTAGTAGTTAAATGTGCCAGATCCCACGTGGCCAATCGCAGTTCTAATCCCAGCCCAGTGACTTGAAAAACACACCAGACATATGCGTGCATGCCCAAAACCCCCTCAGGACGGGGAAAAGGAAGGGAGTTGGAACATGCTGATGCACCTCTCCCTGCCTGTTTCTCTGGCAAGCATACGTGCCCTCTGACAAAAAATAAATAATAAATTTATCCATTGAAAAATGTAGACACCAGCAAATGGTGTAATTAATGGTTATGTGCCTGGACTTCCACATGACCAACTGCGGTGCGAATCCCAACCCAATGGCTTAAAATTCATGCCAGGCGCATGTATATGTGCGCGTCCAAATCCTGAGAGAAGAATGGAGGAGGAGAAAGGACTGCAACACGGTGATCCCCCCCGAGGGTGATGTCTCACTTTGTTTCTCTGTCTCTCTAGAGAGCGCACATTCTCTAAAGCAAAAATGTCTCTAAAAAGAAAAAAAAAAGTAAAACCAGGCCAGTCAGTAGCACAAGAGTTAAGGCAGCTGGATCCCAGATGGCTGACTGCTAGGTTCCAGTCCCATGCCCAGCTGCTTCATATACACACCAGGTACCTGTGCAATGCTCAAAATCCAGAAAGGAAGGAAAGAGAAGGGCCTGCAGCATGACCTAACCCCATCAATGCAGAACCTAGCCTAATTTAAACTCACTGTTTTTTGCTTTGTTTACCTGTAACGCTGCAGCTCTCCCTGTGACAGTTCTCAAATGCATCTTCAGAAGGGTCAACCTTCATCATCATCCCATACTCCACTCATCACCAAGGCCTAGGGGACCTCAAAGGAAGGCAGAGAATAACGAAACTAACTGGGCTTGTAAGTACTGAGTCAGATGTTTCACATACCATACTGCCATTCTGAACATACCAGCACCCAGGTACGGAAAAATGAAAGCTTTGGGAACCAGCAGTTAGCATAACGGCTATGTCGCTGGACTCCCACGTAGTCGACCGCGGTTCGTGTCCCGGACCCGGTGGCTTAAAACTCACGCTGGGCACGTGTGCGTGCATGCCCAAGATCCTGAGAGGAGAATGGAGGAGAAGGGACTGAGGCGTGACCATCCCCCCTGAGAGGTGATTTCTCGCTTTCTGTCTCTATCTCTCTGTCTGTCTGGCGAGCACACGCACCCTATAGCAAAAATCTCTCCAAAAAAAAAAAAAAAAAAAGAAAAGAAAAAATGAAAGCTTTGAGAGGTTCAGCAAGTTGCCCAAGTTATGATGAAGGAAGTAGCAGATCTGGACCACTCACTACACCACCCCCAAGTCCACCACAGAACTGTGACCCCAAGGCCCCAGCAATAGCAGAGGGTGGAATGACAAAGGTCTTCAGTGTCCCTATACGTATTCCCAGGACAGATGCAACAAGGTCCTCTAAACCCCTGACGTCATCAGGAAATAAATTTTATCAGGGGCCAGTTGAAAAACCTCCCTCGGCAAGTTTAAACTCCCCACTTGGGACAAAATTTTTCACATTAAGGGAAAATAATACTGACACACCGTAATGGCTTTAAGCAAAAAAATCCAGCACATTCTTAATTTTTAAGAATGATAAATGGGTAAGAAACACTAAAATCACAAATTGTTAGTTATGTATGTATGTATGTATGTATGATTGATTGATCTATTTATCTATTTATGAATAACACACTTTTGCTATAGATTGCGTGATTGATTGATCTATTTATCTATCTATTTATGAATGACACATTTTTGCTATAGGTTGCGTGTGCGTGCCAGGAAGACAGAGACAGAGAGACAGAAAGTGAGAAATCACCTCCCAGGGGGGACGGCCACGCTGCAATCCCTTCTCCTGCATTCTCCTCTCGGGATCTTGGACAAGCACACATATGCACCCGGAGTGAGTTTAAGTTGCTGGGTCCAGGACTTGAACCACGGTCAACTACATGGGAGTCCAGCGACATAGCCATTACACCAACTGCTGGTCCCCACAATATGTCTATTGATTAAAAATGAATGACGCAACATGGTAGCAGAACTATCTCCTGTCAATAAGATAATGAAAGAATTTTGTTTTAATCTGTTTGTCAAGATGTTCCAAATTGGGCTGACCAGGAACATAGTGGTCAAGCGCTGTGTGAAGAAAGGGAGCTCTCCCATGACCCACTACTGCTGAAGTCCCAGCTCCGGGGGCTTTTAGAAATAGGTGCCAGGAGCAACAGCGACACAAAATGGCACCACCACAGGCTCGGTAGTAAAAGTTCCCCGCAACTTCCGACTGTTGGAAGAACTTAAAGAAGGCTAGAAAGGAGGAGGAGACGGCACAGTTAGCCGGGATCTAGAAGATGACAAAGACATGACACTTACATGATGGACAGGGATGATAACTGGGCCTCCAAGAACAAGGTATGAATACCCAGTATACAGCCTTAAAATAGAATATGGATGTAAATACCCAGAAGCACCTCCCTTTGTAAGATTTCTTTTTTTCTTTTTTGGAGAGGTTTTTGCTATAGGGCGCGTGCGCTCACCAGACAGACAGAGAAAGACAGAGAGACAGAAAGCAAGAAATCACCCCCCAGAAGGAATGGTCACGCTGCAATCCCTTCTCCTCCATTCTCCACTCGGGATCTTGGGCACGCACGCACACGCGCCCAGCGTGAGTTTTAAGCCACCGGGTCCGGGATGCAAACCGTGGTCGACTATGTGGGAGTCCAGCGACATAGCCATTACACTAACTGCTGGTTCCCATCCCTTTGTAAGATTTCTAACAAAAATCGATATGAATACAATGAACTGTTCTAATGGAGTGGTGGACCCAAGAGCCACATCCGCGTTAGCAAAGTGGCAGAATTCATAAAGCATCGAAGTTACCCTGCAGGAGCTTTGGGGCCTAACAATGTCTAAAGAGAACATGAAGTCCCCTAAGCACCAGAAGCACAGCGCTACAGCAATTAATTAGAAAACCACAGCCCTGCCCCCATGTGACATAAGCAGTCTTCATTTTCTACAGCAGTCAATTTTATAGATACCTCTTGTAGACCTCAAGTACTGGAAAGGAAGTTCCCACTCAAAGGCAATTTATCTTAAGATACTGTGACACCGAGTTTCTGTCCATTTGAGATATATGAATTGTGCTATAACAAATCATCCTGCTGAGTGTAACCACTGCTCAAGAGTTGAACTCCTGGGATCAAGAAAGTGTATTTAAACTGATTCTTATCATAAAAAAAAGAAAAGAAAAGAAAGAAAAAGAAGAGAAACACAGGTGCCAGCCAGGCTGCCCAGATCCCTGAGGGGAAGGGAAGCGGGAAGAGAGGGGCTGCGGCAGTACCAGGCTCCATTTTGAGGTGCTTTCTCTCTGTCCACTGCCTCCTCCCCCTGGCCATTAATTTAAAAACAAAAATGTGGGGCCAGCAGGTGGGGCCAGCATGGTGGTTAAGGGCACTGGACGCCCACATGGCTGACCATGGTATCAGTCCCGAACCTGCTGGCTTTCTCTCTCTCTTTCACTCTCCCTCTGTACATCTCTGGTCAAACTAAATAATAATAAAGTAAATAAATAAAAAGTTACGTTTTTAAAAAATAAATAAAAACAAAGATGCTGGGGCCAGCAGGTGGCGTGGTGGTTGAGGCGCTGGACTCTCACATGGCTGACATGGTTTGAGTCCCGGGTTTGGCAGGTTGCTTTCTCACTTCCTCTCTTTCTTTTTCTGTCTGGTAAAGTTAAAATAAATGAATATATAAGTAAAATTAACTAAATATTTTTTAAAAGATGCTACGAACTGACTAAATATTTGAAGTTTATACTAACAGAAAGAATGAATATATATTATTTCTCACAAAATAAAAGTCCTAAACCCAAAAAAACAGCAAGCAAGCAGAGCAGCTGCAGTCCAGCGCCAAATGGCTGAGACTAAATAAACAGTAAGCAGAAAGAGGCCGTATGCGTGACCTCAGAAGGCATCACAGACGGAGGGCTCGTTTTTCACTCCTTCGCTTTGGGAGTTAAAAAACCCGCGACCCAGAAATCGTGAGTGGACGGCCCTAACAGGCGGCAGAGGGGGCAGAAATCACGGCGACGCGGGCAAGCTCGCTGGCCGCACCTGCTCGGAGAGCCGGGCCGAGCGCGGCGCTCCCGCGGGCCACACGGCCGACCCCGCGTGCAGCGCAGGCCGCGGGGTCCCCGGAACCCGCTAACCGGACACCGGGCGAGGCCCGGGGAGGGCGGTGGCGCCTCCCGCAGCAGAGCTCGGCCCGTCGCCCTCCACTCGCCGCCCGGACGCCGCCCGGGAGCTGCCGCCGTCCCCGGTCCGGCCTCACCGCGGATGACCGTGACCTCCGCCGGCGTCGCGCGGCGGCCCGGAGACCCGCGACCAACACAGCCCTCCGCAAGGCGGCCGCCGCGACCCCGCCGCGGGCACTGGACTCACGCACACGCCACCGCGGACGCCGAGCCCCAGCCTCCGGGACAGGAACCGCGACCCCGGACTCGGCGCCGCCGCCCGCCGTCAGCTTTTGTGCGCCAGACCCAGCGCGCCGGGAAAGGACGGAGCGGGGCGTGCTCCTGCGCGCGCGCCCTGACACGCACGGCGCGAGGCGCGCGCCGCTCGTAGCCGCGAAGGACAAAGCCGAAGACAGCGCCTGCGCGAGCGCAAGGAGCTTTCGAACTACACCTCCCAGAATGCTCGGCGGGACGCGGCGTCCTGTGTCCGGGAGGCCCGGCCGAGAGACGTCAGAAACGCCAACCGCGTGCTGTGTGAGCTGCGCGGACGCCAGCCCGTGAGGAACGCCGCGGTAGAGACTAGGAAACCAACGCCGCCCAAGAACTCGGGCTGCGGAGTGCACGGCCAGATTCCCCAGGTCCCCGATGAGGCCCTGACCAGCTGGAGACTGTTCTGAAAACGCCACGTTTTCCTCGTGACGCTCCCTAGGCCCTCTCGTTCCTTTGTCGTTATTAACGGCGAGCAGCAGCAGTCCAAACACTAAAAAAGCTCTTAGCTAAGTCATTTGACGTCATTAGGTACATTTTCTTTCCTTTCTTTCTTTTTTTATAACCTGCTGGTCCCTAGATTATTTGTAGGTATAGCAAAAGCGCGAAGTTTATTGACGGAGGAAAAAGGAAAAACGGAGCTCCCAAGGGAGGGGCCCGGAAAACGGGTTGCCGTAATAGGTCCGTTTAATGTTTTCCACTTACATTAGGTGACGCAGTGGATGAACTTCTGCCACCACATACCAAATTACTTCCTCCTGCTCAAATAACACTGTCCTCGGGTTAATCCCTCACCAGCAACCGTTTTAATGACCTCTAGGTTCTGCTAATACGCTCTCAAAGATCCTTTAAGATTTATTATTTTACCTCAAGGGCCTTCCAAATCCTGCTCACCACCCAATGTCAGAGCCAAACGCTGCGTATTTTAAGTTTCTGTTACAGAAGCACCCCACTTACAATATCAAATTTCAGGAACAATCAATACTGAAATAAATCTCTCATGGTTTCTGTCGGTCAGGAATTCAGGAAAGGCTTGGGCAGTTCTGGTTCAGGATTTCTCCTGTGATGGCATGACTTGGTGGCTGGACCTGGAGAAGCATGGAATTGAGTATGTGGATGGGGCAGGACAGTCCTTTCTTCTTATGTAGTTTCTTTTTTTTTTTTTTTTTTTTTTTTTTTTTTGGAGAGGTTTTTGCTATAGGGCGCGTGCGCTCGCCAGACAGACAGAGAGAGACAGAGAGATAGAAAGCAGGAAATCACCCCCCAGGGGGGATGGCCACGCCGCAATCCCCTCTCCTCCATTCTCCTCTCGGGATCTTGGGCACGCACGCACACGCGCCCGGCGTGAGTTTAAGCCGCCGGGTCCGGGACTCGAACCGCGGTCGACTACGTGGGAGTCCAGCGACATAGCCATTACACTAACTGCTGGTCCCTTATGTAGTTTCTTTACATGGACTCTGAGGTTTCCTCTTCACATTACAGCCTCAAGGACTGCTTCTATTGAAGATGGAAGGCCATAGGAACAGGTATTATATCCCCAGAGGTCTTCTGTTAACCACTTACACTACTTTTGCCTACAAGTGAACCACAAGCCAAAAAAAAAAAAGTGGCAGACAAGATCCTCAGTGGGAGGAACTGCCAGGTCACACCATAGATGAGGATGTGAAATGGGACATGGTGTTATAGCTATCTTTGGGAAGTAAAACCTGCCACACAGGTTAAAAAAGAAAAGGTAATTTTGTGCAATTTCATATGATTTAACCTACACATTTAAAAAAACATAAACTTGAACTTTTATAAAAAATTAACTTTATTTATTTTAATTTGACCAGAGAGGGACACAGTGAGAGAGAAGAGAGAAAATGAGAAAGCAAGCCACCAGGCCCAGGACTCAAACTAGGGTCGGCCATGTGGGAGTCCAGCACCCTTAACCACACCACCGGCCGGCCTCTTAACCTACACATTTTAACAGTAGTATGGGAAGAGACCTAGATTCCATTTATATGCTTTATATATGCTTTTTACTAGCTACTTTTGCCTGAGCCTTGGTCTCATCCTACTTGCCGGAACCTTAGTCCAGTCTGGGTTACCAACTATGAACTCAGACACAATGCACCAGTCTGTTCATCTAGTTATTAAAAAGCACTCGCGGGACTAGCAGTTGGTGTAATGGCTATGTCGCTGGAATCCCATATGGTCGACTGCGGTTTGAGTCCTACACCCAGTGGCTTAAATTCATGCCAGGCACGTGTGCATGTGTACCCAAGATCCCAAGAGGAGAATGGAGGAGAAGGAATTGCGGCGTGGCCATTTGGTGAGCGCACGTGCTCTATAGCAAAAACCTCAGAAAAAAAAAGAAAAACACTCGTGTCAGGCACACCCTCAGGTTTCCTAGTACAGTCACTCACTTATCAACCTACTTGTTTAATGACCATTTGAACTTAAAAGTAGCCTCCAGCATGGGGAAACCTCTTTTGTCTCATTCCTGCAGTTGGTTAGTATTCACTACACAAAGTGTTTGCAATCCTGCAAGACTCCATAAATTTGTGCTTTATTGTGCACCTATAGTAGTATTCAGAATAAAAACAATTTATTGTTGTGGTGTGTCTTGTTGCTTTCTGGCATTTATCTCATGTATGCTTTTTGCATGAGTGGAATTACATTAGTGGTGCCCCATGATGTCTACTGACAAACACATACCCTGTGGCACCACACACAGTTAAGACATTCACTGTTAAGCCCCTCCCTTTCTGATCAATTTACTTAGGCTCCTAGTTGTAGGAATGGAATTTCATTGTTTAGTGAGGAGTGCCTAGATATACTTAAATAGACACTTGATACTGTCATGACATGAAGACTTAGTGGGCTCTGCATGGAGAAAGTACAGACCTGTTATGGTATTGTTGACTCTGCGTGATGAGCCACATGTGGTGTTAACTGCACCCTAGACTTGCACTGCAGTGTGATGTTCTGAGAATTAACTACTGGATGAGTCAACATAAGCCTAACTGCAAACTGGCCTTGTTTCACACCATTTTAGTCCATCAGAATACAGTATAATTGCGACCGGCAGGTGACATGGTTGCGGGTGCTGGACTTCCACATGGTCAACCACAGTTCAAGTTCTGGACCTGGCAGCTTGCTTTCTCTATTCCTCTTACTCTGTACCTCTCTGGTCAAATTAAAACAAATACAATTTAAATAATTATTTTTAAAAAATACCTTATGATCTATGAGGTTGGAGCTAGAATTTAGTAGTCTCAAAATAGAGCTACTTTGGTCATGAGTGTAGCACCCGAAATGACAGAAAAATAGATTCACATCACACCCTTTCTTCAAGAATATATGGCCCTTGTGGTTGGCAGGTGGCATGGTAGTTAAGACACTGGACTCCCACATAGTTCAAGTCCCAGATCTGGTAGCTTGCTTTCTCACTTTCCCTGTCTCTCTGGTCAAATTTTTAAATAATCATCAATAATAAAATTAAATTATATATATACACACACACACATATACATACACATACACACATACACACATACATATACGGCTAATTCAAGGAAGTTCGATATGCACAGTGGGCTGAGGCCATGGCTATCTGATGGTGCCTGGTATATCAAATTTCTTGGTTTTAGAATTCAAACGAAACCTTAACTGGGTTGAGTTTTTTCCTTTTTTAAGTTTTTTTTGCTAAAGGATACATGTACTCACCAGAGAGGCAGAGAGGAGAGCAAGAAAGTGAAAAATAATCACTCCCGGGACCAGCAGTGAGCGTAATGGCTATGTCACTGGACTCCCACGTGGTCGACCGCGGTTCGCGTCCCAGACCCGGTGGCTTGAAACTCATGCCGGGCACATGTGCGTGCGTGCCCAAGATCCCAAGAGGAGAATGGAGAAGGGATTGCGGCGTGGCCATCCCCTCTGGGGGGTGATTTCTCGCTTTCGGTATGTCTCTGTCTGGCGAGCACACGCACCCTATAGCAAAAACCTCTCCAAAAAAAAAATAATAATCACTCCCTTCTCCTGGGGGTATGGCCATGCTGCAGTTCCTTCTTCTTTCAGGA
This sequence comes from Tupaia tana, assembly GCA_026018925.1. Classification (NCBI taxonomy): domain Eukaryota; kingdom Metazoa; phylum Chordata; class Mammalia; order Scandentia; family Tupaiidae; genus Tupaia; species Tupaia tana. The sequence continues at coordinate 24,590,282 of JAKSZU010000026.1, read as the reverse complement.
TTTTGGGCACACATGTACAGATGTCTGGCATGACTTTCAAGCTTCAGGGTTCAGGACTCAAACAGCAAAGTTGACCATGTGGGATCCAGCCACCTTAACCTATATGCTACCCACTGCTACAAAATGCATCCAATCCAGCATGGTATCACAAAGCAGTAAAACTACTTTACCTGTACGATGGCAAAGGTATTTCTCCTTTTAACTTTTGTTCTTCCTATCTCATGGTACTGTAACCACTTCTAGATACCAGCACACTAAGTACACACTGACTGTAGGCAACTGTCCTTGACTAGCCATCCTGATCATTTTCACAGGCCAGCCAGTGGTGTGGTGGTTAGGGCAGCAGAAGCCCACATGGCCTACTACACAGTTTGAGTCCTGAACTGGCAGCCTGGGAAACATTTTCATTTATATTCATTTACTCTTGTCTCAAAGACCATGATTCATTCTACTAAATTGATCCCCAGAACTGATACTATTCCTTTTTGAATCTGTCTCTGGCCTTCTGTGTGCTTTCACTCACTTTTGTTGTTGCTAGAGGGTGCATGCACTCACCAGAGAGAGAAAGTGGGAAAGCACTACTGACAGAGAACGGTCATGCCACAATCCCTTCCCCTCCATCTCTCCTTCCTTTAGGAATCTAGGGCACCCATACACACACACCTGGCATATTTCCCTTCTGGTTCATGCAAAATTGAATTACAGACTCAAAATCCTGGGAAACAGATTGGTATTATCCAACAATTACACTCACCTGTGACCAGTAGAAAGAAAACCCTGAAAGACTACCACAAGGGTGCTGACATCATCTGAGATAAATATTCACAAACTGCTAAAATGAAATGTTCATTATGAGTTCTCTTTAAAATTTTTTTTATTTTAAATTTTACTTATTATCATTATTCTTCCATTTTGACCAGAGAGAGACAAAGGGAAAGTGAGAAAGCAAGCCACCAGGCCGGGGACTCAAACTGTGGTTGGCCATGTGGGAGTCCAGCACGTCAACCCCCACACCACCTGCCAGCCCCAAGTTCTCTCTTTTTTTAAACAATTATTTATCTTTATTTTAATTTGACGAGAGGGACAAAGGATGTATGTGTATGTGTGTGTGTGTGTGTGAAAGAGAGAGAGAGAGAAAGCTGCCAGGTCTGGGACTTGAACCATGGTTGGCCATGTGGGAATCTAGTGCCCTCAACCACCACACCACAACGCCACCTGCCAGCCCCATTTATGAGTTCTCTTAAGCAGTCCTATGGGCCAGACAGTTGCACAGCAGTAAAACATGATGGTCTGAGACTGATCCATATATAAAAGCATTCCAGGTTTGGGTTCAGAGACCTCCCTGAGTATGCCAGGCACACGATGCCCATGATCTGGGGCTGACTGAGGTGGTGGATGGATTGTGATGTTGACACCCTGTTAGGGGTGCTGTCTCTCTTGCTCATGGAAGGTATAAGTAAACCCTAAAAAGGAAAAAAAAAAAAAGCAGCAGCCCTGTGATAACTGCCAGACCTACTTACATAGACTACAGTGTAAGTGAACTTACTTCGAGAGACAAATGTACCCTTTCATTAATTATACACCACACTGTTTTAGTTATACTGCTAAGAAATAAAGAGGATGCTGATACTTAGCATTTAATATGAAGAATACTGGGGCATGTCATTCCACAAACTCAAGTATATTATAAAGGTACATTGAAAAAATCCCAACTTAAAAAAAAAAAACACTATTCAGTGTTAACTCAGGAAACCACACTAAATATCCCTTAACTTTCAGAACCCGCTCCTTGTTTTCCTGATCATTACCTTATTTACATATAAAACAAAACATAAAACGTTATACTTTATCATGAAGAAGTCTATTTTTAATGGAGATTTTATTTTATAAAAATAGCTTCAATCTGGAATGTGACTTGCCAACACACTTTCTATAGGAAAATGCTTTTGACTCGTTAAATTTGAAAGATGTTCTCAGTATGGATCCTCCAAATATCCATAATGATGCTACTACATCTGGTACATTACTGCTCTGCATTCCTACAGTTATTGTCTTGTCCACAGGATCTGGATGATTCATTTCTAAAAGATTTGCATACTCAGTCCAAATATATGATTGATCTGTCTCCTCTATGACTTATTTGACATGAGTACATTTATAGTCTCTTATTATAAATCCTGTGTATACTATCAACTGGTATCCTGAGCCTCAACTTCTGTAAGAAAGTATCTATCATTCTTATCTCACTTGTGAGTTTTCCTATGTATGCGAAGCCCTGAATTCCAACAAAAGCATTTTCCACATTCAGAGCATTTCCACGGTTTCTCTCCTGTGTGGACTCTCTGATGTTCACTGAGAGACGACTTCTGAGTAAAGGCTTTCCCACATTCACTGCATTTGAAAGGCTTCTCTCCTGAATGAGTTTTCTGGTGTATCTGAAGAGAAGCCTTCCTCGGATACGCTTTTTCACATTCATTGCATTCATAGGGCTTCTCTGTTGAGTGAGTTCTCTGATGTATGATTAGCTGTGATTTCCCACAAAAGGCTCTCTCACAGAAACTACACTCATAGGGTCTCTCTCCTGTATGTGTTCTCCTATGTATAACAAGGTAAGATTTGCTGCTGAAGGCCTTCCCACACTCACTGCACCCATAGGGTTTCTCTCCTGCATGAGCCCTCAGATGTGCAGTGAGCTGTTCCTTCCGACCAAAAGCTTTCCCACATTCACTGCATTGGTAAGGGTTATTTCCCGTGTGGACTCCCTGATGTACAACAAGCTGTGTTTTCATATTGAAGGCTTTCCCACAGTCACCACATTGATAGGGTTTCTCTCCGGTGTGCATTCTGATGTGAACGAGGAGGTAGGACTTACTCCTAAAGGCTTTTCCACATTCACTGCATTTGTGGGGTTTCACTCCTGTGTGAGTTCTCTGGTGTACAACAAATGGTGATTTCAAACTAAAGGCTTTCCCACATTCACTACATTCGTAGGGTTTCACTCCCGTATGACTTCTCTGATGTAAAATGAGCTGCGATTTCCAACTATAGGCTTTCCCACATTCACTACAACCATAGGGTTTCCCTCCTGTGTGAATTTCCTGATGGACAATGAGCTGTGACCTGAAAGAGAAGACTTTTCCACATTCACTACATGAGTAGGGTTTTTCTCCTGTGTGAACTCTCTGATGAGCATTAAGGTTTGACTTAGCACTGAAGGCTCTTTCACATTTAGTGCATTCATAAGGTCTCTCTCCTGTATGAATTCTAAGATGCACAATGAGTTGTGATTTACAACGAAAAGCTTTCCCACATTCACCACACACACAGTTTTTTTCTATACTATGGGTGCTTTGATGCTTAAGAAAGTGTGATTCTTCAAAACCATGAAACTTATCAGAATTTCTTCTTAAGTAACTTCTGCTGGAATATGAGTTTTGCCCCCAACTTTTTCCATGTGCATTATACTTATGGAGTCTTTGTCTTGGAAAAATATGGGTTTTGTTCGGATGAAGTTTTCCAAACATATTACAAGTATATTTCCTCTCAACACTTGCAAGGTCATCTTGACTTTTCTGGTACCATTCTTCCCAGCCTTCTAGAAAAAAAGTCCAAAACATTTTTTAAATAACATTAATCTGTTATGGAATTAAAGAACTTTAGAACTGCTATATGAGTTTTGTTTACTTTCTTATGCAAGGTTTTTTTTGTTTTTGTTTTTTCTTTTTGGTAACACTTTGATGACCCTGGCCAAGCATGGGAGTAAGGGAACTGAATCAAACCAAACCAAAACAGGTCCTCTTATGAAAATTGAAAGTCAATAGCAGTGATTAAAAAAATTTTTTAAAGAGTTAATTTTATTTATTATTATTTTTATACGTATATTTTAAAATTCACTATATGGCGCATGTGCTCATCAGAAAGAGGTAGGGAAAGAAAGAAAATAAGCTGCCAAGTCTGGGATTCAAACTGTGTGGCTGTGTAGGAGTCCAACACCTTAACTACCACGCCACCTATTGGTCCTGATAAAAATTATTTTCTTTAAAAAGAGTTTATTTATTTATTTTTTATTTATTTAATTCCATTAGTTGTTATTATAATTATTAATTTTGACTAGAGAGAGACAGAGAGAGTGTGTGAAAGGGAAAACGAGAAAGCAAGCTATCAGGTCCAGAACTTGAGCCACAGCTGGCCATTGGGAATCCAGCACCTCTAACCACCATGCCACCTGCCGGTCCTGATTAAAATTATTTTAAAAAAATAAGTTTTTGGGTTTTTTTGAGAGATTTTTGCTATAGGGCATATACACTCACCAGAAAGAGACGGAAAGTGAGAAATCACCACACAGGGGGCATGGCCATGCTGCAATCCCTTCTCCATTCTCCTCTCGAGATTTTTTGGGCACACATGCACAGGCACCTGGTGTAAGTTTCAACCCTTTGGGTCCAGGACTTGAACTGCAGTTGGCCACATGAAAGTCCAGTAACATAACAATTACACCATCTGCTGGTCCCCAAAAAAGTTTTTAAATATCTAACCTGGGGTGGGGGGTGGCAGGTGGCGTGGTGGTTAGGGGTGCTGAATTCCCACATGATCAACTGCGGTTCGAGTCCCAAATCTGGCAGCTTGCTTTCTCTCTCTTTCTGGTGAATGCATGTGTCCCATAGCAAATTAAAAATAAAAAAATAAAATAAAAATCTAGCCAGCACTTAGGAGTCAATTCCTGATTCTTAAATTTTTAAATAAAGGATTATTTTATTTAACTTCATTTATTCCTTTGTTTTTTTAATTTGACCAGAGAGGGACAGAGAGAGAGAGAGAGAGAGAGGAAGAGAGAGAGAGAAAGCAAGGAACCAGGTCCAAGACTTGAACTGCAGTCAGCTATGTGGGAGTCCAGCATCCTTAACCACCACACCACCTGCTGGCCCCCAATTTTTTTATTTTTGATAGAGGGTGTGTATACTTACCAGAGAGAGACAGAGAGCAAGAGAGGGAAAGTGAGAAAGCACTCTCAATGGGACATGGGCACACTACAATTCCATCTCCTCCACCTCTCTCTTCTTTCAGGATTTTGGACAGGTATACACACACACACACCTTGCATGTTTCTGAAGCGGCTCTGTCTGGGACTCAAACCATATGGCCAGTCATGTAGGATCCAGCTTTCTGTCTCACTGTCTCTCTGGCAAGCGCATGCGCCCTATAGCAAAAACCTCTCCAAAGAAGGAAGGAAGGAAGGGAACCAGCAGTTAGCGTAATGGCTATGTCGCTGGACTCCCACATAGTCAATCGCGGTTCGCGTCCCGGACCCGGTGGCTTAAAACTCACGCCAGGCACGTGTGCGTGCGTGCCCAAGATCCCAAGAGGAGAATGGAGGAGAAGGGATTGCGGCGTGACCAACCCCTCTGGGGGGTGATTTCTTGCTTTCTGTCTCTATGTCTCTCTCTGTCTGTCTGGCGAGCGTATGCGCCCTATAGCGAAAACCTCTCCAAAAAAGAGAAAAAAAAAAGAAGGAAGAAAGGAAGGAACTAACTCACACCACCTGCATGTGCATACATGCCCAGGAATCCAGAAAGACAGCGGAGAAGGGACTGAGGCATGGTCATTCTCCCTTAGGAGTGCTTTCTCACTTTCTCTCTCTCTGTCTCTCCCTTGTCTCCAGGAAATGCAAGTGCCCTATAGCAAAACTCTCTCTCTTAAAAAAGAAAAAAAAAAAAAAGAAAAAGAAATTTGCAGGATACAGAAAACCTAAGGTATGACATTGACATTTAAGAAGGGAGACAATAAGTCCTCTTCTTTTCTTCCAAACATGTTTCTTTCCCAGTCTTTTCCATCTTTAAAGAATAACAACACCTTGCTATTCAAATTGTTAATTCCTCCATATCTGTAGGCTCCTGTATCCAGTCCCTTAGTAAATTTTATCTTTTTTTTGAGAGAGATTTTTGCTCTAGCGTAAGTGCACTCGTCAAAGAGATAAAGAGAGACAGGGAGAAAGCGAGGAATAACCCCATCCCCAGGGGAGATGGCCAAGCCGCAATCCTTTCTCCTCCATTCTCCTCTCAGGATTTTGAGCATGCATGCACACATTCCCTGCATGAGTTTTAAGCCGCTGGATTCAGGACTCGAACCACAGTTGACTGTGCTAGGAGTCCAATGACATGACTATTATGCCATCTGCTAGTCCTCCCTCTTCCTCCTTTTCAAAAGGTTTTGCCAGGGCTGGCACATGGTGTGCTGGTTGGCGGTGCTGGACTCCCACATGGCTGACCACAGTTTGAGTCCTGGACCTGCGGCTTACTTTCTCACTTTCCTTCTCTTCCTCTCTCTCTCTGTCCCTCTCTGATCAAATTAAAAAAAAAAAAAAAAAAATGGGGACCAGCAGTTGGCATGTGGCTATGTCACTGGACTCCCATGTAGTCAATGACAGTTTTTTTTTTTTTTCTTTTTTTTGGAGAGGTTTTTCCTATAGGGCGCGTGCGCTCGCCAGACAGACAGAGAGAGACAGAGAGACAGAAAGCAGGAAATCACCCCCCAGGGGGGATGGCCACGCCGCAATCCCTTCTCCTCCATTCTCCTCTCGGGATCTTGGGCACGCACGCACACGCGCCCGGCGTGAGTTTAAGCCGCCGGGTCCGGGACTCGAACCACGGTCGACTACGTGGGAGTCCAGCGGACATAGCCATTACGCTAACTGCTGGTCCCGTCAATGACAGTTTGAGTCCCAGATCGGGTCGCTTAAACTCATGCCAGGTGTGTGTGCGTGCGTGCCCAAGAACCCGAAAGGAGAATGGAGGAGAAGGGATTGCAGCGTGGCCATCCCCCCTGTGGGGTGATTTCTCGTTTTTCTGTCTCTCTGTCCCTCTCTGTCTTTCTGGCGAGTGCACGTGCCCTATAGCAAAAACCTCTCAAAAAAGGAAAGAAAAAAAAACAAAGGTTTTTTGCCTTAGGGCATGTGTGCCTGCTGGAGAGAGAGAAAAAGAGACAATGTGGGGGAAAGTAAGGGTCAACCTGGGGGGGTGGGGATGGCCATGCCATAATACCTTCTCCATTCTCTTCCTGGGATTTTGGGCATGCATGCATATACATCTTCTGTGATTTTCTAAACAATGTTTCTTTTTTTAAAATTATTTATTCAATTTTATTTGTTATTATCTTTTTTTTTTTTAATTTGACCAAGAGACAGAGTGAGAGAAGGGGAAAGTGAGAAAGCAAGCCATAAGATCCGCAACTCGAACCATGGTCAGCCACGTGAGAGTCCCGCACTCTAACGATCAACTCCACCTGCCGGCCCCCTCACGTAATTGTCAAGCCAACAGGTCAGGGACTCAAAGCAGTCGCCGTCCGGGAGTCCAGCGACCGTACCTGCTACGCTACCTGCTGACCCCATCAGATTGTCTCAGTTGTCTCCAAATACGTCCCAGCTTCCTCAACCCCAGAACTACGGTCCAAACCATTATGATGTCATGTTGGAGAGTGACAGTGGCCTTCTCATGTGTCTTTGTGCTCTTTTTTATTCACTATTTATATTCAAACTGATCTTTTAAAAGCAGAAGACTGGGATCAGCAGATGGCGTAATGATTGCATTGCTTTCACGTAGTTGACCATTGTTTGAGTCCCAGACGGGCAGCTTAAAACTCACATCTGTGTGCATGCCCCAAATCACGAGAGGTGAATGGAGGAGAAGGGATTGTGGTGTAGTATCCCCCCAGAGGGTGATTTCTCAGTTTCTGCCTCTGTCTCTCCAGCAAGCACACGTGCCCTATAGCAAAAATCTCTCCCTCCAAAAAAAAAATAAAATAAAGAGCTGGCAGGTGGCATGGTGATTAAGGTGCTAGACTCCCATATGGCCAATTATGGTTTGAGTCTTGGACCTGGTGGTTTTTTTCTCTCTCCCCCCCCCCACTACTACTCTTATCAAATTAAAAAATAATAACATAAATAAATAAATAAATAAATAAATAAATAAATAACATTTTTTAAAAAGCATAAGACTAAATATAAGCTCTTCTAATTAAAAACCTTTGGATAAAATGAAAACTTTTCACTGTGGCTTTGCATAATTTGGTTCCTGCTTTTAGTTTCCATTCAGTAAGGTTTATCTTTTTTTTTTTTTGGTTTTTTCTTTTGAGAGGTTTTTGCTATAGAGCGTGTGCGCTCGCCAGAAAGACGAGAGAGAGACAGAGAGACAGAAAGTGAGAAATCACCCCCCAGGGGGGATGGCCACGCCGCAATCCCTTCTCCTCCATTCTCCTCTCGGGATCTTGGGCACGCACGCACACATGCCCGGCGTAAGTTTTAAGCCACCGGGTCCGGGACGCGAACCACAGTCGACTACGTGGGAGTCCAGCGACATAGCCATTACGCTAACTGCTGGTCACAGTAAGGTTTATTTTTCTGGCCTTTCTCTATTACACTGCCCAGCAGGTTCCTTTCTCAGGATCTTTGTATACTTGGCATTCCCTGTATTGGGAGAGTTAATTTCCTTATGACTCGTTTATTCTCATCTTTAATATCTTATTGTCACTCTACTTAAATGGCCCCTTCTCCACCATGTATGTTCAGAATAGACAACTTATCTTGTGACCAGATGTCCACCAGACTGTGAGGGCTTCACCCTGACCTGTCTGTCGTTGCTGCACACATCACACAAGATCCTATATTTGAACCTGGATCTCAGTCTAGGATGAGACCATGCACTGCCTTCCTTTAGGGAAGGGATGACCACATTTCATGTTGACAGCACCATTTTTGAAAGTGTGCAGTGGACAGAAGGCCTGTTACATGGAACACTCAGAGGTGGGGGCTAAACCTAGCACTGTCCTCTACCTAACCAAAAGCCATGTCCCTCCTTCCATGTGATAGTCCCGACAGGATGAAGATACCCACCTTCTTTCGTCCATATGCTCTGGTCAGCAGGGACAAGGCACAACTCTCAGAGCCTGCCCCATCTTCACACTATGACAGGTTCAGACACTAGTGTGTGAATTTTTAAGATTTTTGGGCACCAATGGAAGGAATCTTTGTTTTTGTCTTGTAATAGGGCAAATGACCTAGCCAGAGAGAGATGGAGAGACAGAGAGAGAGGACGTAAGAAATCACCCCCTGGAGAAATGGCCATGCCACAATTGCTCCTCCTCCATTCTGCTCTCAGGATTTCGGGCAAGCATGCATATGCGCCCGGTTGTGTTTTGAAACCACCAGGCCCAGGACCGAAACTGTGCAGCCACTCATGTAGGATCCAGCTGCCTTACCCTGCACACCACATGCCAGCCCAGAAAGGGATTTCCCAGAAAGAAGTAACACTTTTTCCAATGGTTCCTGCCATACCTGCATATGATGGCTGGCACCAAGTAACATACCAAGATATAATGAAGAGGGCTTATGGAGGAAAGGTGTAACATCCCATGATGACAAAGGACCAGCAGATGGGAGCTTGATTCCTGACATTTCCAAGTTTCTGAACAAAGCTGTTATGCCACTGTCCTACAGCAGGTGGTTTGACATTTGAAACTACAAATTTGTTTTACTCTGGTTGAAATGGGAAGGTAAGATACTTAACGTCTCAGACTGGTGATAAGATGCTTAGAAAAACAAATCCAGCAGCAACTGCTACAGAGAAAATCTGTTCTCTAATACAGCTAAGAATTCAAGCTATCCAAGTATGAGATAATACCAATCTCATCTCAGTAATCATTGAGGACACAAGAGCCAAAAGATACTTTTCAAATGATAAGAAACTAATAGAAACAGCAGCAGTAGTTAGATTACCATAATGGGATAGTGTATCCAAAGTAAGCCCACAAGGCCAGATTGTGGGACTATAAATCAAACAACAGCAGTAACAAAAATGACGACATGAAGGAAGAATGGTCATTTTGGAAGGAAATTCCTTCCCATTTCTGATACAGAGATTGAAGTCTGGGAAAGAAGAGGGGAGCTCTCCTGCAAGCATATAAAACCCAGGACTCAAGTAAGGAAAAGAAAAGGATGTCGCTTTTGTCAACACTACTGTCAAAACGCTGACAACGTTAGAGCACTGGTGGGGGAGGGAGTTTAAATCTTCAGAACGGAACAGCCTTTCAATAGTTACAATAGACCTGGAATCCTAACTGGGGCCATGACCATGGGAAGGGAACTAATACAGAAAGCAAACTTTGAACAGACCCTCTGCAAGCCCTGGGAAGAAAGGGAGCCCATGGAAGTACAGGACAGTGATATCCTCATCTGAGGAGCTCACACTCTCATCCTGTGGCAGTTCCAGTGGTTCAAGGACTCCTCGAAGTGTTTCCACACAACACTGTATCCATGCTAAGCCATGGAGGAACAACTAGTTTACTGCTACACTTCCCACCCTCCTAGTTCTCTTACCCACCTGGACAGCTCTGACTGCAAATTGGGACATTTAGTATCCATGGTTCTTCTCCTTGCTCCAACTTGAAGATTAAATCAGGTTTGGTACCATGATACCCTGTGAATGGAAAATTGCAAAAGATATAGGCCAGATGGCTAGGGACAGGGCTGAGGGATCAGGAGACACAAAACAAAATTGCTTATTTTATGTGGGGAAAGATTATAATTAGGGTACCAGCAGTTGGCGTAATGGCTATGTCCCTGGACTCCTATGTAGTCAACTGCAGTTCGAGTCCCAGACCCAGTGGCTTAAACTCACACCAGGTGCATGTGCATGCATGCCCAAGATCCCGAAAGAATGGAGAAGGGATTGTAGTGTGGCCATCCTCTCTGGGGGGGTGATCTCTCACTTTCTGTCTGTCTGTCTGTCTCTGTCTTTCTGGCAAGCGCACATGCCCTATGCGCACACACACACGTGCCCGGCGTGAGTTTAAGACACCGGGTCTGGGATTCAAACCACAGTCGACTACATGGGAGTCCAGCGACATAGCCATTATGCCAACTGCTGGTCCCTAGCAAAAAACCTCTTTAAAAAATTATAGTTAGGAGGTGAGAGACCAATAGGGACACAAAACACCTGACCTCTGAAGTTCAAATTAATAGTCACTAAACACTTGAGAGATCCCAGAGTAGATCACCAAAAGAAGAGATGGCAAGTTATAGCCCACATCTGAGTTAGGACACTTACCCACTGACACCCAGCTGTTATAGTTTTCCAACATCACATCTGTGTATAGGTGTTTCTGTGCAGAATTCAGTAGCTGCCATTCTTCCCAGGTGAACTCCATAGATATATCCTTGAATGACAATAACCCCTGTAATAATACACACCCCATTCAATCAGATGCAATTACATTACATGAAATGGAGAAGATGCAGAAGAACTGGAAAGTAAAAATGTTCCTCTACAGACTGTTTCCTGGGCCTAGTTCAGCATTTAGTTTGTGAAAGAATTAAAAATCAGTTAATCAGGGGCCAGCAGGTGGCACTGTGATTAAGATGGTGACAGGGTTCCAGTCTGGACTCAGTGGCTTGAGAAGCAGACGGGCATGGGCGCCCAGAATCCTGAGAGGAGAACAAAAAGGGGACTGCAGCGTGTTCCCCCCTGTCGGGGTGCCTTCTTACTTTCTTTTCCTCTCTGGGGAGCATATGTGCCCTGCAGCAAATAGGAAAAAAAAGCAGTCAATCAATCATTGAGCTTCTCTATGTACCCCATATTCTTTTGGGTCCTGAAGATTTGGGGATGAATACCATCCAAGTTTATCCTCAAGATATTTTTAGTATTACAGAGGGAAACAAATTTTTATACATGCAAATGAAATAATGCGTTTCAAGTCTTCGATAAAAAAACATATCCGTCACATAGGTTATCATCTTAAATCCCTATAGACTCTCTTTTTCTTCAGAAAATGCATTCAGAAGTATTGGCGACATTACTAAGGTGCCAGATATGGATTAAAATCCAATGTGTCCCAAACCTTAAGCTTCTGGGGCTCCCTAAATCCCCACCAGCTGGTCACCTCTAGATGAGGTCTCATTAAACAGATAGGACAAAAGGCACACGGCCTCAGACAAATGGTGAGCAACACAAAAGAACTCAGTATGAGCAGTGAAGCTAGAGGCTGTGACGGTCTCAGACGAGGTTATGAGTGAGGACTCAGCAAGGTCAGGCTCATCCTCATCCTCACATTTACCACTCGGACTGAGCTCACGACTGGACTGTGAGGAGGACGTGGGACACACACAGCGTCCTTATAGACTGCATGGCTTCCCCAAGACGTCCTGCTGAGCATGAGTCAATAACCATAAACTGAGTGAAAGAAGCAACCCAAGGCAAACAGCAACAGCTCTATTAGCACAAAGAGGTTTAGACTTACAAGCACTTTAGATAGGCTTACCCAACAGAGATAGAAAGCTAAAGTAGCAGTAAGATGACTAAAGACAGAACCTTTTTTTTTTCTTTTTTGAGAGGTTTTTGCTATAGGGCACATGTGTTTGCCAGAGAGAGAGAGAGACAGACAGACAGACAGACAGAAAGCAAGAAATCACCCCCCCGGGGGGATGGCCATGCTGCAATCCCTTCTCCTCCATTTTCCTCTTGGGATATTGGGTACACACGCACACGCACACACACCCGGCGTGAGTTTAAGCCACCAGGTCCGGGACTCGAACCATAGTCGACTACGTGGGAGTCCAGTGACATAGCCATTACACCAACTGCTGATTCCAGAACTTTTAAAAATACATCAAAATAGGGACCAGCAGGTGGCATGATAGTTAAAGCACTGATTCCCACATGGCCAACTGAGGTTCAAGTCCTAGAGCCAGCAGCTTAAAAACCACACTGGCTATGTGTGGGTACATGCCCAAAATTCTAATAAGAGAATGGAAAAGAAGGGATTGCAGTGTGGCCAACCCCCCAAGGGGTGATTTCTCACTTTCCCTCTCTGTCTCTGGCAAGAGCATGTGCCCTATAGCAAGAACCTAAAAAATAAATACATAAAAAATAAAAGTAACAAAACATACTTTATCAAAAACATCAGGTAAATGTGAAAAAGTCCCAAAGAGGTTTCCTGAAGATTAAGTCAAAGACAAGGAGAAAATAACAAAGTGCAGATAGATTGAAGAAATCACACAGAATGCAGCAAAGAATGGAAGGCAAAAAACATGAAAGCACGGTTAAAATAGGTATGAAGACTAAATGTAATTTGAAAGTAGGGGTAGTGAGAATGGGGAGAAGTTAAACACAGGAGGTTATTAATATCCTCTTCTATGGGATCCACTTAAATTGCACTACAGGAATATGGTATATACATACAAACACACCTTCACGAGAAAAGGTAAAAAAGAACAAACAGAAGCTGCTATGATATTTCAACAAATTTTTGGAAAACAGAAGGCAAAAAAGTGGTAACTTGGGGGACCAACAGATGGCATAATGGCCATGTCACTGGACTCCCATGTAGTCGACCACAGTTCGAGTCCCGGACCCGGTGGCTTAAACTCACACCGGGCGTGTGTGCGTGCATGCCCAAGATCCCGAGAGGAGAATGGAGGAGAAGGGATTGTGGCGTAACCATCTCCCCTGCGGGGTGATTTCTCACTTCCTGTCTCTCTGTTTCTCTCTTTCTGGAGAGCGCACATGCCCTATAGTAAAAAACTCCCCCTCCCCCCCAAAAAAGTGGTAACTTCACAGAGCAGAAACTAGCTCAGAAGCAAGTAGAGGGTAGGGAGTGGTGAATACTGGTGGACAGCAAACCATCTGCCCCATAGACATCCCCAAACATTTCCAGACCAAGTATCCTGAACGGAAGGAATGAGGTGTGAGATGACAAGAAGGAAAGCTGCATACAAATTAGCCTCTCAGGTCCCACCCACCAGGGTCTCTGGAGTGGGTATTACTCAACAAACACATAACTACAAAATGCCAGTGGTACCAAGTGCTCTTTACTGGTCTTGAGCAGGTAATTTTTTTAAATTTATTTAATTTTGTTCATTGTCATTATTTTATTTTATAGTTTTGAGGTTGACCACAGACAGACAGAGAGAGAAAAGGAAAGTGAGAAAGCAAGCTGCCAGGTCAGGGACTCAAACCGCAGTCAGCCATGTGGGAGTCCAGCCACCTTAACCACCTTGCCACCTGCTGGCCCTCAAACAGATAAATTTTTAAAGAGTCAGAAGAGGAGGACCAGCAGTTAGCGTAATGGCTATGTTGCTAGACTCCCATGTAGTCGACCGTGGTTTCAGTCCTGGACCCAGTGGCTTAAACTCACGCCGGGCACATGGCCATGCGTGCCCAAGATCTCGAGAGGAGAATGGAGAAGGGATTGCGACATGGCCATCCCCCCTGGGGGGTGATTTCTCGCTTTCTGTCTCTCTCTCTCTCTCTCTGTCTGTCTGGCGAGCGCACGCACCCTATAACAAAAACCTCTCCAAAAAAAAAGAGTCAGAAGAGGGTGCTGTTTCAGTCAGGGTGCAGTCCAGCTCCCTGAAGACACACCCTTGGGCAAAGTAAATCATGTGAGAATGAGCAAGAGCTCTGGGTTACCTGCAGGAAGAGCCTTCCTGGAGGTGCAAAACAAACAGGCCCAAGGGTACAAAGGGTCTGGTAAGGGCTTGAAATCCTATTCCTGGTAGAAGATAAGCCACCAAGAGGCTTTGAACAAACATTGGACCACATTTTAGGAGATCCACTGATTGCTGTGAAGAAGGGAGGGGTTGATCAGCAGAGACATTAGGGAGACAAGCTGGGAGACATTGGGAAAACTGCATTGGTTTGCCAGAGAGACAGAGAAAATGAGAAAGTACCTCCCAGGGGGATGGTGGTCACACTGCAATCCCCTCACCTCTATTTCTCCTTTCGGGTCTTTGGGCACACACGCATGCACGCCCAGCATGTTTCTCAAGCCATCGGGTCCAGGACTTGAACCATGCGGCCAGTCATGGGGGATCCAGTCGCCTTAACAACCACAAAGGTGGGCGAGTCTAAGGATGAAAATGGAAAAAACAGGAGTGAGTGACTCATCTAGGAGAGGCATGAGACAGTGAAGACACGAGAAGACTCCATTCCAAGGGTGTCACTGAGGGAGACGTGCACTCATCAAGGAGAACACGTGCAGGAGAAAGGACATACTCAATCCCCACCGAAATAGGAGGGGTCTATAAAAGGTTGGACTGGCTCTGCGATGCAGTGCTAAGAGAAGTGTGGGTCAAGGGAACCTGAATCTCATGTGGTAACTGCTGTTCAAATCCCAGGCCAGGTCAGCCTGAAACATGCCAAGCAAGTGCACAAGTGTCCAAGATCCAGACGACTGAAAGAAGAGGGTCAGAGCATGGCCAAATTCTGTGAAGGGTGCTTCTCTCTCTCTGTGCCCATTGACGAACTCTAGTTATGATTACCAAAAAAGTTTAAAATATAGGGACCAGCCGTTATTGTAACAGCTATGTCGCTGGACTCCCACATAGTCGGCGCAGTTCGAGTCCCGGACCCGGTGGCTTAAACTCACGCCAGGCACAGGTGCGTGGCCATCCCCCCTGGGGGGTGATTTCTCGCTTTCTGTCTCTCTCGCGAGCATATGTGCCCTATAGCAAAAACCTCTCCAAAAAAAAAAAGAAATTGTGAACAGAACATCACAGGCTCTCCTCAACATGACCACCAGGGAAAGGAGAGTTAGCTGACAGGGCGATCTCGAGTTGGGGTGAAGAAAGATAAAGTCACTATCATTATCAAGTTTAGATCATTAATCAAGCTGGCAACTTTAAAATGAGGAAGAAAGTACACGAAACAAGGCTTACCAATGTGACCATATCAAAGCCTTTAGATACCAGGAGAGTAATCACAGATTAAGTGCATGCTTCTGGGGACAGAATGAAAGAGGAAAGGCACCCAGCAGAGATGAGAGTAAACCAGAAGGCTTGCTCTCTATTCCATTTTTACTATTTCTTTCAGCATAAGAGTAAAAATGAAATACAAGCTGAGCCAGCTCTGTAGCACAGCACTGAACACTGTACACAGGGAACTGAATCCCACATGGCTGACCAGTCAGCTCTAGAGGCTTGAAAAACATGCCAGGCGTGTGTGCCCAAAATCCTGACGAGACAGCAAAAAGGAGAAGGGTGACCATGCCCCAATGGGGGGGAAGGGGATAGACTTCTCCCTCTCTCTCTCTCTCTCTCTCTCTCTCTCACACACACACACACACTGGGGGGGAAGGGGATAGACTTCTCCCTCTCTCTCTCTCTCTCTCTCTCTCTCTCACACACACACACACACACACACACACACAGGGGGGGAAGGGGATAGACTCCTCTCTCTCTCTCCCTCTCTCTCTCTCTCTCTCTCTCTCTCTCACACACACACACACACACACACACACGTGGTCATGCCCTCCGGCAATAAATAAAGTAAAAGCTATTAAAAAGTTTACATGAACATTAGATGTCTTCATTTATTTACTTATTTATTCATTTAATTATTTTAATTTGGCCAGAGAGGGACACAAAGAGAGAGAGAGAAAGAGAAAGTGAGAAGGCAAGTTGCCAAGTCCGGGACTCGAAATACAGTGGACCATGTGAGAGTCCAGTGCCCTTAACCACCACACTCACTGCTAGCTTCAAAAACTATTAAAAATCTTGAGACCAGCAGTTAGCGTAATGGCTACGTCGCTGGACTCCCATGTAGTCGACCACGGTTCGAGTCCCGGACCCGGTGGCTTAAACTCACACCGGGCGCGTGTGCATGCATGCCCAAGATCCCGAGAGGAGAATGGAGGAGAAGGGATTGTGGCGTGGCCATCCTCCCTGGGGGGTGATTTCTCGCTTTCTATCTCTCTGTCTCTCTCTGTCTGTCTGGCGAGTGCACGCGCCCTATAGCAAAAACCTCTCCAAAAAAAAAAAAAAAAACTATTAAAAATCTTTAAATTGGCCAAGCATAATCAAGAGAGGATTAAAAAAAATAGCTTTTATAACCAAGAAGGAGTCTGCAACTCATAATTCTAAGAGATCTTAAAATTCCTAAGAGATAGTTAGTTCCACTGTAATGCGATATATATGAGGGGGCCCCAAAAACTTTGTAGATAAATAGAATTAAAAGATAAATTTTTAAAAAAACTATAATTCTCAACATAAGCTCCATCAAATTCAAGATACTTTGGGGACCAGCAGTTAGCGTAATGGCTGTCGCTGGACTCCCACGTAGTCGACCGCGGTTCGCGTCCTGGACCCGGTGGCTTAAACTCACGCCAGGCGCGTGTGCGTGCGTGCCCAAGATCCCGAGAGGAGAATGGAGGAGAAGGGACTGTGGCATGACCATCCCCCCTGGGGGATGATTTCTCGCTTTCTGTCTGTCTGTCTCTGTCTGTATGGCGAGCACACGCGCCCATAGCAAAACCTCTCCAAAAAAAAAAATTCAAGATACTTTTATAAGTAATAACACCATCCACTTAATACACCCCTAAAAACTGAAGAACCTAGGAATTTAACCATGTCAGTGCAGTCTTTTTTGTATTTTTACCTGGAAAAAAATGAGTTTCCTTTAAAGGTTTTTTTTAAGATTAGGAAACAAAAATAAGCCAAAAGGAGCCAAATCAGGATGGTAAGCTCAGTGCCTAATGATTTGCCTTTGAACACCCACAAAACTGCCCCTATTCGATGAGTTAAAAGACCAGGAATGCTGTGGTGAACCCTCCAGTGAAGCCTTCCTGGGAGTGTCTCTACTAACCCTTTGGCTGCCTTTCTCAGAACACTTTCCTAATAAGCAGATGCTATCTTGGCCTCACAGAAAGTCAACAAGCAAACTGCCTCGAGCACTGCAAACTACTGTGGCCATGACCTCTGCTCCTGGCGGGTCCCCTCTGCTCCAACTGAACCATTTCCATACCGTGGCTGACACTGCTTTGATTGTGCTTTGTCTTCAGGCTCATGCACGTAAGGCCATGTGTGAGCTTCTATTACGTTTCTTCAAAGACATGCATCAGAAATATAATCTCATTTGTTATAATTTCCACTGAAAGCTGTGTTCTGTCAGCAGCAGATCAGGGTACAGCAGTTTTGGAACCCACAAAGCAGAAAAGTTGCTCAACTTTAATTCTTCTGTGAGAACTGTGTAAGCTGAAGATGTCTACGGTGTTGGCTATTGTTTCTGCTGCTAATCATTGGTCCTCTTCAATTAGGCCACAAACGAGATTAGTTTTTTTCTTTGCAACTTGGTGTGGATATTCTGCTACCACAGGCATCATCTTCGATATCACTTTTTCCCTTCTTAAGACAAATTATCCATTTTTAAACTGGTTTCTTTGGGGGCATTGTTGCCATAAACTTTTCATAAAGCATCAATCATATCACCATCTTTCCACCCAAGTTTCACCATAAATTCGATGTGTGTTCTTGCTTCAATTTTAGCAGAATCCATGCTGTTCTGATAAGCGCTCTTTTCAGACTATTTCTTCTCAGTAAGTAGCTCAAACTAGATCCTGTTCAGACATGTGTAACAAGTTAGTACAAATTTATTTCAGTGCAAACATTTTGAGGGCTAGCCCCTTAACCCACCAGTTAAACGCTGTGTGGAGAGACCCAGGTCTACATGGCTGACCACAGTTTGAATCCCAGCCCAGTGGCCTGAAGGCAGACCAGGTATATGTGAATGTTTGCCCAACATCCTAAAGGGAAGAAGGAATGGAGGAAAGGGGATTGCAGGGATCAGCACATGGCATAATGGCTATGTCGCTGGACTCCCATGTAGTCGACTATGGTTTGAGTCTCGGACCTGGTTGCTTAAACTCACACTGGGCACATGTGAATGTGTGCCCAAGATCCCAAGAGGACAATGGAGGAGAATGGATTGTGGCACGGCCATTCCCCCAGGGGGTGATTTCTCACTTTCTGTCTTTCCAGCGAGCACATGCACCCTATAGCAAAAAGCTCTCAAAAATAAATAAATAAATAAATAACTCTCTAGGAAATAAAAAGAAAGAAAGAAAGGGGATTGCAGCATGACCAGGTCCTGTTGGGGGCACTTTCTCTCTCTCCACTCTAATTTCTCTTTCTCTGGCAGGTCCACATCTCTAGTATTAAAAAAATACACAAAATTTAAAAAAATAAAATTGAAATCCATGCATAGTTTTCATTATAAGCATTTTCCAGAAACTTTGTAAAGACACCCTTGTACATTACCAAAAAAATCACACTATACAAAGTCACACACAAGAAACTCACTGAATTTATGGGGGAAATGGGGTTAGGAGTGTAATACGTTTGTCAGTAACACAAAGAAAATCTGGGTACCAGCAGTTAGCATAATGGCTATGTCGCTGGACTCCCATGTAGTCGACCGGGGTTTGCGTCCCAGACCTGGTGGCTTAAAACTCACGCCAGGTGCGTGTGCGTGCGTGCCCAAGATCCCGAGAGGAGAATAGAAGAGAAGGGATTGAGGTGTGGCCATCCCCCCTGGGGGGTGATTTCTTGCTTTCTGTCTCTCTGTCTCTGTCTGTCTGGCGAGCGCACACGCACTATAGCAAAAAAAAAACCTCTCTAAAAGAAAATGTGGGACCAGCATATGAAAAATCTCTAGAAGAGAACAGAGAAGGGATTACAACCATCCCCTCTGGGAGGGGGAGTGCTTTCTCAGTTTTCCTCTCCCTCCCTCCCTCTCCCCCCCCCCCCCTCTCTCTCTCTCTCGCTGTCTCTCCAGCGAGTGCAGTGCCCTACAGCAAATATTTTAAAAAAAGAACCGAAAATCTGAAACTTAATTAAAAACAGTAGCAGTTTTAAACATGCTAAATGGTTAAGAAATACAGAAACACTTCAATAAATATGGCACTTTACCTTGAAAATGACCCGAAGTCTAGGAGTCGGAGGGCTGCAGCTTGTAAGTTACTCTAAAGTGATGGAAAGAGGGTTCTCTGAAATCAGACAAAAAGCTCATTGTTCCCTAATATAGAAACCATGCTGAAACAAATTCATGTTGTCAATGCAAATACCATAGAACTGACTGTATTTACAAATTTGTTCAATAAATCTGAAAACTAAAAATAGAAAATTTTCTAAGAAAATAAAAATAAGCAAAATTGGTCCAGAATGAATTAGGAAAACCAGATTAGTCAATAGTTATAAATAAACTGAAGAAGTACTCAATAAATAAATAAACTGAAGTAGTACCCTCCCCCCAAAAGGCAACAGTCCCATACTATTTTAATGTCAAAGGATGTGTGCACCTGCCTGAGAGACAGACTGACAAACATGGAGAGAAAAAGAGGGAGAGAGGGAGAGAGGGAGAGAGAGAAAGCACTCCTCTCAACAGGACCTGGCCATGCTAGCAATCCTTTTCTCTCCAACTCTCTATCCTACTAGGATCCTGGGCACGTGTGTGCCCAGCATGTCTCTTCAGGCCACCAGGGCCCTGACTCAAACCCCACTCGGGACCCAGCTCCTCTGTGCAGCACATAACTGCTGCACTATGAGACCTGCTCTGATGATACAGTTTTTGTTTTGTTTTGTTTTAAAGAATTATTTATTTAAATTTATTCATTCACTTATTTTTAATTTGACCGGCGAGAGACAGACAGAGAGAAAAGGTGAGGAGGAAAGCCACTGGGTCTGGAACTCGAACTGTGGTCAGCCATGTGGGAGTATCCAGTGCCTTAAACACCATGCCATCCGCTGGTCCCCTTGTTTTGGGGCTTTTATTTAAGTGCATGTACACTCGCCAGAGAGGCAGACAGAGAGACAGTGAGAAAGCAAGAATCACCCCTGGGGATGGGGGGGAATGGCCACGCTATAATCCCTTCTTCTCCATTCTCCACTTCGGGACTTTGGGCACACACGCACATGTGCCCAGCCTGAGTTTTAATTTGCCAAGTCCAGGACTTGAACTGTAGTAGACTATGTGAGAGTCCAACAGCATAACCATTACGCCATCTGCTAGTCCCATCTCATGCTAGACTAAAACAGAACTTCTATCACCATCCAAGGAAAACAAGCCTTCTGTTCTAGCTCACCTGAAGTAGGGCTGAGGCTCAGGACACCTGTATGCCTCACTATCAAGGCTGCA
Organism: Tupaia tana; assembly: GCA_026018925.1. Taxonomy (NCBI): domain Eukaryota; kingdom Metazoa; phylum Chordata; class Mammalia; order Scandentia; family Tupaiidae; genus Tupaia; species Tupaia tana. The sequence goes on along the minus strand of JAKSZU010000026.1, from coordinate 24,569,328 downwards.
TGACACTACAGACAGAACCAGACAGCACGGCACACATGTGGTCTTATCTTGTCCATTATTAAAATGGTTTGAAATAGTTAAGACAAAAATATTAGTAAAATAAAATTAATTCTGTACCTATATACACAACATAACTATGTACCTACATACACTGCAAACTATGGTAAGAGTTCATTAAAAGAATTAAAGGAGGGGGCCAGCAGGTGACATAGTTGTTAAGGCATTGGACTACCACAAGACCAACTGCAGCTCAAGTTCCTGACTAGGGGCTTGAAAATCTCCACAGGCACGTGTGCATGCACGCCCCAAATCCTAGAGAATAGAGAAGGTGGGACTGTGGCATGGCCATTCCCTCTGAAGGGTGATTTCTGACTTTCCCTCACACATGCCTGATGGCAAAAAACTTTAAAAAAAAAAAAAAAAGTGCAGGGACCAGCAGGTGGCATAATGGTTATATGGCTGGACATCCACATAACTCAAGCATGGTTTGAGTCCTGGACCCAGCCTCTTTAAACTCACACTAAAAAACTTCTCTCCAAAAAAAAAAGAAAAAGAAAAAAATATGTATTTATAAAATTAGAAGATACACAAAAGACATTTCAGCAAGGGACCAGCAAGGGGCGTAGGGGTTAAGATGCTGGACTGACATGACTGACCATGGTTTGAGTTCTGGACCCGGCAGCTTGAAAATCACACCAGGTATGTGTGCGTACGTGCCCAAAATCCCGAGAAGAAAATGGAGGAGAACAGACCGCAGTGTGGCCATCCTCCTTAGGGGATGATTTCTCACTTTTTGTCCTTCTCTGTGTCTCTAGTGAGCACACGTGCCTTATAGCAAAAATCTCTCAAAAATAAACAAAAAGAAGTTAAATAAAACACCATAACTTAATCGATGCAAGAAGTCACATTAGCAAATGGAGAATAGTCAACCATCCCAATAGCTGTAATAAAATGAATGGGTAAGAGTAAAGACTTTGGGAAGCAGCAGATGGCATAATGGTTACGATGCTGGACTCCCAGATGGTCAGCCAAGATTCGAGTCTCAGACCCAACACTTTAAAACTCACGCCAGGTGCGTGTGTGCCCCAAATCCCAGAAGAATGGAGAGATAGGATTGTGGTGTGGCCATTCCTGCTGGGGGATGATTTCTCACTTTGTCTCTCTGGTAAGCGCACACGCCCTAAAGCAAAACTCTAAAATAAAATTTAAAAACAACAACAAAAAAAGAGTCAACACTTTGAAAAATCAGAATTCATGAATCAGCAGGTGGCATGGAAGTTAAGGCACCGGATCCCACGTGGCCAACTGTGCAGTTTGAATCCTGGACTCAGCAGCTTGGAAATCACACCAAGCTTGTTTGTATGGCGCACACCTCCCCAAATTCCAAGAGGAGAATGGAATAGAAGGGACAACGGTGTGGCCATCCCCCCATAGGGTGATTTCTCACTTTCTCTCTCCCTCTGGTAAGCACATGTGCTCTACAGCAAAAATAAAGTGTAAATCAGAATTCATAGCAAACTGTGCTCGCTTCGGCAGCACGTACACTAAAACTGGAACAGTACTGAGAAGATTAGCGTGGCCGCTGCATAAGGGTGGCACGCAAATTCATGAAGCATTCCACATTTTTTTTTTTTTTTTTTGGAGAGGTTTTTTCGCTATAGGGCGCGTGCGCTCGCCAGACAGAGAGAGACATAGAGACAGAAAGTGAGAAATCACCCCCCAGGGGGGATGGCCACGCCGCAATCCCTTCTCCTCCATTCTCCTCTCGGGATCTTGGGCACGCACGCACACGCGCCCGGCATCAGTTTTAAGCCACCGGGTCCAGGACGCGAACTGCGGTCGACTACATGGGAGTCCAGCGACATAGCCATTACGCCAACTACTGGTTCCAGCATTCCACATTTTTAAAATAAGCATTTTTTGGCCTTGTTTTTAAAGAATCTTGAATCACTAGCATTAAATGTTTTGATACTGGTTGTTATTATAAAGCTTCTGCTTCTTTTAGATAATCATATGTACAGCCCTTATTTTTCTGTGCCTCATTTGTGTAGGTATACAAAGTTGCCCACCCCTAACCTCATTGCCTCTTCTCAGCCCAGTGTTGCAGGTTGTTATTGCCTTACCAAAGGAAAATGAAGTAGCTAGTCATGTGGCAGGAGCCAACAGCTACAGAACAAAAATTAAGTAATTCCATCAAGCATAAAAAAAATTTTCAGAGCAAACCAAAAGTAAAAGAAATTTCCTTGAGATAAGAAAGGATTTGGGGCCTGCAGGTGGCATGGTGGTTAAGGGTGCTGGACTCCCACGAGGATGACCATGGTTTGAGTCCTAGACCTGGTGGCTTGCTTTCTCACTTTCTGTCTCTCTCATTCTTTTTCACTCTGTCCCTCTCTGGTCAAATTAAAATAAAAATATTTGATTAAATTAAATCAAATAATTCTTATAAAAAAAAAAAAGAAGAAGAAGAAAGGATTTTTTGGGGCCAGCAGGTGGTGTGGTGGTTAAGAGAGCTGGACTCTCACAGGGCTTAACACAGTTTGAGTCCTGGACCTGGAGGCTTGCTTTCTCACGCCCCACCCCCACCCTCTCACTCTGTCCCTCTCTGGTCAAATTTAAATAAATAAATAAAATAATTCTTATAAAAAAAGAAAGAATTGGGACCAGCAGATATCGCAATGGCTGTGTCGTTAGACTCCCATGTAGTCAGTCGTGGTTCGAGTCCCGGGCCCAGTGGCTTAAACTCATGCCGGGCGCGTGTGTGTGCCTGCCCAGGATCCCGAGAGGAGAATGGAGAAGGGATTGCGACGTGGGCATCCCCCCAGGGGGTTATTTCTTGCTTTCTGTCTCTCTCTGTCTTTCTGGCAAGCACATGCACCCTATAGCAAAAACCTCTCTGGAAAAAAAAAAAAAAAAAAAAAAAGGAAAGGATTTTTCTCCCTAAACACAAAAAATATATATTTTATATGAAACATTAAAAGTATCCCCTTTAAAAATCAAGAAGGATGTTCATATCAAAGTCACTAGGTAGGCATTGTCCCAGAGGACCTAGCCAAAGCAGGAGCAGACAGCCTGCCAGTGACCAGCTTGGTGGCATAGTTGGTAGCAAACTGAACTGCAGTGCTGGAAGCCATAAAGCCGACCTTGGGTTCAGATCCCAGGGTCAGCTGAAAAGACACTGGGCCCATACATACATGTCCAAGATTCTGACAAGCTTGAGGGCCAGGGAAAGGGGACTGCAGTGCAACAAGACCCTGCTGAGGGTGCTTTCCTCTCTCGTGACATGCGTGCATTCTCTATCATTAAGAAAGCTAACTTAGAAAACGAAATGGCAGCCAGCCAGCTGTGTGCTGGTTAAGGTGGCTGGATCCCATGAGGCCAACTGCGTGGTTCAAGTCCTGGACCTGGTGACTTGAAAAACATGGTGGGCACATGTGTGTCCATGCATGCCCAAAATTCCAAAGGAGAATGGAGAAGCGACTGTGTGGCACTGCCATCCCCTCAGGGGGTTGCTTCTCCACCTCAACCCAACTGCTCTGAGGAGTGCACAGACCTATAGCCAAAAAATGGCATTCTGAAAAGGCTTCCTGCTATAGGATTCTAACTCTGACATTCTGGAAAATGGGAAAATATGGGGACAGTGCAATGATTTCCAGGCGTGAGGGAGGAGCAAACAGGCCGAGCAGAGAAGACCTGAGGGAAGGAGCAGGGCAGCAGGACGACTATCATGAGGCCACACGGGGCTACATGCTGTGAAGCCTTTGTGCAAACCAGACTGACAGCACAGGGAGTGAGCCCTACGGTGATCAGGGACTTCCAAACCCAGACTGCCCCGCACGCACAAGGAGTGAGCCTGATGACACACAGACTCCAGGTGAGGGCGAGGTGTCAGTGCAGGTTCACTAGAGGTGACAAACATACTGCCCTGAGGGGGATGCTGGTAATGGGAGAGGCTCTGCATTTGTAGGAGCAGACGGAGTATGGGATATCGCTGTATCTTCCTCTTAATTTCGCTGTGAACCTAAGACAGCTTAAAAGAAAAAAAAAAAAAAAAACAGTCTTGAGACCAGCAGTTAGCATGATGGTTACGTCGCTGGACTCCCATGTAGTCGACTGCAGTTCGAGTCCCAGACCCAGTGGCTTAAATTCACGCCAGGCACATGTGCGTGCCCAAGATCCTGAGAGGAGAATGGAGGAGAAGGGATTGTGGCGTGGCCATTCCCCTAGGTGGGGGGTGATTTCTCACTTTCTGTCTCTCTGTCTTTCTGGTGAGCGAATGCCCCCTGTAGCAAAAAACTCTCAAAAAAAATAAAAAAGTCTTCAAAAATTAATGAAGTGGGGACCAACAGTTAGTGTAATGGCTATGTTGCTGAACTCCCATGTAGTTGATCGTGGTTCGAGTCCTGGACCCAGTGGCTTAAACTCACGCCGGGCGTGTGTGCGTGCGTGCCCAAGATCCCAAGAGGAGAATGGAGGAAAAGGGATTGGCAGCCATCCCCCCGGGGGGTGATTTCTTGCTTTCTGTCTCTCTGTCTCTCTCTGTCTTTCTGGCGAGTGCATGTACCCTATAGCAAAAAAAAAAAAAAAAAAAAAAAAACTCTCCAAAAAAGAAAAATAGTAATAATGAAGTGGAGCCTTGCAGTTGGCGTAGTGGTTACAATGCTGAACTCCCACACGGCTGACTGCTATTCGAGTCCCAGATCTAGTGGCCTGAAGATCACGCTAGGCATGTGTGTGTGCATGCCCCAAACCAAAGGAGAACAGAGAAGGGACTGCAGTGTGGTCATCCCTCTGGAGGGTGATTTCTCACTTTCTCTTTCACTGTCTCTCTGGCCAGTGCATGTGCCCTGTGGCAAAAAAATACATTTATATTAATAAAACAGAAAGTATTCATACTTATTGTAGAGAAGTTCACTGTTTTAAGGTTTGTAATAGTTTGACTGTGTGTTTAACTGTTCAAGTCTTGAACCTGGTGGCTTGCTTTCTCACTTTCCCTCTCACACTCTCTCTCTCGCTCTGTCCCTCTCTGGTCAAATTAAAATAAACAAACAAATAAAGTTAAATAAAATACTTATTTACAAAAGTAAAAATAGATGAATTTTAGCAGATAAAAGGCTGGAAGTCATATCCGGGAGTAGGAAAAGTAGAGAGGCCTGGTGTTACCAGATGGTGGGCTTCCCACAGTTGCTGGACTCCCACGTAGTCGACCGCGGTTCGAGTCCCGGACCCGGTGGCTTAAACTCACGCCAGGCGCATGTGCGTGCGTGCCCAAGATCCCGAGAGGAGAATGGAGAGGGGATTGCGGCGTGGCCATCCCCCCTGGGGGGTGATTTCTCGCTTTCTATCTCTCTGTCTCTCTCTGTCTGGCGAGCGCACGCGCCCTATAGCAAAAACCTCTAAAAAAAAAAAAAAAAAAAGATTTAACTCTCCAGTACAGAATGGGCTCAATAAAACATGGTCCACTTGTACTATAGGATAAACGTGGCGTTAGTAAAAAGGAATATTTCATGGGGGCCAGTAGGTAGCATGGTGGTTAAGGCACTGGATACTAGAGGGCCTACTCCACCATTCAAGTCTCACATCAGACAGCCTGAAAAAACAGCAGGTGTGTGTGCATGCATGCCCAAAATTCCAAGAGAAGAATGATGGAAAAGACTGAGTTGCAGCATGTGAGGTGATTTCTCATTTTTCCTCTCTGTCTCTCTCCAATGAACACATGCCCCATGGTAAGAAAATCTCAAAAATCAAAAATCAAGAAGAAATATGCCCAAGCTATTTGTACCACCATAATGAAATCTAAAATAAAGGCAAATTACAAAGCACACTATTTATAGATAAGGGGGAAAAACACAATAGCTTCTGTTTGTGGAAAAGGTCTGGATGGAAATCCCCAAATTAATGACTACTTGGTTATCTCTGGAGAGAAGAGGAGGGAAACAATGGCAAATGGGGCTCGGGCTTTGCTGCTTACAATCACATTTTCTAAAAGAAGGATAAATTAACATTATTTTATACAGAGATCAGCAGTCAGCGTAATGGCTGTGTCGCTGGACTCCCACGTAGTCGACCACGGTTCAAGTCCTGGACCCGGTGGCTTAAACTCACACCGGGCGCGTGTGCGTGCGTGCCCAAGATCCCGAGAGGAGAATGGAGGAGAAGGGATTGCGGCGTGGCCATCCCCCCCTGGGGGGTGATTTCTCGCTTTCTGTCTCTCTCTGTCTTTCTGTTGAGCACACGTGCCGTGCCCTACAGCAAAAACCACTCCAACAACAACAACAAAAAATCATTTTATATAAAAGAGGAAAAGCAATATTGTTATTTCCATTAAAACACAAAACAGATCCCTGTGCACTTGATCATGCAGGCAAAACAGAGCAGAGGGGGAACAGGAAGCTTCACCACAACCAGGGAATGGCGGTTTTTCTGAGAAGTGGAATGGGCGAGGTGTAGGGAGAGGGAGGTAAAACAGGAGAGGGGAGAACACGGCAAATGCGTCCCAGCAATACTTGTGTCAGCCACATTAAGAAAAAAGGAATGGGGGGACCAGCAGTTAGCGTAATGGCTATGTCGCTGGTAGTAGTCGACCGCGGTTCACATCGCGGACCTGGTGGCTTAAAACTCACGCCGGGTGCGTGTGCGTGCGTGCCCAAGATCCTGAGAGGAGAATGGAGGAGAAGGGACTGTGGCATGGCCATCCACCCTGGGGGGGTGATTTCTTGCTTTCTGTCTCTCTCTGTCTGTCTGGCGAGCGCACGCACCCTATAGTGAAAACCTCTCCAAAAAAAGAAAAAAAAAAAAAGAAAAAAGGAATGGGGAAAAGAAGAGGTAAGGAAGGAAAAGGAAGAAAGGGAAGAGGAAGGAAGGGAGAAAGCCTGGGGGGAAGTGAAGTACACAGGCACGAGCAGATTTCATCAAGTGCAGGGACATTAGGAACTGCAACAGTGAGGGTGGATGGTAAATGAAGGGTGTGTATATGCACGTACGCGTACAAGGGTCTTCAGGAAGTTCAAGGAAAGTGCTTTTTATGAAGAAACAATACATGGATTTCTAAATTGCACCGAAATAAACTCATACTTTAATTTCATTTCTCCATGAACTTTTTTTTTTTTTGGAGAGGTTTTTGCTATAGGGCGCGTGCGCTCGCCAGACAGACAGAGAGAGACAGAGAGACAGAAAGCAGGAAATCACCCCCCAGGGGGGATGGCCACGCCGCAATCCCTTCTCCTCCATTCTTCTCTCGGGATCTTGGGCACGCACGCACACGCGCCCGGCGTGAGTTTAAGCCGCCGGGTCCGGGACTCGAACCGCGGTCAACTACGTGGGAGTCCAGCGACATAGCCATTACGCTAACTGCTGGTCCCTCCATGAACTTTTTGAAGTCCTCCCATATGCACATACATATGTGTATACATGAAGAGAGTGACTGGGGCAAGCAGGTGGTATGGTGGTTAAGGCGCTGGACTCCCACATGGCTGACCATGGTCTGAGTTGGGACTGGGAGGCTTGCATTCTCTCTCTCTCATGAGCCCATGTGCCCTACAACAAACTTAAAAACAATAGCAATAAGGGGCTGGCAGGTGGCATGGTAGTTAAAGGCGCTGGACTCCCACATGGCCGACAGAGATTTGAATCCCAGACCTGGCAGTTTGCTTTCTCACTTTCCCTCTCTCTCTCACTCTGTCCCTCTCTGGTCAAATTAAAAAATAAATTAATGAATAATGTTAAATAAAATAATTCTTTAAAAAATAATAATAATAATAAATAAAATGTCTCTGTCATGAAAGAAGTAAAACTGATTAACTTAGGGACCAGCAGGTAGCATGGTGGTTAAGGACCTGGACACTCCCACACAGCTGACCACAGTTCAAGGCCCAGACATAACTCCAAACATAACTCCTCACCACACTCAAACAGGTCTACACTATCTGGCCATAGCTATCTACACTCTCCCTCCATTCCCTGGCCACAGGCTTTCTATCTGTCAAAGGAACCACGTGGGGCCAGCCTAAGGTACTGCCTTAGCTTTTCCTAAAACCCCAGATGCTTCCCCTCCCACTCACCAGCTTCTTCCGAAGATCATCACGTTGTCATTTAAGACTCTGCTGAAATGTTGCCTCAAGACAGGGCTTACCCGGCCAGTAGGTGGCGTGCTGGTTAAGCCACTGGACTCCCACGTGACCAACTGCAGTTTGAGTACTGGACCTGGCAGTTTGAAATTCACACCAGGTACCTGTGCTTTTGTGCCCAAAATCCCAGGAAGAAAATGGAGGAGAAGTGATTGCGGCATGGCCATCTCCCCCTAGGGGTTGATTTTTCATTCTCCTTCTCTCTCATCTCTTTGTCTCTCTCCAACAAGTACATACACCTAAGAGAAAAAAAAAAAAAAAAAACATAAAAAAGGACCAGCAGATGTCATAATGGCTACGTAGCAGGAGTCCCATGTAGTCGACCACAGTTCGAGTCTGGGATCCGGTGGCTTAAACTCACGCCAGGTGCATGTACGTGCATGCCCAAGATCCCAAGAGGAAAATGGAGGAGAAGGGATTGTGGCATGGGCATCCCACCTAGTCCCTCTGTCTCTCTCAGCAAAAACCTCTCCAAAGGGCTAAAGGGGAAGAGAGAGAAGAGAGAGGGCTTCCTGACACTGCGATGTGAAGGCACCACCAAACCATTCTCACATGCCTAACATTCACAGCATCTTTATTTATGATGCTCTTCTGATAGCTGACTATTTCCCTACAATGGACCACGGACCCTGTCAACCTTGTCCATGCTGCAGGCCCTAGAAAATTACTTGGCATGACAGTAAAAAAAGTTTGTTAAATTAATACATTCACCTAAAACAAAGAAAGAATGTTTACACTTGTTAAAATGTTGTTTAGGTCTTAATGGGCAAAAAGATCACAAAGTCTGGGGATGAACTGCCTGGGTTTGAACCCGAGCTCTGCTACCCTACTCTCCAGGTAACCCTAACAATTTTGAGACCATGGATAGACCTTCTGCTTTCTCAAGTGTAAAAGTGGGACACAGTACTTGCTTCACAGAGCCCTAAGACTTGAATGACTACATGGATATAAAATGCTTAAAAGTGGGACCAGCAGATGGTATAACTGTTATGTTGCAGGACTCCCACAGTCAACTGTGGTTTGAGTCCTAGACCCAGTGGCCTAAAACTCATCCTGGGTGTGTGTGTGTCCGTCCGTCCAAAACCCCAAGAGGAAAATGGAGAAGGGATTGTGGCAAGGCCATCCACCAGGAGGTGATTTCTTCCTTACTGTCTCTAGATCTATCCAGCAAGCGCATGCACCCTATAGAAAAAAAAAAGGGAACTGGTCAGTGGCATGGTGGTTCAGGTGCTGGACTCCCACATGGCCGACTGCAGTTGGAGTACCAGACCTGGTGGCCTGCTCTCTTACTTTTCTCCTCCCTCTCTTTGGTCAAATTAAAAACAAATAACAGGGGCCAACAGGTGGCATGGTGGTTAAAGGTGCTGGATTCCCACATGGCTAACTGCGGTTTGAATCCTGGAGCTGGCAGCTTGCTCTCTCTCTTTTCCTTTCTCTATATCTGTCTCTCTCTGGTCGAATTTAAAAAATGATAATAAAATCAAAAAAGATAACAATAAAAATTGAATAATTCTTTAATTTTTTAAAAAACAGACCTATTAATTCCCAAGTCCAACACACATCCACTTGTCTCATGAAATATTTATCGGATGCATTTCACCTCATGTCTTTTTTTTTTTTTTTTGAGAGGTTTTTGCTATAGGGCGCGTGCGCTCGCCAGACAGACAGAGAGAGACAGAGAGATAGAAAGCAGGAAATCACCCCCCAGGGGGGATGGCCACGCCGCAATCCCTTCTCCTCCATTCTCCTCTCGGGATCTTGGGCACGCACGCACATGCGCCCGGCGTGAGTTTAAGCCGCCGGGTCCGGGACTCGAACCGCGGTCGACTACGTGGGAGTCCAGCGACATAGCCATTACGCTAACTGCTGGTCCCTCACCTCATGTCTTTTATACAGTTCTCTTTTCTCGAACTTAGACGGGAAGCCTGCCATTCCTAACGTCCCCTCACCTGTCTTGCACCTCAGCCCTTCCTCACTACAGGCTCTTTTCTTGTCCCTGGTCTCCTCCCCGGTTCTCTTCCGGGCTCTAGGCCATCACACCCTGAGCTTTCTGGAACACGGATGCCTTTACTCTGTTTATTTGCAGTTTAGCATTCGCACCTGAGCTCCCACTCAAACACTGGACGCCTGAGAACACCTTTCCCAGCATACTTCCCCTAAGTCTTCCACAACCCCCCCAACTCACCCAGCGCAACTGGGCAACGAAACCTCTGTGCAGTCTCCGCTCGCACTCACTCCCATGGATCATTCAGGAATCCGTCCAGGTGATCCACTAGCCGCTTCTACCCACAAGTCGCTCCTTGCCCCCAGATCCTTCGCACCCACAAGCTCCTGTCCCCACGTCCTCTCCTTCCGCGACACCTGCAGGGAATATGCTCACGGTTCACCACTGCCCTCCCGTCAGACCACAGCTCTTCCAAAACGAGCCACGCACGACTCCTGGCGACCGGCACCAGCCCAGGGGTCAGAACACTCAGACACTCGGCCAGTGCGCATCTGGACAAACGCACGAAGAGGGGGCAGCTCCCCGAGGGAAGGCCTGAGGGTCTGCACGAAAAGACAACAGTGTGTGCAAAACATGGATCCACGGAGAGCCGCCTCCGTGAGATGTCTGCGTTCAGGACCCGCGGCGGGGAGGAGGCCGGGGCCGAGCTGCTGAGAAGAGGGCACCGAAGTTTCTGGAGGCCCAGAGGCCGGGGCTCCGGGAGCCCAAGAACTCGGGGTGGATGACACGAAGAGATGCGCGTCCCCTCGCAGCGTGGAGTCGGCCTCGCGAGGTGAGAAGCCGCACTTACCCGCAGCCTGGTGGCCATGCCCGCGCCGCTGCGTGCGCGCTGCAGCACCGGGGACCGCAGAGCGCCCAGCCGGGAGCGACGCGGCCTCCTCGCCTCCTGCCAGCACGGACCGGCGGCCTCAGGCTGGACACCGGAGTCGGACCGAGGGCCCGTGCCGTCCCGCGGCCCTGACAGTAAAGCCGAGCCAAGATCTGCCTGCCCTGCGCCCGGGACGGGCAACTCTGCGCGGCGCAGAGACACGACTGCGCAGACTCCCACGGCACGCATCTACGGGCTCCGGTCCGTGGACGCCGACCCGGAAGAAGCCCCTCCCGCGCGCTCCCCGCAGAGCCGCGGTTGTGGCGCACCCGGAAGTACATCAGAGGCGCTGCGCCGGAACGAGCCGCGGAGAACTACGTCTCCCGGCATGCCCCACGGACAGACCCTGGGTGCGGCCGGGCGTCCAGGTGGGGATGGGGCGGGGCGGGGCCGTGGTGGGGAGAGGGGCGTGGCCTTAAACAGAATGGCCCTGGGACCAGCAGTTAGCGTAATGGCTATGTCGCTGGACTCCCACGTAATTGTCCAGGGTTCGCGTCCCATACCCGGTAGCTTAAACTCACGCCGGGCGCATGTGCGTGCGTGCCCAAGATCCTGAGAGGAGAATGGAGGGATTGCGGTGTGACCATCCCCCCTGGGGGGTGATTTCTCGCTTTCTGTCTCTCTCTCTCTCTGTCTGGCGAGCATACGTGCCCTATAGCGAAAACCTCTGCAAAAAAAAAAAAAAAAAAGAACACCAGTGCAGGTTCGCACATGCCCTGAATCCCAACAGAATGGAGAAATGCAGAAGGGATCGCAGCATGTCATCCCATCAGGGGTTCTCTCTCTCTCTCTCTCTCTCTCTCTCTCTCTCTCTCTCAGTCTCTCATGAGCACACATACCTCTGGAAATTAGAACACACACACAAATGTACACAGTGAAATACCAGTACAGCTTAATTATATGACTATAACAAGAAAATAATTAATATAGGCCAGTAAGTATGAGGAGTCTTCTAAAGTTCATGGAAAGGGGCCAGCAGCTGGTATACTGGTTAAGGGTCTGGACTCCCACATAACCGATCACAGTTTGAGTCCCAGACCTAGTGGCTTAAAAAATCACACCAGGCATGTGTGAGGGTGTGCCCAAAATCCCAAGAGGAAAATGGAGAAGGGATTGTGGCATGGCCATCCCCTAGACGATGATTTCTCACTTTCCCTCTCTCTTGCCTATCTCTGTCTCTCCAGTGAGTGCACATGCCCAATGGCAAAAAAAAATAAAATAAGAAAAGTTCTTGAAAAATGCATTTTATGAAAAAATTGCCTGGGTTGCAATTTTTCCCATGGGGTACATGAAAACACCAGAGAAAGACAGAGGAAGAGAAAGTGAGAAATCAGCCCATGGGGGATGGCCACACCACAATCCCTTCTCCTTCATTTTCCTCTCAGGATTTTGGGCATGAATACACATGTACTCAATGTGATTTCCAAGCTGCTAGGTCTGGGACTTGAACCATGATTAGCCATGTGGGAATCCAGTACCTTAGTAATCATGCCACCTGGTGACCTCAGTATTGCCAAAAAAATAATTTTTTTAAAGAATTACCCTTTATCGGACCAGCAGATGGTATAATGGTTACGTCACTGGACTCCCATGTAGTCAATCACAGTTTGAGTCTCAGACCCAGTGGCTTAAAACTCACACTGGGCGCATGTGTGTGCAAGCCCAAAATCCCAAAAGGAAAATGGAGGGGAAGGATTGTGGTGTGGCCATCCCCTCCGGTGGGTGATTTCTCAGTTTCTGTCTATTTCTCTCTGTCTGGCAAGTACGCGTGCCCTATAGAAAAAAAAATCTCTCTCTTAAAAAAAAAAAAAAAAGTATTACCCATTTATGAGCCAGCAGGTGACACTGGACTTTCCACATAGCTCTTTCTTTTTATCTTCCCCTATGTTTTCTTCTAAGAATACATACTATTTTTTTTTCTTGTTTTGGAGAGATTTTTGCTATAGGGCGCGAGCGCTCGCCAGACAGACAGAGAGACAGAAAGCGAGAAATCACCCCCCAGGGGGGATGGCCACGCCACAATCCCTTCTCCTCCATTCTCCTCTCGGGATCTTGGGAATGCACGCACACGCACCCGGCGTGAGTTTAAGCCACTAGGTCCGGGACTCGAACCGCGGTCGACTACCTGGGAGTCCAGCAACATAGCCATTACGCCAACTGCTGGCCCCCAAGAATACATACTTTTATGTCTTATATTTAGGCCTATGGATCATTCTTAGTTCATTTTGGTATATGGTTTTAGATATTTTTCTTTTGCATGTGGCTCTCTAGTTGTCTCACACCATTTGTTGAAAACAGTCTTTTTACCATTGAATAATCTTGACAACCTTGTCAGAAATCATCTGCCCGCACATGAGGGCTTCTTTCTTTCTTTTTTGTTTTTAAGAATTATGTATTATCATTATTTTTCAATTTGACCAGAAAGAGACAGAGAGAGTGAGAAAGCAAGCCACCCAAAAAGACATCTTCATGGCTCCTGAGAACGAGTGATTTCAGGGGAATAAGCAAAATGAAGATTTTCCACTGACAATTCAGCCTCCAGCCCACAAACTCGAGTGGTAGGAAGACTTTCAAGCCCCCGTCTCTGTCTCTGTCTCTACCTCTGTCTCTGTTTTCTTGTTTTGTAATTTTTTCTTTTTAAAATTTTTTAAGGTAAAGCATTTTCTTGGCTTTCAGGCCCTCCTCTCCCTTTATCTTGTTAATAAGCCCCTCTCCTCCTCCCAACCCAAGAGAGGCAAGGGATCAGGCCTTAGAGGAGGCTTCATGGCTCCTGAGAACTAGTGTGCCACGTGGTTTTTAATTTTTGCTTTATAAAAAAAATATTATTTTTAATTTTTTTCTTCTCTTTTTCTCTGTTTCTTGGTTGTTTTTGTTGCTGTTGTTTCTCTCACTCTGTTTCCTTTTCTGCACACTCCTGGACGCTCAGATTGTACTTCAAGTTTGGGAAGAAACACACTTTCCATCAGATGACTAGAAATCACCACAGGACCACAAGAAATATGGGAAAGCAAGAAAATACCTCTCCTCCAAGGGAAAAGAATAACTCCTCTTCATCCACAGACAGTTCAATGGAAATCATGGAAATGTCTGATAAAGAATTTAGAACATTCATAATGGCGAGGCTAAAAGATGAAAGAGAAGAGAGACAATGAACTGCAGAAGAGAATGGAGAAAGGTGCTGGCGAGTTCCAGGAGGTGAGAAAATTCTTGCAAGATCTAAAAGAGGAATTACACACTTTACAAAAGAATCAAATGGAACTGTTATAGATGAAAGCTATAATACAGGAAGTCAACATCTCTCTTGAAAGTATTAAAAGCAGACTAGATCATACAGAAAATAGAATCTCAGACATCGAGGAGAAAATGGCTGGCCTAGAAAAATCCACCACGAAGACTAAGAAAGTTGCCCCAAAATTTGAGAATAATATACGAGAAATACTAAATACCATCAAATATCCAAACATCTGGATAATAGGCATCCCAGAAGGTGAAGAGACTCATAAGGGCATTAATAATCTATTCCTTTTTTTTTTTTTTTTTAAGAGAGGTTTTTGCTATAGGACGGGTGCGCTTGCCAGACAGACAGAGACAGACAGAGAGATAGAAAGCGAGAAATCACCCCCCAGGGGGGATGGCCACGCCGCAATCCCTTCTCCTCCATTCTCCTCTTGGGATCCTGGGCACACACGCACACGCGCCCGGCGTGAGTTTTAAGCCACCGGGTCCGGGACTCGAAAGGGCATTAATAATCTATTCCATGAAATCCTGCAAGAAAACTTTCCAAACCTAGAGAGGCATTCAAAGATCAGGCCAAAGGGGACCAGCAGGTGGCGTGGTGGTTAAGGCGCTGGGCACTCCCACATGGCTGACCACGGTTCAAGTTCTGGACCTGGTGGCTTGCTTTCTCACTCTCTCTCTTACTCTCTCTCTCTCTCTCTCTCTCTCTCTCTGTGTCTATCTCTGGTCAAATTACAATAAAATAAATGAATAAATAAAATTAAATTAAAATAATTCTTTAAAAAAAAAAAAAAAAAAAAAAAGATCAGGCCAAAGCAGACCCCTTCATAGCTACTGAGAACTAGTAATTTCAGGAGACTAGCAGAAATGAAGATTTTCCGCTGATAATTCAGCCTCCAGCCCACAAACTCGTGTGGTAGGAAGAAGACTGCAGCCTCTTGTCTCTGTATCTGTCTTTTTTCTCTCTACCTCTGTCTCTGTCTCTGTCTTCTCATTTTCTTTGTAATTTTTCTTTTTTAAAATTTTTTAAAGTTAAGCAGTTTCTGGGCTCTCAGGCCCTCCTTTCCCTTTATCTTGTTAACAATCCCCTCTTCCCCTCCCAACCCAGGAAAGACAAGGGCACAGGCCACAGGATACCCCCTTCATGGCTACTGAGAACTAGTAATTTTGGGCAGAATGCAAGTGCGCCACGCGGTTTTCTAATTTTTGCTTTTTTTTTTTGGAGAGGTTTTTTGCTACAGGGCGCGTGCACTCGCCAGAAAGACAGAGAGAGACAGAGAGACAGAAAGTGAGAAATCACCCTCCAGGGGGGAATGGCCATGCCCCAATCCCTTCTCCTCCATTCTCCTCTCAGGATCTTGGGCATGCACGCACATGTGCCTGGTGTGAGTTCAAGCCGCTGGGTCCGGGACGCAAACCGCAGTCAACTACATGGGAGTCTAGCGACATAGCCATTACACTAACTGCTGGTCCCAATTTTCGCTTTAAAAAAAAAAAAATTTTAGGTTTTTTTTATTTAATTTTTAAAAATTTTTTTCTTGTCTTTTTCTCTGTTTCTTGGTTGTTTTTGTTGCTGTTGTTTCTCTCTCTCTGTTTCCTTTTCTGCACGCTCCTGGACATTCAGATTGAACTTTAAGTTTGGGAAGAAACATGCTTTTCCATCAGATGACTACAAATCATCACAGGACCACAAGAAATATGGGAAAGCAAGAAAATACCTCTCCCTCATGGGAAAAGAATGGCTCTCTTCATCCACAGACAATTCAATGGAAATCATGGATATGTCTGATAAAGAATGTAGAACATTCATAATGGTGAAGCTAACAGAGATGGAAGAGAAGAGAGACAATGAACTGCAGAAGAGAATGGAGAAAGGAGCTGACGAGTGCCAGGAGGTGAGGAAATTCTTGCAAGATCTGAAAGAGGAATTACACACTTTACAAAAGAATCAAATGTAATTGTTAGAGATAAATACAGGAAGTCAAAATCTCTCTTGAAAGTATTAAAAGCAGACTAGATCGTAAAGAAAATAGAATCTCAGACATCGAAGAGAAAATGGCTGGCCTAGAAAAATCCACCATGAAGACTGAGAAAATTGCCCAAAAATTTGAGAATAATATACGAGAAATTCTAGACACCATCAAACGTCCAAACATCCAGATAATTGACATCCCAGAGGTAAAGAGACTCATACGGGCATTGATCATCTATTCTGTGAAAAACTGCAAGAAAACTTTTTAAACCTAGAGAGGCACTCAAAGATCCAATCCCAAGAAATACAAAGGTCCCCAAATAGAATCAACCCAAGAAGATCTTCTCCAAGACACATTATAGCCAGACTGACCAATACCACAGACAAAGACAAGATACTAAGAATGGCAAGAGAGAAACAGCAAGTTACCTACAAAGAATATCCCATCAGACTGGCAACAGACCGCTCATGGGAAACAATGCAAGCAAGGAAAGAATGGGAAAATATATTCAAAGTGTTAAGGGAAAAGCAATTACAACTGAGAATACTGTACCTGGCAAGATTGTCCTTCATATGGGAAGAAAAGACAAGAACATTCTCAGATAAACAAAACCTGAAAGAATTTACCTGCACCAGACCAGATCTCCAAGAAGTTCTCAAGGGAGTGCTATGTCAGGAAAATTAAATGTAGTCACACAGAAATAAGAACTAAGACAAACACTAAGAAAATGGCCAGCTTAGTTGTAGGGACAAGTCTGGAGTTGAATATTATGTCCCAGAATTCAATCGGGAAGATCGAACCACAACAGAAGATAGATTAAGTACATGAGACTGAACTGGTGAAATAGCTTTCTGTCGCTTTTGACTAAAATATTGCTGCTTTTCTTCTAGGCTTTGTTGTCTGGTTTTAAGAGTTTTTGTCCTGTCTTGAGCTGTCAGTAGGTTCATGTACCTACTATTTGAACAAAATACTAACCTGTTTTTAGGTTTTAAGTTTTAAGGAAATTTCCTTACCGATTTAAAACTGCTTTTCTTTCTTTCTTTCTTTCTTTTTTTTTTTTGGAGAGGTTTTTGCTATAGGGCGTGTGCGCTCGCCAGACAGACAGAGAGACAGAAAGCGAGAAATCACCCCCCAGGGGGGATGGTCACGCCGCAATCCCTTCTCCTCCATTCTCCTCTTGGGATCTTGGGCACGCACGCACACGCGCCCGGCGTGAGTTTTAAGCCACCGGGTCCAGGACGCGAACCTCGGTCGACTACGTGGGAGTCCAGCAACATAGCCATTACGCTAACTGTTGGTTCCCAAAACTGCTTTTCTTGGAAAAAAAAAAAAAAACAACTGAACTTGCTATTGAAAGTAATTAGATTATTTAAGAAATTGTGTGATCGATAAAATGTGTGGGAGGGAAGGAATGGAAAACAACTGTAGACACCAGAGATAGTGTGAGAAGAGGGTGGGAAAGGGCAGAGGGTCACACATAGGGGTAATATAATTTTATAATATAGAATTATATATGTGAAACTAGAAATGGAAAATTATTGATGATAACATACATGAATAAGCCACTATGCTGTATATTCTGGCTGTGACAATGATTAAGGGATGAATGTAAAGTAATTAATTTAAAAAAAGTTTCAGAAAAAAAAACCACGAAAACTACTTTTCTTGAAATTAAAAGAAAATGTATATTTGATGACTGCAGTAATCTATTTAGTCCCAGCTAAGTGCTATAATATGTTCATTCTACTTACTGAGGTCTATGCCTAAAGTCAGATTGGTGTTCATGAATATGTATATATCAGCTGCGCTTGCTATTGGAATTATTTAGATTAAGTTCATTAGCGAATAAATAAAATGGGGGAAAAGGCATAGCAAGCAACCATGGATACCAGAGACAGAGTGGGAGGAGGGTGAGACATGGCAGAAGGTGAGAGATAGGGAATCAAGGATGGCAAAAATAACAAAATATGCAGGTAACAAGAAATGGAAAATTATTTGTTGATAACACGTATGTTGATGTGCTTGATTGAGCCAATATACAGTGCATTCTGGATGGGAAATCTCATTTTATTTGCTGTAATGATGTATAGTGAATGAATGTAAGTAAATAAATTTTAAAAAAAGGCAAGCCGCCCAGTCCAGGACTTGAACCATGTTTGAGCATGTGGGAGTCCAGCACATTTAACCACCACGCCACGTGCCAGCCCCATGACAGCTTATTTCTTAGCTCTCTCGTCTAATCCATTGATTTATATTTCTGTCTTTATGCCAGTACTATGCTGCCTTTATTATTTATCTTTTCTTCTTTTTTTTGTAGAGATTTTTGTTATAGGCCGTATGTGCTTGCCAGAGAGACAGAGAAACAGAAAGTGAGGAATCACCCCCCCCCCCCAGGGGAAATGGCCATGCTACAATATCTTCTCCTCCATTTTCTTCTCAGGATCTTGGGCACTCATGCACCGTTGCCTGGTGTAAGTTTTGTTTTTTTGTGGGGGAGGTTTTTGCTATATGGCGCGTGCGCTCGCCAGACAGACAGAGAGAGACAGAGAGATAGAAAGCGAGAAATCACCCCCCAGGGGGGATGGCCACCCCGCAATCCCTTCTCCTCCATTCTCCTCTCAGGATCTTGGGCACGCACGCACACGCGCCCAGCGTGAGTTTAAGTTACCGGGTCCGGGACACTGCTGTCGACTGCGTGGGAGTCCAGCGACACAGCCATTACGCTAACTGCTGGTCCCGCCTGGTGTAAGTTTTAAGCCACTGGGTCCGGGACTCGAACTGTGGTCTGCTACATGGGAAATCAGCAATGGAACCATTCTGACATCTGCTGGCCCCCTTGATTATTATATTATAGTTTGCTTTGTTGTTGGTTTTGTGTTTTTATTGTTGGAAGGCACATGTGCTCCACAGATACAGAAAGAGAGAGAGCAACCCCGATGGGGCATGGTCACATCACAACCCCTTCTATATTTCCTCATCTCACGATGGTTATTGACACACATACACATGTGCCCAGCATATTTAGGTTGTTTTCTCACTTTCCCTTTGTCTCTGTCTGGTCAAATTAAAAAATAAAAACAAATAGGGGCCGGCAGCTGACATGGTGGTTGGGGGCGCTAGACTCCCACATGGCTGATCACAGTTTGAGTCCTGGAACTGGTGGCTTGCTTTCTTGCTTTCTCTCTCTCTCTCTCTCTGTCCCTCTCTGGTCAAATTAAAATAAATAAATAAATAAATAAATAAAGTTAAATAAAATAATTCTTTAAAAAAAGGAATGCAGATCCTAATCACTTAAAAAATAATAACAAATGGAATTAAGTAAAAATAAATAATTCTTTTCAAAAAGTGCCTGGGGGACCAGAAGGTGGCATGGTGGTTAAGGTGCTGGACACTCCCATGTGGCTGACCATGGTTCGAGTCCTGAACCTGGTGGCTTGCTTTCTTGCTTCAGGGTGGGCCAGTTGGGATCCAGCACACTTAACCCGTGCGCCACCTGCGGGCCCCTACTTACTTATTTTTATTTTTGGCCGAGGGCATGCACTGGTCATAGAGAGAGAAGGAAAAGTGGGAAAGCAGGGGTAGGGGCGTCACACTGCCATCCCTCCTCTCCTTTCTGGATCTGGTGACCCACGCACGTGCACCAGCCTGTTTCTCAAGGCGCTGGGGCAGGCAGACAGCAAAGACAGCCAGGTGGGATCCAGGCCCCTGAACCACCGCCACTGGCTGGCCTTATACCCACATTTACATCGAGGATCAAGAGATCGCCATCCCCCATCCCCCCCGCAACGAGCAGTTAGCGTAATGGCTATGTCGCTGGACTCCCACGTAGTCGACCGCGGTTCACGTCCGGACCCGGTGGCTTAAAACTCACGCCGGGCGCACGTGCGTGCGTGCCCAAGATCCCGAGAGGAGAATGGAGAAGGGATTGCGGCATGACCATCCCCCCTGGGGGGTGATTTCTCGCTTTCTGTCTCTAATGTCTCTGTCTGTCTGGCGAGTGCACGCACCCTATAGCGAAAATCTCTCCCAAAAAAAATTAAAAAAAAAAAAGAGATCAACCCCCCCCCCCCCCGCCCCGGGGGTGGGGCCGGCTGGTGGCGTGGCGGTTAACGGACTCCCACATGACCAGCCATGGTTCGAGTCCCGAACCTGGAGGCTGGCTTTCTCACTTTCTCTCTCTCGCTCTGTCCCTCTCTGGTCAAATGAAAATAAATTTTAAAATAAAGTTAAGATAAAATAGTTATTAAGTTATTTTTAAGAAAGAAGGGACGTGGCAGTTTCCCCGCGACATCTTTACTTCTCTAACAGACAGCCCTGGGTCGCAGATTCCGGGCGGGTACGACCGAACTTCGGGCTCGCGGATCGCAGCGGGCGCGCCGCGGGGCACTCTGGGAGTCGTAGTTCCCCCGCCCAGCAGGCCTTCGGGAAATGTAGTTCCGCGGGCGATTTCCGCGGGCAGGCCGCGTCGTTTTGCACTGCCAGGTCCCAGGGTAAGTGTGCGGGCCGGGAAGTGCGAGGCGGTCGCCCGGGCTGCCCCCGTGTCAGTCCAGGTCTCGCGGAGACCCCAGCGCCGCCCGGCTCGAGGTGGCC
Organism: Tupaia tana; assembly: GCA_026018925.1. Lineage (NCBI taxonomy): Eukaryota > Metazoa > Chordata > Mammalia > Scandentia > Tupaiidae > Tupaia > Tupaia tana. The sequence goes on along the minus strand of JAKSZU010000026.1, from coordinate 24,548,532 downwards.
CCGGCGTTCGCACCAACGGCCGCAGACAGTGCGGGGAAGGTTCGGAGCGCGTCCTGCGGCGCATGCGCCTGCTCCGGGCTCGGTGGGGCCGTGGGGAGGGCCGCGGGGGGACCTGGGGCGGAAGCTGCGAGGGTGCGGCCGGGGGGGCGTGTGTGCGTGTGTGGGTGTGAGTGTGAGAGAGAAAGACCGAGACCCGCCTGCTGCTGCGAACGTGACGCAGAGTGAGCGGCGGCGAGTCGGGCCCTGGAGGGGGGCCCGCCGAGCCTTTGGGTTAGTCCGGGGCGCCCCTCTTTTCCTGGGGAGGCTCTTCCTGCTTCCGCGCAGAACGGCCCCAATTAGACAGTGCGGAGCGGGTGCCCCGGGTGTGGACGGCAGCAGCTCTGGGGGCCCTTTTCCACTCGGGGTCGTCACGCGTCTTGTCCAGAAGTCCTGACTTCTGCCGTGGGCTTGGAGGCGATCCTGGGCGTCTCCAGAGGAGCGGCTTGTCCTCTGAATGTTGCTCTCTGGGCTATTCTAGAATGTTCTTTCCTGAGACAGCTGCTTCAGGCACACACCTATAGCGTGTGGACTGGGAAGAGTCCTCTCTCAGGTGGGGCATCTGCTGTTTATGTCATCTTCCCACAATGGGCAGAACCCAAGCCTTTCTTCCTTCCCACCTTTTGTAGGAGTTCTTCCCGCTCTGGAAGTTCTTGCACTTCTCCCACTGGGGTCAAAATCTAAAAGTCCAGCCTGTGCTTCTGGATGGACTGTAGTTCTTAACTGTTTCACAAGATCCTCATGACTTTGTTGACATTGGGAACTGTCCTCCTGAAGAGGAAAGCGGTTCTGGTCGCAGGAGCTGACCTGCGCTGTTAGGGGAGGCTGAGCGCGGGTGTGTGCTCTGCCTCCTGCTCTGCAGAGGCTGGACTTCGCTGGCTTGAGCACGCAGGCTCTTTGGTGTGGGCAGTAGTGGTGGTGGCTACTTTGCAGCCTTAGCTGACTCAGAGAGGGGCAGCTGCGCAGAGGACTAGTATCTGCCTCTGCTCTCTTTAGGTGCTCTGGAGCAGAACCTGGCATAACTCCTTTCTTTCTTTCTTTCTTTCTTTCTTTCTTTCTTTCTTTCTTTCTTTTTTTTGAGAGATTTTTGCTATAGGGCATGTGCGCTCCCAGGAGAGACAGAGACAGAAAGTGAGAAATCACCCCCAGGGGGATGGCCACACCACAATGCCTGGTGTGAGTTTTAAGCCACTGGATCTGGGACTTGAACCATGGTCGACGACATGGGAGTCCAGCATCATAACCATTATGCCATTTGCTGGTCCTACTTTCTTCCCTCATTTAAGGCAGGTAAGTGGAGACTAATCACACTTTCCTCTGAATTAGGGGCATTGAAGATGGGGGCAAAGCCGAGACTGTGAGCTCAGGCTCCAGACCACGCCCAGTTACACTTGCCTGCTCTCCCAACTGGACCGTCCCCTCACTGGAGCCGGAGCTGTGTGCTGGGCGTGACCTGCTGCGCTCTGGGTGCTTAGGAGCTGCGCAGCATCCGTGCCAAGCCCATGTAACTGCACACTGCAGGGAGACTACACATGCTAGGCAAGTTGTAGTTGGCTGGATTGTTATGGAAGGTAGAATGTTTGTCCTTCTTGTCCAAGTTAATAAGGAAAGTTTTTGAATGCTTTCGTTCAGGCTCGATCTTATGCAGGAAATAACATCTCTGTGTGGTCTTGTGCCCTGGAAGTCTTCGGCTCTGATTCTATCTCTGGTTGAATGAAAGTGACGTGGTCCAAGGACAGCAAATTAATTTAAAGTGTAAGTATTTGTGTGCATAAAATATAGTACTTTTTGTGCTTATTATGCTTATTTTAAATTTTAGCTTGTGTTTTCTACTAATTCTGCTCAAGATACAATTGTTTGTGTAGTTCGTGGTCTTTTAAGCGTTTTTTTTTTTTTTTTAAGCTTGCCATAAGGTGCATGAACTCTCCAGACGTAGAGTAAAATAGAGAGAGCGGGAAAGCGAGAAATCAGCCTACAGAAGGGATGGCTGTGCTGCAGTCCTTTTTCCTTCATTCTCTGAGGATTTGGGGGCGTGCGTGCATACAAGCCTGGTGTGATTTTCAAGCCACTGGGTCCAGGACTCGAGTTGCAACCATATGAGTGTCCAGTGCCTTAGCCACTATGCCACCTGCTGGCCTCTTCCTAATCTTTCAAGATTTAAAAAAAAAAAAATTGTGGTGGTACTCAGTTTTTGTTTGTTTTCCCCGAGAGGTTTTTTGCTATAAGTCACGTGTACTTGCTGGAGAGAGAGAAAGAGACAGAAAGCAAGAAATCAGCCCCCAGGGAGATGGCCATGTCGCAATCCCTTTGCCTCCAATTCTCCTCTCGGGATTTTGGGCATGTGTACACACACGCCCGGCGTGAGTTTCAAGCAGCCAGGTCCAGGACTCTAACCATGATTGGCCATGTGGGAGTCCAGCATCTTAAACACTATGCCACTTCTTGGCCCCTGTACTCCGTTTTATTTGACCTGTTGGGAAAATAATTAAGACCTAAATCTGCTAACCTAGAGAACTTCTTCTCAGCAGTAGAAAAGAAACAATTTCAGTTTTAGTTTTATTGTTGACTAAAAATTAAACCAGAGTGTCATACGTTTCATAGGGAATTTACTGAAGATATTGCAAAGACAGTATTCTCACCTTTTCCTGTAGCCAGGTAGTTATACCTACTACATGTATGTCCTCAAGCGAAATAGCAACTTGTTATCAGAAAGAGAACGTCACTGCTCTGTTTATCACTAAATTCTGTTCATCCTAAAATCACCTGCACTTGCTTATTGACTTTGTCCAGTATAAAAATAAACTTCTCCGTGACTTTTTTTTCCAATAGGTTTTTGCCTTCGGGTGTGTGCTTGTGTGTGGGGGGAGGACATACAGTGAGAGAGAAAGTGAAAAGTCACCCCCGGGGGCTGGCCACGCTGCAGTCCCTTCTCCTTCGGTGATCTTTGGCTGCGTGCATACGCACCCAGTGTGTGTTTCAAGCCACTGGTTCCAGGACTTGAACTGTGGTCGGCCATGTGGGAACCCAGCCACATCACTGCTGTGCCATTTGCTGGTCCCTTCTCCATGGCTTTGTGACAAGAGGTAGTTGTACAGTTTGGAGTGAATTGCTCTTGAAATTAGGTTCCTACCTGCCCCCGAAATGTGGAGATGGGTCACTGTCTTCCTTCATGCTCTCGGAGTTGCCTCTTAGGTCCTTGAGAAAATCTATCCTGGATCACTAAACTGGCAAAAGGCTCTTTTGACTTGAAGAAAGATTTACATACAGGGTTGGCCCCATCACCTAGTGGTTAAGAAAACTGGATCCCACATTATCGACATGCAGCTCGGATTCCTGGACCTGACAGGTAGGGAAACATGACTGGCACACGTGCAGGTATACCCAGACCCTGGGAGACAGGCTGGGCTGGGGGGTGACCACACCTCGTCTGGAGCGGCCTTCTTCTCCCTCTCTCTATCTTGCGTGAGGAGTACTTGTGCCCCATAAAGAGGAGCATCCTTCAGGACCCTTCATTCAACAAGATACTCTTTTTTATAGATTTATATACATCTTAAAGAGGTATAGGAAGAAATTACAGTAAAGAGTTTTCTAGGGACCAGCAGTTGGCATAATGGCTATGTCACTGGACTCCCATGTAGTCGACCACAGTTCGGGTCCTGGACCTGGTGGCTTAAACTCACCCCAGGTGTGTGTGCATGCGTGCCCAAGATCCTGAGAGAAGGATGGAAGAGAAGAGATTGCGGCATGGTCATCCCCCCTGGGGGGGTGATTTCTTGCTTTCTTTCTCTCTATCTGTCTCTGTCTTTCTGGCGAGCATATGTGCCCTATAGTAAAAACCTATCAAAAAAACTTTTTTTCTAAAGTAAATGTTTTTGGAAAGTGGAGGGATGAGTCTTTCCCTTTTTGGCCAAGGGAGTATAAGGTATTTTCTTATTTTTTTTAAGATTGATTTATTTATTTATTTATTTTGGAGAGGTTTTTGCTATAGGGCGTATGCGCTCGCCAGACAGAGGCAGAGAGACAGAAAGTGAGAAATCACCCCCCAGGGGGGATGGCCACACCGCAATCCCTTCTCCTCCATTCTCTCAGGTTCTTGGGCACGCATGCACAAGCACCTGGTGTGAGTTTTAAGCCACCGGGTTTGGGACACGAACCGCGGTTGACTACGTGGGAGTCCAGTGGCATAGCCATTACGCTAACTGCTGGTCCCAAGAATTATTTATTTTGGGGCCAGCAGATGGCGTAATGGCTACGTCGCTGGACTCCCATGTAGTCAACTGTGGTTTGAGTCCCAGACCCAGTGGCTTAAACTCATGCTGGACACGTGTGCATGCGTGCCCAAGATCCCTAGAGGAGAATGGAGGAGAAGGGATTGCGGTGTGGCCATCCCCCCTGGGGGGTGATTTCTTGCTTTCTGTCTCTCTGTCTCTGTCTTTCTGGCAAGGGCACACGCCCTATAGCAAAAGCCTCTCCGTTAAAAAGAGGAAGAAGAAGAAGGAGAAGAAGAAGAAGAAGAATTATTTATTTTTATTTTATTTGTTACTATCATTATTATTTTTAATTTGACCAGAGAGAGAGAAAGGGAAAGTGTGAAAGCCAGCTGCCAGGTCCAGGACTTGAACTGTGGTCGGTTATGTGGGAGTCCAGCACGTCGACCACTGCACCGCCTGCTGGCCCCAGTATTTTTTTATTCTTAATTTGTATTTGCCCTTTCAGATCTGTGAGCCTGTGTTCTCTAGGGTTATGTGCTCTCCTGCATGCTCTGGCAATACAGACTAAAATTTCCGGTGAGTTGAAGCAGAGGGGAGAAGAGGGGAGTGCTAATAGTGTAGACCCTAAGAAGCACCAGGCCCACCTAAGAAGTACCTTACCACCCTCTAGGCAGCCCCTCCATCAGGGAGTGGTGTCTGCACTGCCATCTGCCCCACTCGGGTACAGAAGTGGGAGGTGTGTGAACACTCGGAGGTGGCTGGGCATCCCTCGCCACTGCCCTGACTCCTTAACACAGCAGAGATTTTTTTTTTTTAATTTGCCAAAGGCTGTGTAATCACTGGAAGGACAGACAGAGTAAGGAGAGAGGGAAAGTACAAAAGCACTGCAGATGGTAGTGCCACAATTCCTTCTCCGTTGCTCCTTTAGAGAGTTTACACGCATGTGTGCCCAGTGTGTTTTTCAAGGCATGGGCTTCAGTACTCGAAACACATAGGTAGCTACGAGGGATGCAGGTGCCATAACCAGCATGCCACCGGCTGGTCCCATAGCCGGGATTTTGATCTGCCTCAGTTGCCCTTAGTAACCTGAGCCTGTGCTATCTCTGATATCTGGGGGAAGCACTGGCAGCATCTGTCCTAATGTGGACAGAGAAGGAGGCAGCTCCAGTGATTACCTTCAGCATCGCTCTTGCTGCCTCCCTGACCACCACCTGTGCCGGCTACAGCAGATTCTGCTCAGCCCAGAAACTGCACAGCCCTGGACCGTGGCCCACTCCCTCCTCTAGGTGTTTGTCTGTCTGTCTCTTTCTATTCATTCCTCTGATAAGTGCTTTCCTTTTATTCCCGGCTGATTTGGTGGTAGGGAGCCAGTATTCTAGGCCTGTCTGGTGTTTTATTTACCACCCTGCTTAGACTGTAGTTGCGTTTTCCTCTGTAGCACTGACGCAGACCCTTTCGTCGTGTGGAAACGCTGTGGAAGGAGTGAGTCAGCACTGCAATTACAGAACCTCTGTCTCTCTGAGCAGTGTGGTATAGGCTGGCCCCGAGCCAGGGCAGTGAGGGACTTGACTGGCACTCTGGGCAGGAGCCAGAGCTATTAGAACATGCTGCAGAACTGGCTCAGGGAAGTCGGCCCTAACTGACATGCCAGAAGCTCACATTCCATCTTGGTTCTTACCCACTAGCCCTGATTTGAGTCTGTCAGACATCTAATCTGAAGCTTTAAATGATTTAAGTTTCCAGCAGGAGAAAACCAAGATTTAATTTCCCAAATTAATTACATATAGCTCTGAGAAACAAGGCAATTCATGGGAGAAAAGAAAGAAACAGCCTTGGGCCTGTAGGTGGCACGAGGGTTAAGGCGCTGAATCCTACACGGTCAACTACGTGGTTTCAGCCCCAGACGCTGTGGCTTGAAAATCATGCCAGGTGCGTGTGTGTGCGTGCCCAAAATCCGAAGAGGAGGTTGGAGGAGAAGGGATTTTGGTGTGGCCATTCCCCTTGGAATGGAGAGATTTCTCACCTTCTCTCTCTCTCTCTCTGTCTCTGGCAAGCAAGTGTGCCCTATAGCAAAACAACAAAAAATTTTTTAAAAAGAGAAAATCAAAGAAAGAAGTGGCCTTAGGACTAAGGATGCGTTCTTGGTTTATGGATCTGTGACCAGAGGATGCCCTCCAGTGTGTCCGGACAAGAAGTTACAAAACTGAGTTGATTCTCAAGAGTAGCCGAAAATGATCAGGTCACAGGTGGGTTATTTACTTACCCTCGAGCAGTTTTTTTCTGTGAATGTGATGAGACTTTACAAGAATCTGTATAATAAAAAAAATAAGTGGTGGCTGGCAGGTACATGGTGGTTAAGGCTCTGGACCCCCCGTGGACAACCGTGGTTCAAGTCCTGGATCTTGGGGTTTGCCTTCTCAATTTTCCTCTCACTCTTTCTCTGGTGAACATGTGTGCCCAGTTAGTTGCTAATTTAATAATAATAGTAAATAAAATTAAATACATTTTAAAAGATAAATGAATTTAAGTTATGATAGAAGACATAAAGTTGGAAAAAGATGTCAAAAGAAGCACAAGGTAGGTTGTAGGACCAGGAAAGTTTTCAAGATTAATAGCAAATAGGATGATTCATTTTTAGGGTTGATCAGCAAGCTTTCTCAGATATTTCCAGAAGCCATAACAAAAAGGGAAACAGTAATAGTTGTTTCCCTCTGTCAGAAGGAGAAAGCAGACCAGTTACTCAGGAGAAGCAAACGTGTCCTGATAATTACACCTAAAGAAAACACTTTGCGAGCTGGGTCAATAGCATGGCAGTTAAGTGCTGTGTGTAGAAAGTCAGGTTCCACGTGGCTGATTACAGTTTGAACCCCAATCCCAGCAGCCTGAAAAACATGGTTGGTGCATGTGTATGTGTGCCCAGAATACTGATGGGCTGGAGAAGTGGAGGGAGAAGGATTGCAGCATGACCACACCCCGTGGACACTTTCTCTCTCTGTCTCCTTGTCATGATGGCATGTGCCCCCATGGATAGAAAATTTAAAAAATACAAAAACATTTGGTAGGGGAACCAGCAGTTAGCATAATGCCTGTGTCTCTGGACTCCCATGTAGTCAATCGCAGTTTGAGTCCTGGACCCGGTGGCTTAAACCCATGCCAGGTGCATGTATGTGCATGCCTAAGATCCCGAGAGGAGAGTGGAGGAGAAGGAATTGCGAATTGGCCATCCCCCCTAGGGGGTGATTTCTGTCTTTTTGTCTCTCTGTCTCTGTCTTTCTGGTGAGCATGTGCGCCCTATAGCAAAAACCTCAAAAAACAACAACAACAACAAAACCCAGAAGAACCACACATTTGGTAGGTACTGACATAGGCAGTGTGGTGAACAAAGCCCTCGTGGTAACCCTATAATAAATGGACATTTTCTTCACACATTTGGTAGGTACTGACATAGGCAGTGTGGTGAACAAAGCCCTCGTGGTAACCCTATAATAAATGGACATTTTCTTAGTCCCAGGTGATTTCTCTCTTTTTTTGAGAGAGAGGGATTTTTGTTACAGGGTGTTTTGCACTCAGACAGAAAGCGAGACATCACCTCCCAGGGAGGATGGCCAGGCCACAGTCCCTTCTCTCTCCATTCTCTACTTGGGATTTTGGGCACACACGCACATGTGCCCAGTGTGGGTTTCAAGGTGCTGGATCTGGGGCTCGAACTGCAGTCAACTATGTGGGAGCCCAGTAACTTAACCACTATCCCATCTGTTGGTCCCCCCCCCTTTTTTTTAATTATTTTATTTAACTTCATTTATTATTTATTCATTTGTTAATTTAAATTTGACCAGAGAGGGACAGAGAGAGAGAGAGAGAGAGAGAGAGAGAGAAAGCAAGCCGCCAGGTCCAGGACTCGAACCATGGTCGGCCATGTGGGAATCCAGCGCCTTTAACCACCATGCCACCTGCCGGCCCCGCCCCCCATTTTTTTAATTGCCAGAGTGTATGTATACTCACCAGAGACAAAGCACTCCCCAGTGGAGTGTGGGCACACCACACTTTGCCTGCCATTTCCCGTCCTGTTGGGATTTGAGACGAGCGTACACATAGACCTGGTGTATTTTTCAAGACACTGGAGCTTGACTCAGACCGGTTGGCAATGTGGGATCAACGCCCTTAATATGTCGTGGGACTGGCCCATCCGTTCTCTTAATTGCTGTTTTTCTTTCTCTTGTTCTTTCTCTCTTTCGAGGTTTTTGCTATAGGGCGCATGTGCTCGCCAGAGAGACAGAGAGAGACAGAAAGACAGAAAGTGAGAAATTACCCCCCAGGGGGTGCCCACTCCACAATCCCTTCTCCATTCTTCTCTTGGGATCTTTGGCACACACACACACATGCGCCCGGCGTGAGTTTAAGCCACCGAACCGGGACTCAAACTATGTTCAACTATATAGGAGTCCAGCGACGTAGCCATTACACGAACTGCTGGTCCTATAAATAAAATAATTCTTAAAAAACTTTTTTCTATGCTTGAGACCAGTAGGTGGTGTAATGGTTACATTGCTGGACTCCCATGTAGTCAACTGTGATTTCAGTTACACTTTCACTCAGCAGCTTAAAACTCACTCTGGGCACATATGCGTGCGTTTCCAGAATCCTGAGAGGAGACTGGAGGAGAAGGGATTTTGGCATGGCCATCCCCACTGGGGGATGATTTCTGCTTTCTGTCTCTGTCTCTTCGGCAAGGGCACACACCCTGTAGCAAAAATCTCTCTCAAAAAAAAAAAAAATTCTATGTTTGGAACCAGCTGGTGGTGTGGCAGTTAAGGTGTCTGACTCTCACAGGGCCAACTGCAGCTCGAGTCCCGGACCTGGCAGCTTGCTCACTTCCCCTTTCTCTCTCTATTTCTCTGTCCATTTGTAGTGAGCACATGTGCCCTGTAGCATATAAAAATAAACATAATAATTGTGGGCCAGCAGATGGCATAGCAGTTACATCCCTGGACTCCCACAAAACAAAAACAAAGAAAATTAATTTATGTCACTTTGGTGTTACACAAGGTGTTAAAAAACTGTCCCAAGAATTCTATTAGGACAGGTTAGATTTTTGTGGCTATGTAGACTGAATCCACAGTGCAGCTGTGTTTTGCAAAGACCTTAAACATAGAACAATTTTTTTTTCTTTTTTTGGAGAGGTTTTTAGCTATAGGTCATGTGCACTCACCAGAAAGACAGAGAGAGAGACAGAAAGCGAGAAATCACCCCCCAGGGGGAATGGCCACACCGCAATCCCGTCTCCTCCATTCTCCTCTCGGGATCTTGGGCACGCACGCACACGCACCCGGCGTGAGTTTAAGCCACTGGGTCCGGAACTCGAACCGCAGTCGACTACGTGGGAGTCCAGCGACATAGCCATTACGCTAACTGCTGGTCCCCATAGAACAATTTTTTAAAGGCTTATTTAAAGTTACAATTATTTTGTTTTAAGGGGTTTTTGCCCAGGGGAGCAGGTTGGGCATGGTTGTTAAGGGCACTGTACAGCCACATGGCAGACCAGGATTTGAGTTCCAGATCTGACAGTTTGCTTTCTCACTTTCTCCCCGCCCCCTTGTCCTTCTCTGGTCAAATGAAATGTAAATAAATAAATAAAGTTAAATAAAATAATTCTTTAAAAAAGTAAAAAGTGGCTTTTGCCCTGGGTTGTATGTACTCGCCAGAGAGAGATAAACACAGACCCAGTGAAAGGGAAAATGAGAAAGCACCCCCCAGGGGGATGACCTTACCAGAGTCCCTTCTCTTCCATTATCTTCCTGGGATCTTGGGCACACACACACATGCCCAGCATGTTTTAAATCACCAGGTCTGGGACTTGAACTGCGGTTGGCCCTGTGGGAGTCCAGTGACTTAACCACTATACCATCTGCTGGCCCCTACCAAATAAATATTTTAATATCGTTTTTGTTTCTCCCTCAAAACATAATAGAAGATTAGGGTATTAATTATTGTCACGTGAGAAATTACCCCGTACCTCAGTGGCTGAATGACAAGTGTTTATATCACCTTCCGTTTAGGAATCCACCAGGTGCTCACCCAGTTTATTCAGGTTCAGGGTTCCCCACAATGCAGTGATGAAGAAGCCAAGGGCTGTGGTCATTTCAAGGTGTGATGAGGGGAGGGTCATCACGTGGTGCTGGCAAACCTCAGGTCCTTGCCATTTAGCCTTCTCTGCATGCCCGCCTTGTGGCATGGCAGCCAGATTCCCTCCCAGAGAGCAAAAGAGAACTTCCAAAGTAGAAATAGTGTCTTTTATAAGCATGTCTTAGAAGTGACAGCCCATGGGGACCAGCAGTTAACGTAATGGCTATGTGGCTGGACTCCCACGTAGTCGACCCCGGTTCACATCCCGGACCCGGTGGCTTAAAACTCACAGCGGGCGCGTGTGCGTGCGTGCCCAAGATCCCGAGAGGAGAATGGAGGAGAAGGGATTGCAGCGTGGCCATCCCCTCTGTGGGGCGATTTCTCACTTTCTGTCTCTCTGTCTGTCTCTGTCTGTCTGGTAAGTGCACGCGCCCTATAGCAAAAACCTCTAAAAAAAAAAAAAGAATAAAAAAGAAGTGACAGCCTATTACTTTGCCCTGAGGATTACACCAAAGCACGAATGCCAAGAGTCAGAGATCAGGGGGTCCATCTAAGAGGCCGTGTCCTACAAACAGAGAAGAAAGCCTTTATTCATTATGACCTAATGAGAACCACTGCAGATTTTTCCAGGTATTATACTTTTCCAGGTATCATTTGAGGATGTGGTTGTGGATTTCTCATTGGAGGAGTGGCAGCTACTTAATCCTATTCAAAAGAACCTATACAGAGATGTGATGTTGGAGAACTATAGCAACCTAATTTTCTTGGGTAAGAACATTTCTCTTACATAATGTAGTGTACCCTAGTAACTGTGAGGCCTCTGAAGTTTACTGATTTTGGGTATGTTTTAGATGTCAAAGATTCATTGATGTTTGTACCAAATAATAAGCTTTTTATTCGTTTACTTCACAGCCTTTGTAATAAAACACTCTTCATGTTTAAGAGCGTTTTAGCCCAAGCAGTTGGGTCCAAGTCCTCTGTTTCCAATGAACAGGTTATCAAATTATCAAACCTGATGAGAGTTTCAAGCTGGAACAGGAGGAATCATGGGTCACAGATGAAGGACTCCTGGGACAGAGCATTTCAGGTGAGGAATGACTGGGGATGTGAGATACTGTGGAAGTTAAATTCAGATTTTTGACAGGTAGGCACTTTTGGCAATTTTATTAAACTGTTCGAACTTCTTAACTCTTGAGGCAGCAGATGCTGTGGTAGTTAAGGCACCTGGATCCCACATGGCTGGCTGTATGGTCTGAGACCCAGACAGGCATGTAAAACATGCCAGGCACATGTGCATGTATACCCAAAATCCTAAGAGGAGAGTGGAGGAAAAGGATTGTGCCATGGTCATCCCACTTTCTCTCCCGCAGGCTCACATGCCTTATAGCACAAAAAAATGTTCTAAATCTTTAGTGTTAACAGCACGTTGATGACCTCTGTTTTTCATGACTTTTTTTTCCTAAAGAGAGAACTCTTTTTTTTTCTTAATTTTTAAAATTCATTTATTTATTTTATTTTGACCAGAGAGAGACACAGAGAGAGAGCGAGAGAGAGAAAGTGAGAAAACAAGCTGCCAGGTCTGGGACTCGAACCATGGTCAGCCATGTGGGAATGTCCAGTGCCCTAACAACCATGCCACCTGCTGGTCCCTCGTGATTTTTAGTTAATATGTTCTTTGCTTTGATTTCCACCTCAAGGTGTGTCTACTTTGCATGGTGTCTATGAGGACACATGCCCCTTATTACTTCCATAGGGCATAGATTGGTAGTAACTGAGAATGCTGCATTCTTGGATAGGGGGTACTTACAGCTTCGTCGATTTCCTTTTCATTCTTTCCAGCCCCCATCCAACCTTCTCTTTAAGAATGTATAGTATTTTTCGTTTTTTTATTTAAAGAATTACTTTATTTAACTTTAATTATTTATGCATTTGTTTGTTTCAGTTTGATCAGAGAGGGACAGAGTGAGAGAGAGAACGTGAGAAAGCAAGCCGCCAGGTCTGGAACTCAAACCACAGTTGGCCATGTGGGAATCCAGCGCCTTTAACCACCACGCCACTTGCTGGACCCAAGAATTTATATTTTTCTAACTTTAGATGATACACACTGATTACCTTTGAGTTTATTTTAATTTAAACCATTTCAGTTTATTACTTTTCTTCCTCTAAATTGACCAATTTCTGTTTTTCAAACCACAGAGGGTCGGTGAATTTGTAGATACAGAATAAAAATCTAATACCCTAAACATAGCAAGGAGATTCTGCTTCTCCCTCTCTGTGCAGACTAAGAATGTTGAAGTCAGTTTCCAGTATATCTTTCTGATGTGTTTGATTTGATGTTTTCTGTTTTCTTTTGTTTTTAGTTTTGTTATAGGGCACATGCACTCACCAGAGACAGGGAGATGAAGTGAGAAATCACCCCCAGGAGGGTTGCACACATCACAGTCTTTTTTCCTCTTGGGATCTTAGGCATGCACATGCACGCACGCACACACACACACACACACACACACACACACTGTGGTTTTCAAGGTGCTAGGTCTGGGACAGACCGTGTAGTTGGCCGTGGGGGATCAATCCACCTTAACTACCTCACCACTGGGTGGCCCCTGCATTTGATGTCGAGCTTTTCTTTTTTTCTTTAAGAGATTTTTGCTGTAGGGCATGTGTGTTCACTGGAGAGACAGGGAGACAGCAAGAAATCACACCTCACCCCGGGGGATGGCCCTTACTGTAATTTTTTTTTTCCAGAGAGATTTTTGCTATAGGGTGCATGCATTCACTGGAGAGATAGAGGGACGGAAAGTGAGAAATCACCTCCCAAGGAGGATGGCCAAGCTGCAGTCCCTTCCCATTCATTCTCCTCCGGATTTTGGGCACACATGTACACATGTCTGGCATGAGTTTCAAGCCTCCCGGTCCAGGACTCAAACTGCAGTTGGCAAGTCCAGTGACATAACCACTACACCATGTGCTGGTCCCCCAATTGTCATATTTAAAAAATTGCATATAGTGTCTGAACAGGCCTGAGTTGCTATAATATAGATACTAAGTAGTCAGAGCATATAGAAAAGGCTGAAAATCAAAAAACAGGTGCTTAAGAAGCTCAAATGGGGGACCAGCAGTTAGCGTAATGGCTATGTCGCTGGACTCCCATGTAGTTGCCTGCAGTTCGAGTCCTGAACCCGGTGACTTAAAACTCACACCAGGCACGTGTGCATGCGTGCCCAAGATCCCGAGAGGAGAATGGGAGAAGGGATTGCAGCATGGCCATCCCCCCTGGGGGTTGATTTCTCGCTTTCTGTCTCTCTGTCTCTGTCTGGCGAGCGCACGCGCCCTATAGCAAAAATCTCTCAAACAAAAAAGAAAAAGCTCACATGGAAGAGAAGAAATATAAAGGTGTATAAAAGACACTAAGGATGAAACAAGTTTAAATGGAGATAACCATAATTTGGGGAACAGAAAAAAATCTGGAAAGGTGTTACCATACCACAAGGTTCTTCAGTACAAATAGGCTATATTACATAGCAGATAATGGGGGATTTAAATCCTCCATACAGGAGCCAGCAGGTGGCATGGTGGTTAAGGTGCTAGACTCCCATGTAGTCGAATGCAGTTTGAGTTCCGGATCTGGCGGCTTGAAACTTAAGTCTGGCTCATGTGCATGTGTGCCCAGAATCCTGAAAGAAGAATGGAAGAGAAGGGATTGTGACATGGCCATACCCCCCTGGGGGCAATTTCTTGTTTCTGTGTCTCTCCATCTCCATCTCTCTGGTGAGTGCATGCACCCTATAGCAAAAATCTCTTCCAAATAAATAAATAAATTAAATGACAGTAGTTCATAGATTTATGTTTTTCATTTTTAGGCATAAAGTTGGTATCCTGCATTCACTCTATATCATATTTAGCATTTCTTTATTTTTTCAAAAAGAATTATTGGGACCCGCAGTTGGCGTAATGGCTATGTTGCTGGACTCCCATGTAGTCGACTGTGGTTCAAGTCCTAGGCCCGGTGACTTAAACTCATGCTGGGCATGTGTGCATGCATGCCCAGGATCCCAAGAGGAGAATGGACGAGAAGGGATTGTGGCATGGTCATCCCCCCAAGGGGTGATTTCTCGCTTTCTGTCTATTTGTGTCTCTCTCTGTCTTTCTGGCGAGCGCATGCACCCTATAGCAAAAACCTCTAAAAAAAATCATAATTATAATTTTATTTAACTTTATGTATTTATTTTATTTTGACCAGAGAGGAGCAGAGTGAGGGAGAAAGAGAAAGTGAGAAAGCAAGCCACCAGGTCCAGGACTCAAATCACAGTTGGAGTCCAGTGCCCTTAACTACACGCAACCTGCTGGCCTCTCACCATTTCTCTTATACTATTTAACTATGTATACTATTCTTACTTTTGCTCCTTAATGTACTTGTTATTCTAATTCTTTACTATTCATAAAGCTCTTTGCTGATAGGTACTTACCTGTCTTCCCTAATCTTTTGCTACTAACAAATTTCTGCACAATGGGAAATAATCATAGATTCTTGTTGTATAAGTAAATTAATCACCCAGTTTCTTAGTAGGAATTGTGCCAGACTCTTATCTCATGATGACTGTTCCTTAGTTATATTTTACATTTCATTGTTTAGAAGTTTATATTTTAGGGGTTGCTAGGTGGCGTGGTGGTTAAGGTGCTGAACTCCCACATGGCCACTCATGGTTCAAGTCTCAGACCTGGCAGCTTGCTTTCTCACATTCCTTCCCCTCCCCCCTCATTCTGTCTCTCTCTGGTCAAATTAAAATAAAGTTAAATGAAAAAAAGTCTTTTTTTTAAAAAAAGTATATTTTAAAGCATTTCTCTCTCTCTCTCTCTTTTTTTTTTTTTTTTTAATATAGAGAGATTTTTGCTGTAGGTCATGTGTTCTTGCCGGAAAGACAAAGATAGAGAGATAGAAAGTGAGAAATCACCTCCTTGCACGGATAGCCATGCTGCAATCCATTCTTCTTCTCACACATGCACATGTGCCTGGGATGAGTTTAAGCCACTGGGTCCGGGACTCAAACCAAGGTAGACCACTTGGGAGTCCAGCAACATAACCATTATGCTATCTGCTGGTCCCAGGCATTCCTCATTTTAGAATTTATCTTCATTTCTGTTAAAATTTTAATACCTAGTGTCAGTAGGTGGTGTCGTGGTTAAGGCACTGGATTCCCATATGGCTGCCTGGACCAGGCAGCTTGAAAATCATGGTAAATAAATAAATGTGCTTTTTTATAGCTTTTTAATGCGTGAGGGCAGCAGGTGGCGTAGTGGTTATGTCGCTGGACTCCTATGTGGCGAACCATAGTTCAAGTCCTGGACCTGGTCACTTGACAGTCACACCAAGTATGTTTGTGTGCATGCCCAAGATCCCAGGACAAGAATGGAAAAGGGATTGCAGTGTGGCCATCCACACTGGTGGGTAATTTCTCACTTTCTCTCTCATTGTCTCTGTCCCTGTCTGTCTTCAGTGAGTGCACATACCCTAAAGCAAAAACATGAAAAAAAATTCATCTTTAGTGCCTAATAAGTACACCTCATTTTTTTTTTTTTTTTTTTTTTGGAGAGGTTTTATTATAGGGCACTTGCGTTTGCCAGAGAGATAGAGGCAGAGAGACAGAAAGCGAGAAATCACCCCCCAGGGGGCTTGGCCATGCCGCAGTCCCTTCTCCTCCATTCTTCTCTTGAGATCTTCGGCACACATGCACACATGCCCGGTGCGAGTTTAAGCCAAAGGGTCTGGGACTCGAACCATGGTTGACTACATGGGAGTCCAGCAACATAGCCATTACGCCAACTGCTGGTCTCATGTAGAACTCATTTAAGGGATTTTTGTTGTTTGAACTGAACTCTTAGGTTCTCTTTCAGAAGGTTTATTCAATAACCATAATTATTAAGGGAATTACATAGAATGGCTCATTTTTTTTCTTTTTTAGAAAAAGTCTGGCTAAATGATAATTGCAAAATGTGGCAGCAAGATAATCAAGAGAAGCTTAAAATTATGGAGAGAGGCCATGAATATGTTTTGGGGAAAATATTTAATTCAAGCATAAACCTTGTTAATTTAGAAATGAGACCCCATAAGTGTGGCACAGGTGAAAAATGTTTGAAACATCTTTCTGATTTTCTTATTCCAAAAACTAATTGTGGGGGAAAAAAACTTGATGAGCTCAATAAGAAGTTGTTATTCATCAAATCGAACAGAACCTATGGTGGGATAAAATACTGTGGTTGCAATAAATGTAGAAAGGGCAACAATAATGAGTCATGGCTAATTGCAAATCATGTAACACATACAGGAGTCTATTTATGCATGGAGTGTGGCAAAAGTTTTAATAAGAAGTCACAACTTATTGTACATAAGAGAACTCATACAGGAGAAAAACCCTATCAATGCAGTGAATGTGGGAAATCCTTCTCACAAAAATCACTGCTCACTATTCATCAAAGGACTCATTCAGGAGAAAAACCATACGGGTGTAGTGAGTGTCAAAAAGCTTTCAGTAGAAAGTCACTGCTCATTTTACATCAGAGAACTCATACTGGAGAGAAGCCCTATGGATGTAGCGAATGTGGAAAAGCTTTCAGCAGGAAGTCACAGCTTAAAAGACATCAGATAACTCATACGATAGAGAAACCCTATGGTTGCAGTGACTGTGGGAAAGCTTTCTCCCAGAAATTAAAGCTCATTACACATCAGAGAACACATACAGGAGAGAAACCCTATAAATGTAGTGACTGTGGAAAAGCTTTCTTTTGGAGGTCGCAGCTTATTACTCATCATAGGACTCATACAGGGAAGAAGCCTTATGTGTGTAGTGAGTGTAAAAAAGCCTTCAGCAGGAACTCACTCCTCATTAGACATCAGCGAATTCATACAGGAGAGAAACCCTATGAATGCAATGAATGTGGCGAAGCCTTCATTAGAAAACCACAGCTTCTTAAACATCAGATAACTCATACAGGAGAGAAGAACTACCAATGCAGTGATTGTGAAGAAGCCTTCTTCAAAAAGTCAGAGCTAATAAGACATCAAAAAATTCATCTAGGAGAGAAACCCTACAGATGTATTGAATGTGGAAAAACATTCTTTGGAAAGTCACAGCTCCTAACACACCAGAGAACACACACTGGGGAGAAGCCGTATGACTGCAGTGAATGTGGGAAAGCCTTCACCCAGAAGTCAAGCTTGATATCACATCAGAGAACACATACAGGCGAGAAACCCTATGAATGCAGTGAATGCAGGAAGACTTTCAGTGAAAAGTCAAGTCTTATTCATCATGAGAGAACACATACTGGAGAAAAACCCTTTGAATGTACTGAATGCAGAAAAGCTTTTGCCTGGAAGCCACAGCTCCTTAGGCATCAGAGAATTCACA
The DNA here is from genome assembly GCA_026018925.1 of Tupaia tana. Taxonomy (NCBI): domain Eukaryota; kingdom Metazoa; phylum Chordata; class Mammalia; order Scandentia; family Tupaiidae; genus Tupaia; species Tupaia tana. Next base: position 24,530,753 of record JAKSZU010000026.1, on the reverse strand, counting down.
CAGGGGAGAAACCCTATGAATGTAGTGAATGCGGAAAAGCATTTGTTCAGAAAGTGCAACTCACTAAACATCAGAGAAATCATACAGGAGAGAAAACCTATAGATGCAGTGACTGTGCCAAAGCTTTCTTTGAGAAGGCACAGCTCATTGTACATCAGAGAATTCATACAGGAGAGCGACCCTATAAATGTAGTGAATGTGGGAAGTCTTTCACTAGAAAATCACACCTAGTGAGGCATCAAAGAATCCATACAGAAGATAAATATTATGGATGCAATGAATGTGGGACCACCTTCAATAGGAAGTCACAGCTTTTGATGCATCAAAGAAATCATGTAATATAGAAACCATGTAGGTCCAGTGAATGTGGAAAGTCCATGGCTGATTCCAGACCTTGTAACACTTCTGAGGGCACACAAAGGAGAGGAGATCTGCTGAAGCAGTGACTACTGAACAGCTGTAACTGGGGAAACAGGAGTCACTTAACAATTCAGAAAGGAGAGAAGTTTTTAAAAGTGGACAGTGTAGAAAGGCTTTGTTCTGAAACAGCTCATTACACATTAGATGACTCATCATGGTGAAAATACTATTTTGATAGTGCAGGAGCTTTTAGTTAAAAATCACAGCTTATTAAATATCAATATTAAGGAGACTCAAACAGAGTAAAAATACATTGTTTTAACATGTGAGTGGAAGAGTTCTTTCAGAAAGGAGTACTCACTGTGAACTAAAAAATGCTTATAGGAAGAAAATACAAAATATTAGATATTAGCGATTTCATACTGTAGAAGTCCTGCTGATTTGAAGAATTTAATAAGGTGACCCTATTGAGAATCCTGTGAAGAAGTTGGTGTTCATTGTATATAAATTACTGTAGAAACTGGTCAATTTTAGGTGGTAGGTACATTTACTTAAGTGTGAAGACTTCTGCTTTCCTCTTTGGTGAATTAAACTATCCCGTCCTAAGTAACTAGAAACTGTACAGTATATATGAAATGATGGTTTTTAGAAAAGTGACAAGAAGGGGCCGGCAGGTAGCATGGTGGTTGGGGGTGCTGGATTCCCACATGGCCAACTATAGTTCGAGTCCCGGACCTGGTGGCGTACTTTCTCACTTTCTCTTTCTCTCTCTCTGTTATCAGATTTTTAAAAATAGTAATAACAAATGAATTCGTTTTTAAAAAAGGAAACTGACTCACGTAGACTTTGATCCCAACAGAATGTAAACAGGTGCTCTCTGATTGCCCAGCCGACTGATGACTGCCTCGTGGCAGTTACCAGATTACAGTTCCAGGAAGGAGACAAATGTGACCATGTTGAATTAATGAGGCAAGATGCCAGTTGAGGAAGCCAGGGTAGCTAGAATTTGCAGGGAAAAGTACTGGAGAGGAGAGAGGCTAGCAGAGATAGGAATCCAGAAATCTGAAGGAGTCCTCAACTGATGCAGTAAAATATATGCATCAGTTGAGCCCTTTGGATTAGTACTAATTTCCACATGTGTGAAAGTAAACTTCCTGAGACTTGGAAAAGAAGCATTGTAAAGCAGTTTTCGGAACAATTCCTGGAGTTCATTCACAGCTGGGAATCGTTTGTCATCCCACCAGCAGAGTGTACACAACCTGTAACACACTCAGCATCAGGTAGAATATCATTTTAGTAGTGAGGCTAATTAGCTCTAGGTTAAAAACGACTCAGGACCCACAATTTTAGCATCCAAAAAATGTATCTAACATATAAAGCAGCAAAATATGACTCATAGCCAGGAGAAAAACAATCAACAGAAACAGGCCAGAAAAGACAGTGATGTTAAATTAGATATTATAAAGTAGAGAAAAACAGAAATTTGATGAAGCCTGAAGTATAAGATACATATTTTCTTTCTCTTAATTTTTCCCAGAAGGCGTGTGTGTTTTGCCAGAGACAGAACATGAGAAAGCACCCCCCATGGGGGATAGTTATACTGCAGTCCCTTCTCCATTCTCCTTTCGGGATTTTGGGCATGTGTTCACAGGTGTCTGGCATGTTATTGAAACCACCAGGTCTGAGACTCAAACTGCACAGTTGGCCATGTATGATCCAGCCACCCTAACTACCACATCACTGGCTGACTCAGTATAAGATACATATTTTTTTTTGAGAGAGATTTTTGCTGTAGGGTGTGTGTGCTCACCAGAGAGACAGACAGACAGGAAATGAAAAATCACCCCTTGGGGGGGATGGCCATGTCGCAGTCCATTCTCCTGTTGGGATTTTGGGCATGCATGCACATGTGCCTGGTGTGAGTTTTAAGCCACTGGGTCTGGGACTTTAACTGGGTCGACTGTGTGGGAGTCCAGTGATGTAACCATTATACCATCTGCTGGTCCCATAAAATACATTTTTAAAGTCCTGAATAGAAGTTTTAGGGATGAAAACCACGACATCTAGGGGAAAAACATGTTACACGATAGGTGGAATTAGGACCATATTAGGCACAGAAGAAATTAGTAACCTTAAAGAATAAGCAGAAATACTGTCCAAATGATATACAAAGAAAAGGACTTAGAGATTAAAAAAAAAAAGTTATAACAGTAAAATATATGCGTCAGTTGAGTCACAGGAGAAGAAAAAAAGAAGAGCCATGAAAAATATTTAAATAATGGCTGAGAATTTTCTAAATATGGAGAACTCTATAACCCCACCTATTCAAGATCTCAAGACCCAAAGCAATAGAAACTGAATCACAGTTATGCACATCATGACGTTGATGAAAATCAGTGATAAAGAGAAAAACTTTAAAGCACGTAGAAAAGGAAAAAAAAGAAAAAATACAAACACTACTCATACATAGAAAGTATGGCAGCCTACTTCTGGTCAGAACCATGGAAGCTTGAAGTCAGTGGAATAGTATCTTTAAACTTCCAAGAGAACCAATAACACCAGCTAACCCTGTTACATAGAATTCTGTTTTCATCAAAAGAATATTTCGAGGGGCCAGTAGGTGGTATGGTGGTTAAGGGCACTGGATTCCCACATGGCTGACCATGATTCAAGTCCCAGATCTTGTGTCTTGCTTTCTCACTTTCCCTGTCTTTCCCTCTCACTCTGTCCCTCTCTGGTCAAATTTTAAAAAGTTAAGGAAAATAATTCTTTAATAAAAATTTTTGAGGGAACCAGCAGTTAGCGTAATGGCTATGTCGCTGGACTCCCATGTAGTCGACCGCAGTTTGCATCCCGGACCCGGTGGCTTAAAACTCACTCCGGGCGCGTGTGTGTGTGTGCCCAAGATCCCGAGAGGAGAATGGAGAAGAAGGGATTGCTGTGTGACCATCCCCCCTGGGGGGTGATTTCTCGCTTTCTGTCTCTATGTCTCTGTCTATCTGGCGAGCGCACGTGCCCTATAGCGAAAATCTCTCCAAAAAAAAGAAAAAAGAAAAAAAAATGTTTTTAAATGAATGCAAAGTACTTTTTCAGGTAAACAAAAAGAGAGTCTATTACCTATAGCACTTTCTACAAGAAACATTAAGGGAAATTTTAGGGCAGCAAGGAAATAGTACAAAGTCAAAATTTAGAACTATACAAAGGAATGAAGAATTCTGCAAATAGTGAAGATGTTAGTAAATGCAAAAGTTTTTCTTATATTAAAAATCTTTTTGAGGGACCAGCAGATGGCGTAATGGCTACATCGCTGGATGTTCATGTAGGCGACCGCAGGTCAAGTCCCGGACCTGGTAGCTTAAACTCACACCGGGCGCGTGTGCATGTGTGCCCAAGATCCTGAGAGGAGAATGGAAGAGAAGGGATTGTAGCATGGCCATCCCCCCTAGGGGGTGATTTCTTGCTTTCTGTCTCTCTGTCTCTCTGTCTTTCTGGCAGGTGCACTTGCCCTATAGCAAACAAAAACAAAAAGAAAAACAAACCAAAAAAACCTCCAAAAAATCTTTTTGAAATAATTGACTGCTTAATGTTAACATGTTTTGGGTTTATAGAACATTTAGAATTTAAGTATATGACAGCAATAGTAATTATATATCTTTTTTTAAATAATTTTTAAACTTTATTTATTTAATTTGACTAGAGAGGAACAGAGTAAAGACAGAGAGAGAGAGAGTGCAAACTACCAGGTCCTGAACTCGAACCGTGGTCAGCCATGTGGGAGTCCACTGCTCTTAACCACCACATTACCTGCTGGCTCCTCAAGTATAAATTTTTAAAAGCAGTTGAATAAACTGCATCAGCTGAATTGGGAGCCTCTTTCCTTAGCACTCAGTGAGTATGGTATTTGTGGTAGCTACACAACAAGAATTTGTATGTGCTGATCATCCTCCACTTCTCCAGATCGGTTTTCCTCCCCTCTGTGCTCTGCACCCTCAGAAGTGTCTTCTAGAGCCAACTTCACTGGCGTTTCTTCTTAGATTTCAAAAATTGGAGGTACCGATATGAGATCCGCAAGTGGAATGACAGACAAGTCAGAGTAGTACCTCTTTCTTCCTGCTGGATCATGGTTTTGAGTTTCTCTATTCTGTTTGGGCAGCCCTTCTTCCTTGTCTGTAGAACTCCCCGGTATTCAGTTAACGTTCCCTCTTCAGATTTATGGATGATAACTACTTCTGACTGTTTCCGTAATTCCGGTTTGTTTTCTTTAATTCTGAACATATATCTATATGTAGTCACTTTATTAAAGGTTTTTGAGTTAGAATTTTGAATGTAGCATTTGTTTTCTGTGCCATCTGTTAAATTATGTCATTTAATAAAATTGTGGCATGAGTCACTGGTATGTGTGTTTCCTAGGGCATAGACTGACATATATCGAGGTACCCCACTAAATATCAGAGGTTTTGTTTCATACTTTAACAATGAGAAAGTGATAAATAATGTTCCTAGTGGTTTTTTGTTTTGCTGCATGTGTAAATGGTTCTGAACCTTGTTATCATGTGCTACCTATGTAAACGGGCTGAGTCTCTTCAGTAATAGAAACCAGAATGAAATCTTACCTTACCTCTGGGTTAGCTCAATGGCCAACAAAAAGCATTGTCATTAGGTTAAATATATGTGGAGAAGATAAACAGCCACTGAGTGGGGCCGGCAGGGGACATGGCCGTTAAGTGTGCTGGATTCCTACATGGTTGGCTGCAGTTTGACTCCTGAACCTGGCGGCTTACTTTCTCGCTGTCCTTTTCTCTTTCTGTCTGTCTCTGGTCAAATTTTAAAAATAATAATAATAAATGGAATTAATTACATAAATAGTTCTTTTTAAAAAAGTTACTGAGTGAAGAAAGAAGGAAATGATGTTCTATACGTTGCAGAACTCTAAAAATAGCATGCAACTAAAATAACCTTGTTCCATTTTCTGCCATTATTATGTAAAATCCACATAATCTATAACCTATTGGCATGATTCTCCACTTCAGTAGTCAGAATTACTAGAGTCTTTTTCAAAGTCTCCATACTATGTTCTATATGTCACTTCCTATCACAAATACTTTGCCCTCCCCCCAAAAATCGCCTTCTGTTAAGATTAAGCTAAAGTTGTTTCACTTATGATCTCATAGACCATAATAGGAATAAACTGCCAAAGAGGACCAATGTAGATGTACATTTCCCTATCATTTGTTAGATAACTCCTTAAGAAGTTCACCTTCCTTGGAGCCGGCAGGTGGTGTGGTGGTTAAAGGCACTGGATTCTCACATGGCTTAACCCTGGTTCAAGTCCTGGACCTGGTGGCTTCCTTTCTCACTTTCTCTCTCTGGTCAAATTGGAAAATAATAAGTTAAAATAATCCTTTAAAAAAATTTCACCTTTTATTGACTCTAGGCCAATTAATTTCCCCTACTGGCTAATAAACCTCATTTGAAGGAAAATAGTTGCTGTCAGGCTACATGACGTATTTTTCTTTCCAGTCTAACTTGCATTTCACTCCATTTTTTTTGAGAGATTTTTGCTATATGGTGTGTGCACTTGCCAAAGAGACAGAGGGAGACAAAGTGAAAATATCAAACCCCCCCCCCGGGGGGGGGGGATGGTTACACCACAATTCCTTCTCCATTTTCCTCTTGGGATTTTGGGCATGCACGATTCACACACATGCTCATGGTGTGAGTTCTAAGCCGCCGGGTTCAGGACTCACACTGTGGTCAACTACGTGGAAATCCATCAGCATAACAGCTACACTATCTGCTGGTCTCTCACTCTGCTTCTGAAGGGGTTCTTTGTGCAGGTTTTTCTATTTTGGACAATTCCAGGAAACACCATTCACACTATAGTCCATGTAATAAACTTGCATATCGCTCTGGTTCTGTCTTCAATGATTTAGCAAGCAAATGAGTGTTTGGGGATAGTTTAATTGGAATGCAGCATTATAAGTGGACCTTACTTGTCACTTTGTAATAGTTCTGTAATGATCTGTGTATAAAAGTAAAATGTTTTCCACCATCAGGGTTTCACCATGGACCCCCTTTATTTGTCACATAGTGAAAGGAGAGATCATTCTCCCATTTTTGTAGAAGATTTTGTTTATGTCATGATGTCTATCTGCAACTTATTAATAGAAGCAGGTAGTATAACATGAATATCTCAAAATGAAAATCAGGTTGTCCCCTAAGGGAGCTGTATACCACATTGCTGACCGTGTGGTTCATTTCCAGCCCTGGAAGTTTGGAAAACACACAGGGCATGTGTGCATGCATGCCTAAAACTTTGACAGGAAGAAATGGAGGAGAAAGGATTGCATCTTGGCCATGTCCCAGTGGGGGATACTTTCTGCTTCTCCCTGTCTCTCTCCTTTAGTGAGTGTACATGCCTTCTCCCAATTAATAATAAAATTTAGGGTCGGCAGGTGGCATGAGGTTAAGGTGCTGGACTCCCACATGACAGACTGGTTTGAGTCCCGGACCCGGTGACATGCTTTCTTACCTTCCTTCTCTTTCTCTCTGTTTTTCCTTCTCTGGTGAGCATGCATTGTAGCAAATTGAAAAATAATAATGATAAATGGGGCCAGCAGGTGGTGTCGTGGCTAAGGGCACTGGACTTCCACATGGCCAACCATGGTTGAAGTCCCAGACCTGGTGGCTTGCTTTCTGACTTTCTGTCTTTCTCACTCTGTCTCTCTGGTCAAATTAAAATAAATAAATAAATAAAGTTAAATTATTCTTTTTTAAAAAATAAAAATAATAATGACAAACTTTTTAAAAGAGGTTTTTGCCTTAGGGCTCATGCACTTGTGGGAGAGAGACAGTGAGAGGTTAAGTGAAAAATCACCCCCTGGAGGGATGGTCACACCACAATCCCTTCTCTATTCTCCTGGGATGTTGGGTTCATAAACACACACACCTGGTGTGAGTTTCAAGCCACTGTGGCCAGGGATTCAAAGCACAGTTGGCCACGTGGTGACATAACTGCTATGCCATCTGCTGGCCCTACATTTAAATAATACTAATTTTTTTTTTTGAGAGGTTGTTGCTATACGGTGCATGTGCTCACTAGAGATACAGAGACAGAAAGCGAGAAATCACCTCCAAGGAGGATGGCCATGCTGCTTTCTCTTCTCCATTCTCCTCTTGCGATCTTAGGCACGCATGCACACACGCCCGGTGGTTTTGTTTTTTGTTTTTTTTTTTTTTTTTTGAGAGGTTTTTCGCTATAGGGCGCGTGTGCTCGCCAGACAGACAGAGAGAGACATAGAGACAGAAAACGAGAAATCATCCCCCAGGGGGGATGGTCACACCGCAATCCCTTCTCCTCCATTCTCCTCTCGGGATCTTGGGCACGCACGCACACGCGCTCGGCGTGAGATTTAAGCCACTGGGTCCGGGATGCGAACCGCGGTCGACTACATGGGAGTCCAGCGACATAGCCATTACGCTAACTGCTGGTTCCCATGCCTGGTGTGTTTTAAGCCACCGGGTCTGGGACTTGAACCACGGTCAACTACATGGGAGTCCAGCAACATAGCCATTACACTATCTGCTGGTCCTTAAATAATTGTTTTTAAAAACAATAAAATTTAAAATAAAGGATGAAATGAATTACATCAGGTCTAAAATATCCATCTACAACTTCTGTTCTAACCCCATCACTGTATCCACTTGCATACTTTCATAAATGGTGAGTATATTTTGATGGCAAATCTGAATTTTGGCAATGCTATCTATTTAGTTTGCATCTTGGAACACAATTCCTCCTTGTATCCAGGTAGTCTTAACCTCTCGTCATTGAGACCATCACTTTCAGAATGCTGAGATTAAATAAGGAAACATCACATTTATATAGTAATACCTAAGCCAATGAAAGTGTCCAACAAAGAGAATGTAGCAACAAAAGGCTTCATCAATAAGTTGAAAGAAATGCAAGGAAGTGACTTTTGTAACTTCAAATTTCCACTTCTTACTTTGCTAGAGGATATGGACACGCACCAGAGAAAGAGAGAAATAGGAATGCGGGAATGGTCACATCACAATCCCTCCTCCCTCTCTCTCTCCTTTGGGATTTTGGGTATGCATGCACACAAACCTGATCTGGGTTTGAAAGCGAGGTCTAGGACCCAAACCATGCGGTCAGGAATGTGGCTCCAGAACTACCTTAACCATCAGTCCATGGAGCCTGGCTGAAATTCTTATTTACAATATTTTCATTAAAAATACTTGTAAAGGGCCAGCAGAAGGCAAGGTGGTTGAGGTGCCGGATCTCACATGGCCTACTCTGCAGTTTGAGTCCTGAACCTGGTCGTGTGAAAAATGCTGACCGGGAACCGGCAGGTGGCGGAATGTTACGTTGCTGGACTCCCATGTAATCAACTGTGGTTCGAGTCCTGGACCTGGTGGCTTAAAACTCATGCCAGCTGTGTGTGCGTGCCTGCCTAAAATCCCGAGAGGTGACTGGAGGGGAAGGAATTGCATCATGGCCATCTGCCCTGGGTGTGTGGGGGGGGGTATTGCTCACTTCCTGTCTCTCTGGCAAGCACATACACCCTATAGCAATAATCTCTCAAAAAAAAAAAAAAATGCTGGACATACGTGTGCTCAAAATCCAAAGGAAGAGTGGAGAAGGGGTTATAGCAAGGCCATCCACCCTAGGGAGTGATTGCTCACTTCCCCCTCTCTCTCTCTCCAGCTAGTGGGTGCACCCTATGGGAGAAACATCTTTTTTTTTGAGAGGTTTTTCCTTATAGGGCGCGTGCGCTCGCCAGACAGACAGAGACATAGAGACAGAAAGCGAGAAATCACCCCCCAGGGGGGATGGTCACGCCGCAATCCCTTCTCCTCCATTCTCCTCTCGGGATCGTAGGCACGCACGCACACGCGCCCGGTGTGAGCTTTAAGCCACCGGGTCCGGGACGCGAACCGCGGTCGACTACGTGGGAGTCCAGTGACATAGCCATTACGCTAACTGCTGGTTCCTGGGAGAAACATCTTTTAAAAAAACAAAATGCCAAAGACCTTGTAACAACCAAATCAAGGGGCCAGGAGGTGGCATGGTGGTTGAGGCAGTGGACTCCCAGGTGCCAGACTGCAGTTTGAGTCCTAGACCTGGTCGCTCACTTTCTCTCTCTCCAAATTAAATAATAAATAAAATTAAGATAATTCTTTTTTAAAAATCAAGTTTAAGGCCAGCAGATGATGTAGTGATTATGTTGCTGGACTCCCACATGCAGACTGCAATTTTGTTTCCAGGACCGGGTGGCTTGAAAATCATGCTGGGTGTAATGTCTCTGTATTGACTGACATGCATGGCATTCCCTTTTGAAAAAGCAATGCAATACACTGTAAAGTTATATGTGATTCAATGTAATATAAACAAGATTATGATAATAAATAAATAAAAAGAAAATCATGCTGTGTGTGTGTGTGTGTGTGTGTGTGTGTGCGCGCGCGTGCATGTACCCATGATGCCAGGAAGAGAATGGAGGAGAAGGGATTGCAGTGTGGCCATCTCCCATGATGGAGAGGAATGATTTCTCACTGTCTCTGTCTCTCTATGGTGAGTGTATGCACCCTATGGCAAAACCTCTAAAAGAAAAAAAGTTAATTTCAGACTCACAATAAGAGGTGGAGGGAAGTGAACTAACTTAAAAAAAAGTTTGGGGGGGTGGCCAGCAGGTGATAATGGTGGTTAAAGTGATGGATTCCCACATGGCTAGCTGCAGTTCAAGTCCCACACCCAGTGGCTTGAAAGGCAAGCCTGGCGTGAGTACGTGCTGCCTCAGTCCAGAGACCAGAATGGAGACGGAATCAGCATGTCCATCCAGCCTGGGCTGAGTTCTCGCGTTCCTTCTCTGTGTCTCTCTCGTGAACGCACGTGTCCTACAGTGAAAACTTTAAAATGGGGCCAGCACATGGCATGCGGGTTAGGGCTCAACTCCCATACGGCCAACCGCAGTTTAAGTCCCAGACTTGGCAGCTTGAAACTCACGCTGAGTGTGTGTGCACGCCCAGGATTTCACGGAGAGAATGAGGAGGGATTGCAGTGGCCATCCACACTGGTGTGTCAGGGGGTGTTGGTGAGTCCTCACTTTCCCTCTCACTGTATCTCTCTGTCCATCCAGTGAGCTCCCGTCCTACAGCGAAAACCTTGAAAAAAATTTTTTTTTTCCAAATTTGCTGTAGGGCATATGTGCTCGCCAGAGAGAGAGAGAGAGAGAAAGTGAGAAAGCACACGCCAGGGGCAAGGGCCACACCAGTTCACCATCTCCATTCTTGGGATTTTAAGCATACATGCACACACGCACACCTTGTGTATATGTGTGTGTATTTAAAAATTGTTTATTTAATTCCATTTATTGTTACTATTTTTTTGAATTTGACCAGACAGAGACAGAAACGAAAAACAAGAAAGCAACTTGCCAGGTTTGGCCATGGGGGAATCCAGCACCTTTAATCACCATACCACCTGCCAGCCCCATACCTAGCATATATTTTTTTTTCAAAGAATTATTTTATTGGTGTGAGCAGGTAGCGTAGTGGTTAAGGGCACTGGACACTCCCACATGGCCAACCACAGTTTGATTCCCAGACCTGGTGGCTTGCTTTCTCATTTTCCTTCTGTCTCTCTGTCCCTCTATGGTCAAATTAAAAAAAAATAAGTGAATGAATAAATAAAATAAAAAATCTGACCCAAGAGGGACAAAGAGAGAGTGAGAGAAAGTGAGAAAGTAAGCCTCCAGGCCCGGGACGCAAAATGCAGTTGGCCATGTGGGAATTCAGCGCCCTTAACCACTGTGCTACCCGCTGGCCCACACAGCATAGTTTTGAAGATGCTTGGAATGGACTTGACCTGCACAGTTGGCTATGTGGGGTGTACAGCCACCCTAACCACCGTGTCACTGCTCACCCAAGAGTACTTTTAAAAAAATTAAAACCCTTCCAGGGGCCAGCAATTGGCATAATGCTGTCGCTGGACTCCCATGTAGCCGACTGTGGTTCAAGTCCCAGGCCCAGTGGCTTAAAACGCTGGGCGTGGGACCAGCAGTTGGTGTAATGGCTATGTCGCTGGACTCCCACGTAGTCGACTGCGGTTCGCGTCCCGGACCCGGCGGCTTAAACTCACGCCGGGCGCGTGTGCGTGCATGCCCAAGATCCCGAGAGGAGAATGGAGGAGAAGGGATTGCGGCGTGGCCATCTCCCCTGGGGGGTGATTTCCTGCTTTCTGTCTCTCTGTCTCTCTCTGTCTGTCTGGCGAGCGCACGCGCCCTATGGCAAAAACCTCTCCCAAAAAAACCCAAAAAACAAAACAAAAAAAAACGCTGGGCGTGTGTGCATGCATGCCCAAGATCCTGAGAGGAGAATGGAGGAGAAGGGATTGTGGTGTGGCCATCCCCCCTGGGGGGTGATTTCTCACTTTCTGTCTGTCTGTCTGTCTCTCTCTCTCTCTGTCTTTCTGGTGAGCACACACTCCCTGTAGCAAAAACCTCTCAAAAAAAAACAAAACAAAACAAAAAAAACAATTAAAACCTTTTGGTCAGATGGCACATGCACTCTCCAGAAAGAGGAAAAAAGAAAGAGCAGCCTCTAAGAGTGAGTGGTCTTGCTGTAATCCTTTTCTACATTTTTTCCAACCTGTCTCACTTTTTTTTTTTAAGAATTATTTTGTTGGGAACCAGCAGTTAGCGTAATGGCTATGTCGCTGGACTCCCACGTAGTCAACCGCGGTTCGCGTCCCAGACCCGGTGGCTTAAAACTCAGGCCGAGCGCGTGTGCGTGCGTGCCCAAGATCCCGAGAGGAGAATGGAGGAGAAGGGATTGCGGTGTGGCCATCCCCCCTGGGGGGTGATTTCTTGCTTTCTGTCTCTATGTCTCTCTCTGTCTGTCTGGCGAGCGCACGCGCCCTATAGCGAAAAACCTCTCCCAAAAAAAAGAAAAAAAAATAATTTTGTTTAACTTTTTCTTTATTTATTTTAATTTTACTAGAGAAGGATGGAGAGAGAGAGAATGAGAAAGCAAGCCACCAGGTTTGGGACTCGAACTGTGGTCAGCCATGTGGGAGTCCAACACCTTAACCACCATGCTACCTGCCAGCCCCCAACCTGTCTCACTTCTGGGCACACTGGCAGGCACCGGACATATGTTCCAAACCACTGAGGTGTGTGCTCAAACCTCAGTCTGCCATGTACTGATGCACTACAGGGCAGTCCAATGGTTTTCTTCCTTTTTTTAATTGTGAGAGAGTGGATCCACTCAACCGAGAGAGGGAGAGAGCACTCCCCAGTGGGACCTGGTCACGCTGCAACTCCTTCTCCATTTCTCCATCCTGTCAGGGTTGGGAGCATGCACACAGATGTGCCTGGCGTGTTTTTCAAGCTGTCATGCCAGAATTTGAATTGCAGAGTTTGCATGTGGCATCCAGCTTCTATTTTCTTTTTGTATGTATTTGTTTTCTACATGATCTTCCATCATCATGTCTTGTTTTTATAATTTGAAAAAATACTCTTTTTTAGGGGTTGGCACACGGCATGGTGGCTAAGGGTGCTGGACTCCCACGTGGCTGACCGTGGTCTGAGTCCTGGACCCGGCGGTTTGCTTTCTCACTTTCCCTCTCTCTCACTTACTTGCTCTCTGGTCAATTTTTTTTTAAGTAAAGTGAAATAAAATCATTATTTTTTAAAAAAAGAACTGCTGGGGCCAAAGAGAGATTTGAACAGAGACTGGATGGAGTCTCGTGGCCAGAAGGTAAGTCAGCATCTCCCCCCATCCAAGAAAGAGCAGATTACTTACACAGGTTTATATTTATTACATCAATGGAATTTAGAGTAAAAAAAAATCTTCCAGCATGGATAACTCCAGGCCCAGATGGTGCCACTGGTAATTTCTGCCAAACATTTAAAAAAGAAATACCATTCTACAAAGTCCTTTACAGGAAATAGATTGAGTAAAAACACTTCCCCACTCCTTTTTTTAGGTCAGCATTACCTACCATAATACCAAAACCAAACATATACGTTGCAAGAAAAATAAAGACAAAAAAAAGAGTAATAGGGAGGAAAGAATATTGGCTAGAAGTGGCTTCTTGACTCCTTGAATCTCTGGTTGCAGACCCCTCTATCCCAGCTCCGTGGTGTCCCTCAAGGTGAACCCGACCCTGACAAGGTGTCTTCTCTGGCCCCTCGTCCACCTCCAGCAGCCCCTCGGACACAGCCTGGGCACCTGTGGTTTGGTGACCCAAAACCTGCTGAGTCCCTTGGTGCAAGTGGACCTCAACATCCAGGTGTCATGCAGGGTTAGGAGCAGGTTAGCTCGTCCACAGGCAGATACAGTTCTGGAGCTGCAGGAGGTACTAGACACTGGGAGCCTTTGCCACAGTTGGCTGCTAGCTATGTGGGTTCCCAGAAGTGCTAGCCTGTCCTTGAAGTGGGAGTGGATGAGGCTCCCCCATGCCTGGAAGAGCTGACTGTAACAGCCTGTTGCTTGACATGGACCGACCTTGGGATGAGGTTGAGAGCAGGCACCAGATTAAGCCAGCCATCAGGCATGGGGTCTCTGAGGTGAACCAGACATCAGCTGGCACCATCCATGGATAGAGCTTTCCTGGAGATGCAAGTCACAGAGCTGGAGACCGCCCTGCAGGTGGCTGGGCAGGACCATCTTCGGTAAGATGCCCATGGCGTCTCTGTGTTTACCCTCCCTGATTGCACTGAGTCAATAAATTTGAACTTTGTTGAATTGTAGAGGATTTTTTAAAAAGAATTATTTTTTTGACTATTTATTGCTTTTATTATTTTAATTTGACCAGAGAGGAACAGAGGAGAGGGAGGGAGGGAAGGAGGGAGGGGGAAGGAGGAAGGGAGGGGGGAAGAGAGAGAGCAAGAGAGCGAAAGCGAGCCACCAGGTCCGGGACTCAGACTTTGGTCAGCCATGTGGGAGTCCAGTGTCCTTAGCCACCATGCCACCTGCCAGCCTCTGAATTGTAGGTTATTTCTGATATTTTTAAAAAAGAATTATTTATTCATTTATTTATTTCAGTTTGACCAGAGAGGGACAGAGGGAGAAAGAGATTGAAAGTGAGAAAGCAAGCCACCAGGTCCGGGACTCAAACCACTATCAGCCATGTAGGAATCCAGCACCTTTAGCCACCATGCCACCTGCCTACCTCCCAATTCCTGCTATTTTTTAGGCTCATTGGGCAAGGACTCTGCAGAATTAAAACCAATAAGGAGCACTGTCCAACAACAAAAACACAGTAAATTACGTATATCTATAAAACAGGACACTTTAAGACAATGAAAGTGAAGGAAATATTACATGTATTCATACATATCATCAATTCTCAGATTCAAGTGTCAAGTTAAAAATAAAGGGCATCAGGAACCAGCAGTTAGCGTAATGGCTATGTCGCTGGACTCCCACGTAGTCGACCATGGTTCGCGTCCTGGACCTGGTGGCTTAAAACTCACGCCGGGCGCATGTGTGTGCGTGCCCAAGATCCCGAGAGGAGAATGGAGGAGAAGGGATTGCGGCGTGCCCATCCTCCCTGGGGGATGATTTCTCGCTTTCTGTCTCTATGTCTCTGTCTGGCGAGCGCACGCGCCCTATAGGGAAAATCTCTCCAAAAATAAATAAATAAATAAATAAATAAAGGGCATCAGCTGGCAATATGATTAAGACAGCTGGATCCCATGTAGCTGGCTGTGTCATTCCAGTCCTGGATCTGCATGCTCATGAAATGTGTGTGTTGAGGGGCTGTGCATGCCTGAAATCCCAGAAGGTAGGAGAAGTGGAGGAGAAGGGATTACAGTATGACTACATTCTGTGGGTGCTGCTTTCTCTTCCTTCTCTCCAGCCAGTGCTTCACCCTCTCGCCACTTAGGAAAAAAAAGAATAAAAGAAAGTGAAGAGGGCCGGCCTGTGGTGTCTCTCTGTAGTGAGCTCATGTGCCCTATGGCAAAAATCTAAAACAAAAATTAAAAACAAAACAAAAACCTGGTAACTGTAAATGGTGTTTCCCTGAAACTATTGTGACCATCCCCCCTGGGCAGTGATTTCTCGCTTTCTGTCTCTCTGTCTCTCTCTGTCTTTCTGGCAAGCGCACGCGCCTTAAACAAAAACCTCTCAAAACAAAACAAAACTATCAGCTGTGGGCTTACAGAATACCTTATGGACCATAATGGTCCGTCCACACAACATTGTTTATAATCATTGTACTCACCTCACTGCAATAAATGTGCCACGGTCCACACTCACAGAATTCATGGATCTTGCTATGTTCTCTGTCATCCTGCTGGTTCTGTTTTCGCTAGTGGAACTCATAGTAATACAAGTTAAGTTTCCATCACTCCCTTGACTTCTAGTTCATGTCCCAGAGGCACTGGGATTTTCTTATGAAACAGAGATAATTTTATAAACATATAAATGTATTGGGTATTTGTATATATGTCTGTGTGTGTGTGTGTGTGTGTGTGTGTATAAGCTATATGTATAAGATGTGTGTGTGTGTGTGTGTGTGTATATATATATATATATATATATATATATATATATGTATGTATATGAGAAAACTTCAGAAAGCTCATGGAAAATGGTATTATAGTATTATAGTACAGGGTTATTTTGGGGCAAATTTTTTTTGAAATCCATGCAGTTTTTTCATTATATGCATTTCCCATTAACTTTTTGAAGTTACATATGTGTATATAGTTTGCACAAATGGATGCCTACTTCACATTATTTTGAGAGGTTTTTTGCTGTAGAGAACGTGCACTCGCTGGAGAGGCAGAGAGACAGAAAGCGAGAAATCACCCCCTGGGGGAATGACCACACCCAACCCCATCTCCTCCATTCTCTTCTTGGGATTTGGGCACGCATGCACACATGGCCGGTGTGGGCGTAAGCCGCCAGGTCCTGGACTCAAAACTGTGGTGGACTATGTGACAGTCAAGCGACGTAATCATTACGCCATCTGCTGGTCCCCATTTTATTTGATTTTTTTGTTACAGAGTGTGTGGACTTGCCAGAGAGAAAGAGAGAAATCACCCTCCTAGGGCAGATGGCCACCGTGCAATCCCTTCTGCACCGCATTTGGGGTGTTGCATGCACCCCTGTGTTTTTCAGGCTCCGTGGTCAGGGAGCTTGAAAGGTGCTGTCGGCCATGTGGGATCCAGAGGTCTTAACCACCATGCCACCTGGCTGTCCTAATCTACATAGTTTATAAAGTTTCTTCTGGGCTTTTTGGCCGACATGTGCATCGGTAGCTCGACTGCGTGAACTGCACCTTTACTGGCTTTATCCAATATCTTGTCCACGGACAGGAAGATTTGCCAAGTCAACACAGTATCCTTGAGTATTCATTGAAGCACACACAATAATTCCGCTGGATTTCAAAACTTGAACCTGCTGAGGTAAAACCAATGGGCGTCTAAAATGGAAAGCTATTGCAGAACGCCCTCTGAGAGTGGCCCGAATAGACTTGAGTGTCCTGTTCGAGCTCTCCAAGTGCCATCACATTGCCCGATCTGCGTACTCCCGCGTGTTAAAATGGTATCCGGAAGTGCTTCCACGTGCATCTGTCTTGTTACAGGTAAGGTGCACCATCCCGTTCTTATTTAAAAGCCATCTAAATTTCAGAAGTCCAGTCCTGCCCCTGTACAGTATGGTGGCGGCCCCCACCGTTTCCGTCATTTCCAAGGGACGCAGTCTCCTGGCCAGTATCAAAGATGGCGTCGCGCTTCGCAGCCTCTCCTCTGCGCACGCTCCCCTCGCTCCCGCACGCCCCTTCTCGGTGGTCGCTCTCGGCTCCGCTCTAGCCGCTGCTCTCGATGGGTGCCGCCGCCAGCCAATCGCAGAGTGGAGACGCCAGTTCGCCCCGCCCCGCGGATCAGCTGAGGGAGCCGCGATGTCTGTTGACAGCGGCGGCGCAGCCGGTTCCGGGTTCGGCGCGGGCCGGCGGGTAAGCCGGGCGGCGCAGCGGGCGGGCGAGCTGGACGCGGCCGCGGCGGGCGAGCGGGGGTGCCCTCCGGCGTCCGAGCCCCGCGTGGGCGGCGAGGCGGGGAGGCCCGTGGGAACGAGCGGGGGCGCGCGCCGCGGCCTGTGCGTCGGGGTCTCCACCGGACGTTTCCGGGTCGTTTCAGACGTGAGCCCGATGGAGCAGCCGGAGGGAAGCGAGCAGCCGCCGCAGCAGCCGTGGGGGAGGCTCCTCCGCCTGGGCGCCGACGACGGCGAGCCGCAAGTCGTCTTGTGGAAGCGGGAGTGGACCATCGGGCGGAGGAGAGGTAGGGCCGCGGAGGGCGGCGACGAGGGACAGGGGCTGGGGCCGGAGGAGGGAGGGGAAGGGGTCGAGGACGCGGAGGGAGGAACCGGAGCCGGGCCTGCGCCCAGGGCAGAGAGGAGGGCGGGACCGGGCGGCCCAGCGGTCCAGGAAGGGCGGCTGCTTGCTCACTTGTCCAGTCACTCTTCTGAGCGCTTCCTACAGGTCGTTTCATCCTCGTTACCGTTTTCCTTTCTTTTCTTTTCTTTTCTTTTCTTTTCTTTT
The DNA here is from genome assembly GCA_026018925.1 of Tupaia tana. Taxonomy (NCBI): domain Eukaryota; kingdom Metazoa; phylum Chordata; class Mammalia; order Scandentia; family Tupaiidae; genus Tupaia; species Tupaia tana. Next base: position 24,512,821 of record JAKSZU010000026.1, on the reverse strand, counting down.
CTTTTCTTTTCTTTTCTTCCCTTCCCTTCCCTTCCCTTCCCTTTCTTTCTTTCTTTCTTTCGAGGTTTTTGCTATAGGGCGTGTGTGCTCGCCAGTAAGACAGAGACAGACAGAGAGACAGAAAGTGAGAAATCACCTCCCAGGGGGGATGGCCACGCCGCACGCAATCCCTTCTCAGGATCTTGGTCACGCACGCACATGCGCCTGGTGTGAGTTTAAGCCACCGGGTCTGGGACTTGAACCGCGGTCACCTACATGGGAGTCCAGCGACATAGCCATTACGGCAACTGCTGGTCCCCTCATTACCATTTTCTGAAGTGCAAGGTGCATTAACTGGATGCTGATTAAGCTGGCGTGGCCTGTCTTAAAAACCCATCCCGGGGCCAGCAGGTGGCGCGGTGTTAAGGCGCTGGACTCCAATATGGTCAACCAAGTAGAGTTTGAGACTGGCAACTTGAAAATCACGGGCGTGTGCCTGCCCGAAACCCCAGGAGGCCAGTGGAGAAGAAGGGATTGCAGCATGGCCTTCACCCCGTGAGGGGTTTCTCACTTTCTCTTTCACTGTCTCCAGCAAGCCCAGGTGCCCTATAACAAAAAACTAAAGGAGAACCACCCCCCCACACACACAAAAAAAAACATTCTGGGGTTAGCTGGTGGCATAATTTTCCTCTTAATTCACTTGTTTTTGCAGTTGTTTTTATTTTTTTTAAAAATAATTTATCATTAAAAAATTTTTATTATTATTATATTTTTAAAGTTTGCTGCAGGGTACACTCACTCACGAGAGAGAGAGAAAGTGAGAAAGCAAGTAGCTAGGTCTGGTACTTGAACCGCAGTTGACCATATGGAAGTCCAGTGCCTTAACCACCATGGTGCCGGCTGACCCCTATTTTTTTCAGTCTTAAATCTCAATATCAAGTTAACTTTTTTTTTAAGAGAGATTTTTTTTGCTATGAGACATGTGTGCTTGCTGGAGAAACAGAGACAGAAAGCAAGAAATCACCGCGCGGGGCGGTGGCCACACTGCAATCCCTTCTCGATTCTCCCCTTGGGATTTTGGACACACGTGCACACACACACACATCCAGTGTGAGTTTTAAGCTGCTGGGTCTGGGACTCAAACTGCGGCCGCCTGTGTGGGAGTCCAGTAGTGTAACCATTGTGCCATTGTAACCACCTACCAGTCCCTCAGCCTGCTTCTTAATGGGAATAGTAGGTACTACCTGCAAATCATAAGGCGTGCTGTATTCATCTGTGTATTGCCATAACACAGACCACATTCTGGGTGGCTTAAGCCACAGAAGTTTATTTCTTATGGTTCTGTGGGCTGGGAAGTCCACAATCAAGGTGCCAGGTCAGGTTCCTAGTGAGGGCCTGCTTCCTTGCTTGCAGAAGGCTGCCTTCACGTGGTGGAGGGTTCAAGAACTTTGGTCTCTCCTCTTTTTCTTTTTTTAAAAAATGAATTATTTTATTCATTTATTTAACTTTATTTCTTTAATTTGACCAGAGTGGGGGGAAGAGAGAGAGAGAGAAATTGAGAAAGCATGCTGCCAGGTCCAGAACTTGAACCGCGGTCAGCCATGCGGGAGTCTAGCGCCCTTAACCACCATGCCACCTGCCGGCCCCAAAGAATTATTTTATTTTTAATTTGTTTTCATTATTTTTTAATTTGACCAGAGAGAGAGAGAGGGAAAGTGAGAAAGCAAGCTACCAGGTCTGGGATTCAAACTAGTTAGCCATGTGGGAGTCCAGTGCCCTAACCACCTCGCACCTCTCCTCCTCTTTTTAGAAGGACATCAGCTTTACTAGCTGAGAATCCCATCCTTATTACCTCATTAACCTTTATCAACTCCTCCTAGGCCTCATCTCCAAATACAGCCACATAGTGGGGTTAGGACTTCAACATATACATTTGGGAGGGGAGGTACACAAACATTCAGTCCATGGCAGTTTTTAAACTTGATTATATTTACTTAGAAATGATTATATGCCTGCCGTCCACTCTATTATGAGTTAATGTGTATACGAAGGGATACAAGAACCTCATCTTCACAAAGAGCTCCCTGTTTGTCACCAGGGAATGACAGAAGTGTAAACCAAGCATGTGAGAGATTTAACTCACTAGATGGCAAGCAGGGCAAACTCGAAGAATCATTCTTTAGCACAAAGCATCACAGTCCCAAATTAGAACACTTATGTTTTGGTGTGGAGAGCCTCTGTTAAAAGGAACACTCTGGGGGTCAGCAGGTAGCATGACTCCCACATGGCCAACTGTGCTTCAAGTCCCAAACCTGGTGGCCTGCTTCCTCTCTCTCTCTCTCTCTCGCTCTGCCTGCCCCTCTCTGGTTGAAATTAAAATAAAGACATAAAGTGGGGTAAAATAATTCTTTTTCAAAAAAATCACTCTGGTGTAGTGGTTAAGGCACTGGACTTTAACACAGCCTACCGTGGTTCGAGTCATGGACCTGATTGCTTGAAAATCACACTGATTGCATGTGTGTATGTGCCCAAAATCCTGAGAGGAGACTGGAAAACAAGGGATTGTGGCATGGCCATTCCTCCTGAGGGGAGATTTCTTAGTTTTTCTCTGTCTGTTTTTTTTTTTCCCCCGGGGGACATACACACATGCACATACACACATGCACCCAATAGCAAAAACTTTAAAAAAACAAACACTCTAGGAGCCAGCAGGTAGCATGGTGTAAAAAGCACTAGACTCCCACGTGTCCACCCACAGTTTGGGTCCTGGACCCTGTGACTTGAAAATGAGGCCAGGTGCTTGTGTGTGCATGCTCAAAATTCCAAGAGAATGGAGGAAAAGGGATTGTGGCATGGCCATTCTGCTGGGGGATGATCTTTCACTTTCTCTCACTCTGTTCCTCTCTCTCTCTCTCTCCAGTGAGTGCATGTGTCCTATGGCAGAAAACTTTTAAAAAATTGGGTTGTTGGAAAAATCATGACTCATTTTTGCATGGAAAAATACATCATGACTTTTTTTTTTGATGGAGAGGAGAGGTTTTTGCTATAGTGTGCATGTGCTCACCAGAAAGAGACAGAAAGTGAGAAATCACCCCCCGGGGGGAATGGCCATGCCACAGTCCCTTCTCCTCCATTCTCTAAGGATCTTGGGCACACACGCACATGTGTCTGGTGTGAGTTTAAGCCACCGGGTCCGGGACGCGAACCGCGGTTGACTACATGGGATTCCAGCGATGTAGCCATTATGCCATTTGCTGGCTATCATGATTGTTTTTAATGACCCAGTAGATAAATAGAAACCACTCTGGTGACAGAACATCTAGAGCAAGGCTGTGAGATCATCCTGGCAGTTATACTCAGTGACTACAGGTGATGTTCACCTTGGACAAACCTAACAAAATGCCTCACATAATGCAAAATATTCGTGCAACTCAGATGTTTCGTAAGCCATTTATATAGAATTTTAATTTACGTATGGCAAAGTTTACCTTTTCTCCCTAAATATTTTGCTGGAGGGTGCAGGAGCCCACAGGAGAGCAGGAAGGAGAGGGAGAGAAAGAAAAGCCCCTTTCCTGGGGGATAGTCGCTCCACATCTCTTCTCTGTTACAGGGTTTGGGGCACATGTAGCATGTGCACAGCGTGTTTTTTTCAAGCTGCTGGGTTTAGAACTCAAACTGCACAGTAGGCCCTGCAGGATTCTGCCTCCTTAGCCACCACACCTCGGACTGACCCAGTATTCAGATATTTGTAATGTTTCTTCATACCTCGCTTGATTAAACGTTTCCTTAAGTGTGTACAGTGTGGATCCGAATTTCAAATCATACGCATTCGTAATGCAAAGGGCAGTAAGTGTTTATGTTACTCATGACAATATCTGGTGTCACCCACCCTCTCTGTTTTAGGTTGTGACCTTTCATTTCCTAGCAATAAACTTGTCTCTGGAGATCACTGTAAAATTGTAGTGGATGAAAAATCTGGTCAGGTGATGCTGGAAGACACCAGGTGAGCTCTTTCTGAACATTTTTGTTTCCTGTTATAGTTAGTAGCCTAATTTAAAGTCAGGGCACGGTGCCATGGCTGAGAAACAGAAAAAGCTCTGTGTTTTTTATATTTTGTTTTCAGTTTTAGTCTTCTTTTTAGAGTTTTTTGTTTGTTTGTTTTAAAGAAATTTTTGCTATAGGGCATGTGCCCTCACTGGAGAGCCAGAAAAACAGAAAATAAGAAACCTTTGAAAGGTATAATAATTCAGTGAGGGTGGTAGAGGCTATTTTTCAGCACTTCTTTATAAAGTTACTCTAGCTGTGAAAGTTCTCTCTGCAGTTTCCCTCTGTATCCCTTTAACAGTAGCTTCTTTTCTATAACTTAGTAGTGAATTAGGTTCTCAAGGAATTAGAAAGTTCATGTTCTGGTTTCCAGGATGGGTCATTCAGAGATGCCTTGGTGTCTAGGACTCTGATTGATTATATTCAGATTAAAGCAAATACACCTCAGAAATAAGATGAAAAGACTTTGATAAATTTTTGGTTCTTACAGATCTTTTAAGTTTGACTTCTTTCTTTGAAATAAAAAAAAAATAGTATTTTATTAATACATTCTCATACAACTTAAATCACATGTAGAAAATTGAAAACTTTCCAAATCCCACTTACAAACCAAAAATGCATATATAAATGTATTTATTTTGCCCTAAGAAGATTTCTCTTTATATTCTATTACAGTATTTTTTTTTCACTTATTTTATGGAGTGCTTTATATGTCAGTGTGTTGAGATTTGTTTTATTTTTTTGTTATTTTATGATAATTTATTTGTCATATCTCTTTCTGGTAGGCATTTATTGGAGTTACTGTTTCTTTGATAAAGACTTTGCAGTGAGTCTCCTCTGGACTCTGCATTCGTGTTTGGTTATTTGCTTGGGAGTTCTTGAATGGGAACAGTCTCAGAACTTGTCTGTTTCAAACCTGGCACAGAGGCAGTGGCACTTCCTTCAGTGTGCTGAGAGGATGCCTTTCCCACTGGATTTCTTTCTTTCCTTCTTTTTTTTATGGTTTTTCCCTTAAGGAACATGTGCTCGTCAGAGAAAGAAAGAGACAGAGACAGTGAGAGGGAAAGTGAGAAATCACCCCATACATGGGATGGCAACACCACAATCCCTTCTCCACCGTTCTTCTAGGATCTTGGGCACACATGCACACATGCCTGGTATGAGTTTCCAGGACTTGAACTGCAGTTGATCATGTGGCAGTCCAGCGACATAACCACTATGCCACCTGCTAGCCCTCACCACTGTTCTTTTAACATTTGGCAAAGACCAGGCACTGTGAGTTTTTCTGGTAGCTAACAGTTTCAGAGAGAGAGTAGGTTTTATAGGAAGACTTGGTGCTCCTTCTCCTGTTCTAATAGATAGCAGATCAAGTTTATTTCTCAGCATGATGTAGAGAACAGAGCTGGTTCTAGAGCTGTCTTGCCTGTTAGGGACAGGCGTCTCCATATTGGCTACATGACAGAGTTTGTTTCCTGTGGTTGTAACATTACAGCAAACTGGTGGCTTCAAGCACCGTATATTTATTCTCTTGTAGTTATGGATATCCAAAGTCCATCCTGGGCTCACAGAGCTAACTAACATCAGGGCCTGATAGGCTGGCTCCTTCTCAAGGCTTCAGGGGAGTATCCTTTCCCTCCCTTGTCCAGCCTCCAGAGACTTCCCATGTTCTTGGAAGAGGTGGGCAGGAGGAGGAGCCACGTGTGCAGAGGCCCAGAGCCACAAGCAGATCTCGTGTGGGCAGAGCCAGTGGCAAGAGGCAAACTGGGGAGCTTGGACTTTAGCCTGAGAGCAGTGAAAGGCTGTGGAGAATTTAAGCAGAGGGGTGAAATATCAGCCTTTCAGTTTAGAAAGCGTGTGAGAAGCCTGGCAGCAGAGACCCTGGCTGTGTCGTGAGGGACGACGTGAGCAGACCATGGCGATGGCCGCCTCTTGTGGCCTCACTGGATGCCACCATGGTCTTCACTCTTGTACTGTCTGCTGCTTCCACACTGCAGTGAAGAGCTCACGTAAAACTACTGATGACCTGGCCCTTAACAGGTGCCCGCCAGCCCCTGGCCTCTGACCTGTGGCAGAGGCTGTGGTCATTTTTGGGGCTGGAACTGGGTAGGGTACTCATTTATCCAGTGTGCTGTGTTGTCTGTCCCTCATTGCATAGCTAATGCCTGCTTTCCTGTCTGGTCTGTGCCCCGGAGTCCTGCCCCATCACTTACTATCCTTCCATCAGTCCTTACTACACCCTGGGCCTGGGCATCTGCTTTGCGCCCTAATGACCACAGGCACATGGTCATTAAAGACACCCTGGATAGAAGGGCCACGTCATCTTGCAGTTGACAGCCAGCATTTATTCTGTTTGTGTTCAGACCTCACGTCTTAGGAGGAATCAGTACTTTAAATGTTCACTGTTACAGTAGGTATTTTCAGAATGATACTATTGAGCTTCCTTTTCAATGATGGTAGGAAAAAATATTTTAACTCCAAGTTATTTTATGTAGGATAAATTACATTGTTTTTTTCTTCACAGCACCAACGGAACTGTGATTAACAAAGTGAAGGTTGTTAAGAAGCAGACTTGCCCTTTACAAACTGGAGATGTCATCTACTTGGTGTACAGGAAGAATGAGCCAGAACACAGTAAGGGAGGGGGGAGGCCCCTGGGTCCGACATGGAGGTGGGTGGTGTGCTGCGAGGACGTCCACTGGGGCTGGGAAGCATCTTCAGAAAGAGTCTGTGTGTTTTTAGTTTTGCCGTAGAGTTGTGTGGTCACCAGAGAGCGAGCGAGAAGGTGAGGTAGCACTCCCTGGGGGAGTGACCACACCACAGTTGCTTCTCCGTTCTCCCCTCAGGACTTTGGGCCTGCACATGCATGCATCTAGTATATCTTTCAAGCCACTGGGTCTAGGACTTGAACCACATAGTCAGCCTGTGAAATCTAAGCTGCCTTAGCCACCACACCACTAGCTGACAACAGAAAGAATCTGTTAAAGCAGGCGTTTTCTGCAGGATGTTGTTAGCTAAGTTATCTTTACTGTTGATGTAGATTTTTGGTGTAGATGGCATCTGTTGACTTGACAGTTTGGGCCTTGGCCACTCTTCAGGGGTGCCTGTGGTCATGAGTATCTTTTAGGAGAAATGAATGGAGAGGGATAGAAAGATTCGAGTTGTAGAGAGTAAAACCTTGGGACAGGAGCCCTGGGGGCTTTTGGTGGTTTCACTTTCTGAGACTTTACAAGAGATAGCAAAGGTTAGACCGGGTTTCAGTAGGATTTCTCCAGCCCCAGGAGTCTCTGATGATGTTTGTGGAAGAAGGATGCTGGGAATGGTGAGCTATGGGGGTTCTGAGTTACTTAAAGGACCATCAAGGGTGAGGAAAGGTATGAAAGGGAATATTCCTCAGGTCGTCTTCGTGTAGAATCAGCTCCTTGTCACACACAGGATGAAGGCCTAGACTCTTCACCTTAGTCCACTTTCCGATGCCAAACATTTTCCTGAAGCTTATTTGTCTTAAAGTTGGTAAAGATCTTTGGATCACTTGTTTTGAAATCTCTTAAACTGGGCTGGCCTCATGGCCTAGTGGTTAAGAGAGCCGGGCCTACCTGGTGGACCGCGACTTGAGTCTTGTAGGAAAATGAATGGAAGAGAGCCGGGGCCTACCTGGTGGACCGCGACTTGAGTGGACCGCGACTTGAGTCTTTAGGAAAATGAATGGAAGAGAGCCGGGGCCTACCTGGTGGACCGCGACTTGAGTCTTGTAGGAAAATGAATGGAAGAGAGCCGGGGCCTACATGGTGGACCGCGACTTGAGGCTTTTAGGAAAATGAATGGAGGAGAGCCGGGGCCTACCTGGTGGACCGCGACTTGAGGCTTTTAGGAAAATGAATGGAGGAGAGCCGGGGCCTACATGGTGGACCGCAACTTGAGTCTTTTAGGAAAATGAATGGAGAGGGTAGAAGGATTTGAGTTGTGGAGAATAAAACTTAGGAATAGGAGCCCTGGAGGCCTTGACCTCACTGTCTTGAAAAATAGACCAGGTATGTATCCATGCTTGCCTCAGATCCCAGTGGGTGCAGCAGTGGAGGAGAAGGGATTGCAGCATGACCACGCCCCATTGGCAGATACTTTCTATCGCCCTCTCTCTGGGGAGCACATGCTCTCTGGCAAGTAAAAATGAAGGAAATCTCCCTCTTTTTTTCTTGGAGAGGTTTTTGCTATAGGACACGTGCAGTTACCAGAAAGAGAGAGACGGAGAGTGAGAAATCACCCCCCAGGGGGAATGGCCACACCGCAGTCCCTTCTCCTCCATTCTCCTCTCGGGATTTTGGGCACGCAGCATTCGCGCCAGCGTGAGTTTAAGCCACTGGGTCCAGGACTTGAACTGTGGTTGACTACATGGGAGTCCAGCAACATAGCCATTACGCTAACTGCTGGTCCCAGAAGGACATCTCTTAAAGCATTGATGAGTATTGTTTCTAGCCGGTAAGTCAGATAATCAACAGTGACAAATGAGCTGTGAGGTAAGTGGAGGAAAAAAGAAGAGAAAAACGAGTCCTTTACTTTCTCCTGGGCCACCACTTCTCTGATTTGATTGGTTTCTTCTAGATGTGGCATACCTCTACGAATCTTTGAATGAAAAGCAAGGCATGGCACGAGAATCTTGTGGTAAGTAAAATTATGGCAGAGAAGTAGATGCGTGTTAAGGACTCTCAGATTCTCTTAAGAAAATAGCTGTTCAGCCCACTGGAATGCCTCACCTGGAGTAGTGTTGTCACCTAAGTGCTAGTGAATGTCATTGCTCCTCTGTGGTTACAGCTGCTAATCAAGAAAATACACTCCACATGACCAAAGATACCTCAGGTACAGGGCGAGGTGCTGATCCCCAGGTCCCACCGTCATCATCCACCACTCAGGCATGCTTCGAGGAACCACAGCCATCAACATCGACTTCAGACCTCTTCCCCACTGCCTCTGCCTCTTCCAAGGAGCCTGCTCCTGTGGAGCGAGACCATTCCTGCAGCTCTGGTGAGACGGAGATTTCCTGGTTCACATCTTCGTATAGCTTTTGTTCATCAGTCCTTAACCCCTGTTGTTACAGAGATAGGCTAGCCACTGGAGAGTGGCTGGAGCTCTCAGCAGTGAGATTTCTGTAGACGTAAATATTGACTAGGACTGGCTCTGTGACCTGGCCGAGGTCACCGGACCCCACATGGATGAACCTGTGGCTCAAGTCTAGGAACTGATAGCTTAAAAAACACATCGGGCACATGTGTGTGCATGCCCAGGTCCCGACCAGGTAGAGAAGTGGGGGAGAAAGGGTTGTAGCGTGACCGCCCTGTGAGGGCACTTTCTCCTCTCCATTTCTCTCTGAAGAGTGTCTGCGCCCTCTGGCAAAGCTTTTTTAAAAAAGGAGAAGAAGAAGTAAATACTTTTTGTTCCATCCCCAAGAAATGCCAAAAGTCAAGTATTATAGTACAGTAGTATTTCTTATGGTTTTACTGAGCTGTGCCACAAATAAACCCTAACCCAGCCAGTCAGAGGGCACGCTGCAGCAGCTTTTACTGTACTCACAATATGGTGCAGCCTTGCTGTGATCCCAGAATGTCTTCGCCACCTCAGTAGGAAGGCCATCCCCTGAGCAGCCACTCCCCATCTCCCTCCCCAGCCTTAGTAGCCATGTCTGTTTTCTGTCTCTCTGGTTTTACGTGTTCTGGACGTTTCCCATACATAGTGAAATGTATGTATGACTATACAGTATGTGGGCCTATGTAATTGGCCTCTTAGTGTAACGTTTTTGAAGTTCAGACCAATGTGCCGTCTGAAACCAGTGTTATGTATATTTCTTTAATTTTTTTTTTTTTTTTTTTTTTTTTTGCTATAGGGCGCATGTGCTCGCCAGAAAGACAGAGAGAGACAGAGTAGAAAGTGAGAAATCACCCCCCCGGGGTGATGGCCACGCCGCAATCCCTTCTCCTCCATTCTTCTCTCAGGATCTTGGGCACGCACGCACACGTGCCTGGCGTGAGTTTAAGACACCGGGTCTGGGACTCGAACCACGGTCGGCTACATGGGAGTTCAGCGACATAGCTATTACAATAACTGCTGGTCCCGTTTTTTTTTTAAATGTATATTTCTTATAGCATGAACTCTTTTTATCCTTCTCTGTGGTCTTTGGGAAAAACTCAGACCATTTGGTACAGTGTGAAGTGAGTGTTTTCTTTTTTAAGTAATTATTTTATTTAACTTTATTATTATTACTATTATTCCAGTTTGATAAGACAGAGAGCAAAAGAGAGGGAACGTGAGAAAGTATCCACCAGGTCTGTGACTTGAGCTGTGGTTGGCCATGTGGGAGTCCAGCGTCTTTAACCACCGTAGCACCTGCTGGCCCCTCCACGTCTTCATCCTGTTGGGATTTTCAGCATACACTGGTGTGTTTTTCAAGCCTCCAAGTACAGGACTTGAACTGCAGGGTTGGCCATGTGGGATCCTGTATGCACCTTACTGCCAGCCCTTATTTCTGTTATAACATCATTACCTCGAATTCATGAGTGATGGAAAATACAGCCTTACGATGAAAATGTGCCAGAGTTGAGTACTTCATGGATGGCTGAAGCCCCACCAGTTGTGTGTCCATGTCCGAGGTGCATGCTGGCTCTCCACAGTGGGTCGCAAGCCCCGGCAGCTCATCCCTTGGATCTGTAGCCCCAAAGGAGAGCAGTGCCCAGTCTACCTCAGAGTGGCCCCAGAGGGTAGCAGTTATAGCCTCGATGGTGACCCTCCCACTGTCTGCTTAGATAACATTTGTCATATCTGTAACCCCATGCTTTCAGAAATGAAGCACAAAACAGCTCTGGCCTGTAAAGAAAACCTGCTGTGACAGTTAAAGCTGTTTTCTAGGCCATGCCATCAATATGCATAGTACAGTGTGTAGAATGAGCAATAAGAGGGACCAGCAGTTAGCGTAATGACTACGTCGCTGGACTCCCACGTAGTCGACCGCGGTTCACGTCCCAGACCTGGTGGCTTGAACTCACGCCGGGTGCATGTGCGTGCGTGCCCAAGACCCTAAGAGGAGCATGGATGAGAAGGGATTGCGGCATGCCCATCCCCCCTGGGGGGTGATTTCTCACTTTCTGTCTCTCTGTCTCTGTCTGTCTGGTGAGTGCCTGCGCTCAATAGCAAAAAACCTCTAAAAAAAAAAATGAGCAGTAAGATTTTGTTATTGTTTCAGAACGAATTGTGTAATTTCCTCTAAAAGGGCAATGCATTCATGTCATACAGTGTAATGTCTTAAAATGAGCAATTTTTCTGTCTGTATGTCTAAATGTGTACGTATTAGTAAAGAAACTGTAGCCAATACCGAGCACCTAGTCTGAGAGAGAGCAGGCTGAGTGCTTTTGTTTTGTTTTGTTTTTTGAGAAGTTTTTGCTATAGGGCGTGTGCGTTTGCCAGAAAGACAGAGACAGAACGTGAGAAATCACTCCTAGGGGGGATGGCCACGCCGCAATCCCTTCTCCTCCATTCTCCTCTCGGGATCTTGGGCACGCATGCACACGTGCCCGGCGTGAGTTTTAAGCCACCGGGTCCGGGACGTGAACCGCGATCGACTACGTGGGAGTCCAGCGACATAACTATTACGCTAACTGCTGGTCCCAGGCCAATTTCTTGTTTGTTTTTCAAATAATATCTGCCATTTGAATATTATGAACTAGATATGTACTGTATCATAAAAGGATGAGGTTTTGTTTTTGTTCCATTTTGTTTTTTGCAAGAAGGCACCTGAGCTCACAGTGGAAGTGGGGAGAAAGAAGCACTCCCCTTGAAGCACGGTCATACTGCAATCCCTTCTCCTCTGTCTCTTCTTCCTTTCAGGATTTTGGGCATGCATGCACACACACCTGGTGTATTTTTCAAGCTGCCGTGTCAAGGGCTAACTGCACAGTCATCTCTGTAGGATCCAGCTGCCTTAACCACAAGCTGGCCCTAAACTAGGTCTTTATTAAGAGAGGTTATTGGAAAGTTTGCCAAGGTCATGCCAGTTATTATGAGGAGCTTCCTGCATTTGTAGACCAGAGCTCTCCTACACGTTACTGCTCTCCTGCATCCCTTGATCACGCTTGTTGGGAGCATAGTATTTCTTTCTAGCCAGCCGCATGTCTCAGTCTTGAGCCATGACATCTTGGATTACATACTGCACTTGATTTAAATCAGTGACACTTTACCCAGCATGGTCTCTCATTCAGAGGTGGATGACTCAGAAGCTGTCCTCATGTCCCTTCTCACAGGGTCCATGGGTGCAGGCATCTCCCTGAAAGGATGTGGTCCACTCATAGCAAGTGATGAAATCGCCAGCTTTTCCTCAACTCTCCCAGACAGAGAGGAGCCATCCTTTTCTTTGCTGGAACACCAGGATCCGGATGATTTGGAGCCCATTAAAAAGAAAATGAGAGGAGGTTCGAGTCTCATGTCCTTGCCCTCTGTGAATGCTCAGGACATGTCCTGCTGTGGACGATGGTGCTGGGCGCGATGGTGGAGACTGCCCAGTGTGGGTTCTTCTCTGCAGAGCCATGTGGATTCTACCTCAGGGTGATTCCTAGCACCTCATTATTTTCTGAATGAAAATTCAGTCCTTTTCCCCCGTTTTGCATAATCTGATTAGAACTGTGTTGCCACCGGCCTGTGGTCTTAGTCTGGAAACAAAGCATTCTGAATGACAAGATTGATGTAAAGGGCCTCTGTCCTGAGAGGACAGTAAGTTCTGAAAACTTGTTGCCGTTATGTGATAGTTTGAACCAGCACATGATGATTAAGGAAAAATCTACTTTGTTTTAAAATTTGTATTGCCAGAGGGTGGGTGCATTTGCCAGAGAGCGAGTGGGTGCTCCCCACAGTAGGGTGTAGTCATGCCACGGTCTCCCCTCCTCCACTCCTCCATCCTGTCAGGGCTCGGTTCTGAGCATGAACACATGTGTGCCTGGCATGCTGTCTGGGCCACCAGGGCCGGGACTAAGTCGTGGCCGCCCATGTGTGGTCTGGCTCCCAGTTAACAGCGCTAACCACTGCACCGTGGGGCCTGCCTGAAGCCTATTCTTTGAAAGTAGAAGTTTGAAAGATTATGAAATATACTTGGAGATGTTATTGTGAAAAGATAGTTGTGCAGTGGGCCCAGAGGGCAGCCAGTGGTCAGAGCAGCGGGAAATGGTGTTGCAAGTGGAGCTGAGTTGGTTGGCTTAGGGAGAGTGTGGGAAGAATCAGCAAATAAATACGTAGAAAAAGTAAACAAGAGTGGGAATGGAGCTATTTTTATATTTATTTATTTATTTGAGTTTTGTTATAGACCACATGCAGTCTCCAGAGAGAGGAAGAGAGAGACTACATTCGGGGCGGGGGGCGGGGGGGTGGGCAGTGACCATGCTGCAGTCCCTTCTCCATTCTCCTCTTCGGATTTTTGGGTGCATGGTTTTCAAGCCACTGGGTCTGGGATTTGAACCACATAGTCGGCAATGCGGAATCCAGTGACCTTAACCACCACACCACTGGCTGGCCCAAATTGAGGCACTTTTTAATTCCAGCAAAAATGAAAAATTGTGAGGCTAGCAGGTGGTGTGGTGGTTAAGGCGCTGGACAGTCCCACATGGCCCAGCAGGGTTCAAGTCCCAGACCTGGTGGCTTGCTTTCTCGCTTTCCCTCACTCTTGGGTCTTTCTCTGGTCAAATTAAAATAACTGAATGAATAAATGAAATTAAATAAATAATTCTTTAAAAAATGAAAACTTGTATAAGGGAGAAAACTTGATTATAGAGTGCCCCTCGGTTCAGGAACAAACACTTATATAAGCACAACAGTGCGAGTGACTAATGAGACACTGACTGTGCTATAGTGACGCTGGGACTGGGCTAAGGCACTGACTGCTATAGTGACGCTGCGGCGGGGCTCAGGGTCCTCTCAGCTTAATCGAAGTCCAGATGATGTCCAGAACTGATAAACCACATGTGGCGTGGAGGGTTAGACTTGCAGGGGTACGGGGAGCGACAGCTAAATGCCATGAAAGTACTTAACTCAGGAGGGACGTGGAAGTGAGGAGAGGCTAGCCAGAGGATAGCTGCCTTCTTTTTCTTCTAAATATTTGACTTTAGATCATACCCAAGAGCAGTAGTTTAACTAAAAACAAAAAATAATCTATACAACATATGAGCACTCCAGAAAAATATCACACACAAGAAAAAAAAAATGTAAAGCTACTGGTGACATCGTAAAGGCTTTGCCTTTCAACACTTTCTTGTGTTTACCTGAGTCACAGTTTTTTTTTTCTTTTTTTGGAGAGGTTTTTGCTATAGGGCATGTGCGCTCGCCACAAAGACAGAGAGAGACAGAGAGATAGAAACTGAGAAATCACCCCGCAGGGGGAATGGCCACGCCGCAATCCCTTCTCCATTCACCTCTCGGGATCCTGGGCACGCACGCACACACGCCCGGTGTGAGTTTAAGACACCAGGTCCAGGACTCGAACCGTGGTCGACTACATGGGAGTCCAGTGACATAGCCATTATGCTAACTGCTGGTCCCACCTGAGTCACAGTTTTTAACAAAAACGGCGTTATGCACAGATGCTGTTGGACCAAGCATCCCGAGTGCCTTTTTATGTGTCAGTAGCTGTTCTAACGCGTGACTTCAGCATACTGGGATGTAAGACGTTGTGCCAGTGCAGGTACAAACACATGGTGAGAACTGTGCGCTCTGCTTCTGGCAGACCACAAAGGCCTAAGGACTTTCTGTGTCTACAGATTAGTATTTTTGTTTTAGAAAAAGACTGCATTTCTTTCCTCTGTGGTTATGACAATGCGTCCCTCTCTTGTGCAGATGGGGAGCTTGACCTGAACCTGCAGCCATTGGCCACAGACCAGTGTAGGAACGTCCAGACCATCCCTGAGGGGGTCAGAGCTACGGCTGTGAAGCCAGACAAGATGGAAGAGACGCTCACATGCATCATCTGCCAGGACCTGCTGCACGACTGTGTGAGGTGCGCCCGCCACACCCTGGGTCGGCTTGCAGGGAGTGGATGGCGCTGGGATGAAACAAGCCTTAAGGGCCTGTTTGGCATGGAGTCTGCTGAGGTTACCATTTTTACTTTACTTGCATGGACAGCAAGGGAACGTACAGAGCCCAGTGACTGAGGCTGTAGAGCCCCGTGTAACCCAGTGAACCTGGTCTACCTGTAGGCAGGTCAGATGAACCGTCTTGAGTTTTAAGCAGTTGCTAGCTAGAGAAATGCGGTATTTAACATAGTATGGAAGTGCCAGGAGTGGCTAAGGAGGAGTCTCCTTGCCTTCCTGGGGAAACAAGCGAGAACCTATCTAGCTTTTGGTGTCTCTGTGGCTTGTATCCTTGAAATCACAGTCTACCCTCCCTGGCCCTTTGGAAAGCACAGAGGCTGTGTGGCTTCTAGTTCTTGTAATTGACCAAGATGGAAAGTGCCTTTAGGTGGAATGATGAATGGGCCCACAATCAGCCCCGGTTCAGATCTGGCCTGCCCTGCCCGGGTGGGTTGCTGCGCACTTTTGTCTGAGGGTCCCAGTCACAAACCAGTGCGGCTGAGCGGTGGTGGAGGATTCTGTGGGGATGCACTCCCTCTCCTGTGCTTGCAGCTTGCAGCCCTGCATGCATACGTTCTGTGCAGCGTGCTACTCCGGATGGATGGAGCGCTCCTCCCTGTGCCCCACCTGCCGCTGCACGGTGGAGCGGATCTGTAAGAACCACATCCTCAACAACCTTGTGGAAGCGTATCTCATCCAGCACCCAGGCAAGTGGGGCAGCCACCGCGCCCGGTTCTTGGGGTGCTGGGATGGCGAGCTGACTGCTCGGTAGTCTTGACTGTGTCTGCCTGGTCGTATCCTGCTACCAGTGAATGGCGCTGTGTCCTTTGACTTCTAGACAAGAGTCGCAGTGAAGAAGATGTGCGAAGTATGGATGCCAGGAATAAAATCACTCAAGACATGCTGCAGCCCAAAGTCAGGAAGTCTTTTTCTGATGAAGAGGGAAGTTCAGAGGACCTGCTGGAGCTGTCCGACGTTGATAGTGAATCTTCAGATGTTAGGTAAACCCTGGGCCTGGCTTGGTGGACTTGGGCAGGAGACATGGTCATGCCGCAGTTGACAGAGTACTGTTGGGCACACGGTGCAGAGTCCAAGTCCTGGCTCTGCTGTAGCCGAACTCCTTCATGTCCCGAAGTCCTTGTTCTCAGACACTGGTCAGGAATAACACCTCCCTTGTAAGGCATGGTAACAATGGGGTGGATATTTAGGGTAGCATCCAGCAGGGCACAGTCTTGGGTAGCTGTGACGGGGGAAGATCCTCACATCTTCCTCTGACACCTCTGATTTGCCTAGAAAATGCCTCTGGGTCTTGATATTCACTGACCGTGACAAAATGTCATAATTTAATGTCTTATTTTTATTTCATATAAACATACTTATTTTGTAAGTTTATTTATGTCTTCAGAAAGAGACAGACAGTTGCCTATAACAGAGTCTCCATACCTTGATCCCCCCCCCCCCAGTCTCAGCTGGCCTAGATCATGGGGATGTGTGTTCAGTGTTGGCCGGGATTGAACCCAGGACCTTTCAAATGTGGGTCCAGTTACACTAGCACTACACTACAGCCTGAGCTCAGAATACTTAGATCTCTGTAGCTTACAAGGTGACTGTGAAGTTCTATGCCATAAATTGCAATACTTACTATTTGTCAGACAGTTACTTGTCTGAGAAGATACAGTTTTAGGAGGCCCCTATTTTATCTGCTGCTGTATTGATATTTCCTAACTCTGAAGTCCTGAGGTCCTTTGAACTCTGGGTCAAGGCCATGATACTTAAAAAGATAATAAATAAGGACCAGCATATGGCTGGTTATGTTGTTGGACTCCCACATGGCCAAGCGCGGTTTGAGTACGGGACCTGGTGGCTTGAAACTCACACCAGGCACACATGCATCTGTATGCTCAAGATCCCGAGAGGAGAATAGAGAAGGGATTGCAGTGTGGCCATCCCCCCAGGGGGTGATTTCTCACTCTCTATCTCTTTTTCTGTGTGTCTTTGATGAGCACGTGAGCCCAATAGCAAAAATCTCTGTCAAAAAAGAAGGTAATAAATAAAAAGCCCCAAATTTTTATTATCTTTATTTTTTTTAAGAATTATTTCATTTAACATTATTATTATTATTTAATTTCATCCGAGAGAGACAGAGAAAGGGAAAGTGAGAAAGCAAGCCACCAGGTCTGGGATGTGAACCGTGATTGGCCATGTGGGTATCCAGCGACTTTAACCACCACACCACCTGCCAGCTCCTATCTTTATTTCTACAATATTTAGCAACCGGGAACCAGCAGTTAGCGTAATGGCTATGTCGCTGGACTCCCATGTAGTCGACCGCAGTCCACGTCCCGGACCCGGTGGCTTAAAACTCATGCCGGGCGCATGTGCGTGCGTGCCCAAGATCCCGTGAGGAGAATGGAGGAGAAGGGATTGCGGCGTGACCATCCCCCCTGGGGGGTGATTTCTCGCTTTCTGTCTCTATGTCTCTCTCTGTCTGTCTGGCGAGCGCACGCGCCCTATAGCAAAAAACCTCTCAAAAAAAAAAATCGTAAAAAAAAAAAAAAAAAATTTAGCAACCAACTGTCTGAGAAAACTCAGATCTATTGTATATGTCCTGTCATTTTCACGTGTATTCAAACGTAGATGCTTTTTTTGTTGTTGCGAGAGGTTTTTGCCGTAGGGCACATGTGCTTGCTAGAAAGACATAGAGAAACAGAGAGACAGAAAGTGAGAAATCACCCCCCGGGGAGATGGCTGCACCGCAATCCCTTCTCCTCCATTCTCCTCTCGGGATCTTGGGCACGCATGCACACGCACCTGGCATGAGTTCAAGCCACCGGGTCCGGGACTCGAACTGTGGTCGACTACATGGGAGTCTAGTGACGTAGCCATTACACCATCTGCCGGTCCCACACATAGGTGCGTTTTAAATGAGATGTAATGGAGTGTACTGATAAGTACTTTACAAAGATGGGACCATACTGCACGTACGACTCCAGTATGTCCCCAGCATTTTGAGTCTGGGAACAGTGCAGTAGTGCCTGCCCTTAGGTTTTCGCTGTGCACGGGTCTGGTAATTTCATGACAGTGAGTAAGTAGAGCTGTCAAACCGAAGAGTATAACCGGAATGGTGCCAGCCAGTGGTGCAGTGCTAAAACGAGATGCTCTGAGTCTGGCCCACATTCCTGGGAAGGTTCAGGTCTGCACCCAGACACCCTCTCTGTGTACACCAGGCATCTGCTTGCCCATGCTCTGAGCTGGTTGACGCTGGGGGAAGACTGCAGTGTCAGGACTTTGTGGGGCGCCTTCTCTCCAACTCTCTTTCTTCCGGTCTGTCATGCTCATGGAAACAATGGGTAAATAAACTTCAAAAAAAGGGGGGGCAGGGGACCAGTAGTTGGTGTAATGGGTATGTTGCTGGACTCTCATGTAGTAGACCGCGGTTCGAGTCCCAGACCCAGTGGATTGAACTCACGCCAGGAACGTGTGCATGTGTTCGTGCCCAGGTCCCGAGAGGAGAATGGAGGAAAAGGGATTGCGGCATGGCCATCCCCCTGGGGGGTGATTTCTCACTGTCCCTCTCTTTCTGGCTAGCGCATGTTCCCTAGAACAAAAACCTCTCCAAAAAAAAAAAAAAGCATTCAACTGGGAATGGAATCTTGCTAGGCTTCTTTTTTTTCCTTTCATGAGAGAGAAAGAGAGCTTATGGCCACGCCATAATACCTTCTTCATTCTCCTCTCGGGATCTTGGG
Source organism: Tupaia tana (assembly GCA_026018925.1). Lineage (NCBI taxonomy): Eukaryota > Metazoa > Chordata > Mammalia > Scandentia > Tupaiidae > Tupaia > Tupaia tana. Next base: position 24,493,965 of record JAKSZU010000026.1, on the reverse strand, counting down.
CACGCACACACATGTGCCCAGCGTGAGTTTTAAGCCACGGGGTCTGGGACTTGAACTGTGGTCGACTCATGGGAATCCAGTGATGTAGCCATTACACCATCTGCTGGTCCCCATTAATTTTCTTTTTTAGGAGTGCAGTTGAGCATCTTTTCACTGTGTATTGTTTTATCAAGTCAGATCTTTCCCAGGCTTCCCTCGTTGGTTTCTGTCATTGTTGTCAGGCTTAGAAAAACATTCTATGAGATGAAAGAGTCTCGTGTACTTTTTCTCGTGGGATCTTTTTTTAGTCTTTGGTTTCTGTAATAGGTTTTATTTGGGGTTTTTTTTGGAGGTTTTTGTTACAGGGCGGGTGCGCTCGCCAGACAGACAGATAGACAGCGAAGAAATCACCCCCTGGGGGGATGGCCATCCCGCAATCCCTTCTCTTCAGTTTTCTTCTCAGGATCTTGGGCATGCATGCACACATGCCTGGCATGAGGGTTCCTGTAATAGTTTCCAAAAGTATGGATGAGATGAAGTAAAGGCAATGATCTAGGGAGCTGAGGGCCCTGGCAGTGAGTGGTTCAGGGCTGAACGAGCTACCTGCAGGGCATACAGTATCCCACCGTCGTACTCTGTGCTCTGGCTCTGAAGAGGGAGACAGGCCGCTCGTCCTGAGGGCCACAGGAGCAAGCCCAGTTTGGTCCCAGCCTCAGAGCCTGAGAGCACACATCCTGCAGGGTGAGAGGGTAGCTTCAAAGGGGAGTGTGCTGAAGGGAGCGGGGTGAGCAGGCGGCACCTGGCAGCTGGTGGGTACAGAGTGGCCAGCACTTGGGTGGGACTACCCTTACCTTCAGACTCCTGTTCTGGTGGGCGGGCAGTGCATGTTCCTTCAGCAGCAGGGTGCTGGGAGGGCGCGCTGGCCCTTCCCTCTGCACACTGGAGGGATGGTGAAGGTGGGCGGGCACATAGTGAGGCCAGCAGGGTGCAGGGCCCAGCACTGAGGTGATGTTCTGTGTGCTCCCTCCCTACAGCCAGCCCTACATCGTGTGCAGACAGTGTCCCACGTACAGAAGACAGGCAGCGCAGGCTGCTCCCCGCCCAGTACCCAGCAGCGAGCCGGGTCCCCTGCAGGCCCTCGGGGATGCACCTTCCACATCTGCCACCTTCAGCACAGGTGAGGCAACTGCGCCTCCCCACAGTCTTCACTTCCATCATGTGGCTTCCTTACTATGACATGTGGGTGACATCGGTGTGGCCAGTCCTCTGCTCCTGCACCTCATACTGAGCCTCTGTCACCTGCCTCAGTGATACCACCACCTCTTGCAGCTTATTGGAGACAAAAAGTGAGAAATCACACCCCAGGGGGGTGGCCACGCCACAATCCCTTTTCCTCCATTCTCTTCTTGGGATCTCAGGCACGCACGCACACGTGCCCAGCGTGAGTTTAAGCCACCAGGTCCGGGACTCAAACCGCAGTCGACTACATGGGAGTCCAACAACAGCCATTACGCCATCTGCTGGTCTCGCTTATTGTTTTCATAATTGGCAGTGGGCTAAGAAACTGTGACTCCTCCTTCCTGGATGCTCCTGGGGTTGGACAGCCCTGGTCCCAACCCTTGATCTCTCCCCTGGCCTGCTGCTGTGGTCGGGCTGTCTCTAGTGAGGTCTGTGCATCACCCCTCGTTGGGAGCCTGGCTTCTCCCCAGCACTGGGTGGTGGTGTCCAGAGCTCCACGGGGCTCCACAGTTGTAGCTGGCTGTTTCCAGTGGGCAGGTCCCCCGACACCATCGAACAGGTCGGAGAGAGCTGCCATTGACGAGTGAGATCTGTAGCTCTCGGTCCCACACACGCTGACTCTGAGCTGCTGACTGACCTGAGTGCATCTCAAGACCACCAGGCTAGAGCAGCAACTCAACCATTGTTTTTAAAGGAATTACTTTATGTTGGGGCCGGCAGTTGGCGTGGTGGTTGAGGGCGCTGGTTTCCCACATGGCCAACTACAGTTTGAGTCCCAGACCTGGTGGCTTGCTTTCTCTCTTTCCCTTTCTCTCTCTCTCTCTGTCTCAGTCTGGTCAAATTAAAAAATGATAGTAATAATAAATGGAGGACCAGCAGATGGCACAATGGCTATGTTGCTGAACTCCCATGTAGTTGACTGTGGTTTCGAGTCCTGGACCTGGTGGCTTAAACTCAGCTGGGCACGTGTGCATGTGTGCCCAAGATCACGAGAGGAGAATAGAGAAGAAGGGGTTGCGGCGTGGCCATCCACCCTGGGGATGATTTCTTGCTTTCTTTCTCTCTGTCTCTCTGTCTTTCTGGTGAGTGCATGCACCCTATAGCAAAAACCTCTCCAAAAATAAAAAATAAAAACAAAATAACAAAGGGAATTAAATTAATAAATAATTCTTAAAAAGCATTACTTTATTTTATTTATCAACATTAGTATTATTATTTTAAATCTTGACTAGAGGGAGACAGAGAGGAAGAAAGTGAGAAAGCAAGCTGCCAGGTCCAGGACTCAAACTGCAGTCAGCCATGTGAGAGTACCCTGCCCTAATCACTATGTCACCTGCCAGCCCCTAATCTACATTCATTCATTCTTCATTAATTCATTCATTCATTTATTTATTGAGTTTTTTCTATAGGGCATGTATGCTCACGGGGAATACAGAGAGAGAAAGTGAGAAGTCACCCCCCAGAAAGAATCGCTGTGCTGCAATCCCTCCTCCATTCTTCTTTCAGGACTTTGGGCATGCATGCACATGTGCCTGGTGTGTCTCAGGCTGCTGGGCCAACTCGAACCACAGTTGGCCGTGTGGGATTCCAGCATCCTAACTAGCCCCTCAACCACATTCTTAACCATCCTGCCTAACATGACCTGCAACCTCCCCAGGGCTTCCCTAGGCCCTGTGCTAGGCCATAGTGTGGCTGCCCAGCCCGGGCCTGGGTCTGACAGCTCACTGTGTCTGGGTATTGGACAAGCCTCTTCCTTTGCACAGTAGGGGCCTACCAGCACCTCCCTTGGGATTATTGAAGTGCCACTTGGTGTTGTGCTGAGTGTGGACAGACCCTGAGCCCGAGTAGGTGCTCTCGAATGCTGGCAGTATATTGCTATGGCAGTGCTCGCTGGGGCCCTCCCAGGGTCTTTGCTGTGTAGACGCGAGGGCTTAGGCAGCTTGGCGTCTCTGGTGCCTGTCAGTCCACTTTGCCCACCATGCCTTTGTTCGTTGGCATGAAGGTATAGTTGTCCTCTCACCTCTGTGCAGTCAATATATATAATACTTGGTTTACTTCGGGTTTTATTTAGAATTATTTTATTTAGGGACCAGCAGTTAGCGTAATGGCTATGTCGCTGGACTCCCACGTAGTCGACCATGGTTCGCATCCCGGACCCAGTGACTTACACTCACGCCAGGCGCCTGTGCATGCGTGCCCAAGATCCCGAGAGGAGAATGGAGGAGAAAGGATTGCGGTGTGGCCATCCCCCCGGGGGGTGATTTCTCGCTTTCTATCTCTCTGTCTGTCTCTGTCTGTCTGGCGAGCGCACGCACCCTATAGCAAAAACCTCTCAAAAAAAAAGAAGGAATTATTTTATTTACTCATTCATTTATTTTAATTTGACCAGAGAGAGACACAGAGAGAAAGAGATGGAGGGAAAGTCAGAAAGCAAGCCACCAGGTCTGGGACTTGAACCGTGATCAACCATGTGGGAGTGTCTAGTGCCTTAACCACCATGCCACCTGCTGGTCCCAGGTTTACTTTGTTTTTAAAGAATTATTTAATTTTACTTATTATTTATGATTTTTCAATTTGACCAGAGAGAGAGAGAGAAAATGAGAAAGCAAGCCACCAGATCCAGGACCTAAACCATGGTTGGCCATGTGGAAGTCCAGGGCCTTAACCTCCACGCCACCTGCTTTTTCCCTCAGTATCCATAGGGGATTAGTTCTAGGACCCCTCGCAAATAACAAAATCCAGAATATTCCGATTCCTTAAGTAGAACGTGCAGTATTTGTGTCTAACGTGCTCACTCCCTCCTGCGTGCTGCTGTCCTCTCTAGATGGTATACATGCCTTGGACAGGGGAGGGACCACACGAAGAGTTCAGACCGCATTATTCAGGGAGGGTGGCAGGAAAACAGTCTGCACGTGTTCAGTACACGGGCAACCAGATCTTTCTCCCAATGTTTTCAGCCCCTGGTTGGTTGAGTCCATAGATGCAGAACCTGCAGGTACAGAGGGCCAACTACAGGTGCTTCACGAGCCTGTCTTTCCTCCTGAGGGAACAGACAGAAAACCTGACTGCCTTTGACGTCTTGCCACAACCCTAAACTGAAAGGCAGCGTTTGGTTATTTAACCTGTTGGGTCTCCCTCAGTTTAAGCGGCGGATGGTGTCTGGCTATTTAGGATAGCTCTGCGTTCTCTTGGTTTTCTCTCAGGGCCTGTCTCTCCTCGTGTGCACTGTACTCTAGCTGCCTCTCCACATACAAGTCTTTAACCCACTGTCTTTCTGCCTGGCGTCCCAACATGCTCCGGCCGGGACATGCCTGTGTGCCTCAGCAGCCCAGGGTTACGTGTGCCCCGTGCAGGGGAGCCACGCCGTATGTGCCTGCTGCTTCCAGCCCATGCCCGACCGGAGAGCCGAGCGCGAGCAGGACCCCCACGTGGCCCCTCAGCAGTGTGAGTATACCACCTGGGGTCTCTGGAGGGCCCTCCCTCAGTGTCGACCACCTCCTGTGTCGGGCGTCAACGTCTGTGTGGGCTGTGCAGTAGGGGATGCCACTCGTGCATTCCCATCTGCATACCCAGTTGTCCCGTGGGACTTCACCAGTGGTCCATGTGTTCCCACGGGTTAATAATGCCGCACCTAGGGCCGCATTTCCATGCAGAGGCAGCTCTCTGGGTTGGTCTGTCTGTCCCTCCGTCATCCCAGCGTCACTTTATAATGCGGCACTTCTGAATCTAATGAACGAAGTACAGCGCCTTGTCCTCTCTGTTTGTTTGGTTGAGCCAGAGGGCACGGATGCTCACCAGAGAGACAGGGAGGGGAGGAAGTACCCCCTGGTCACACGTAACTCCTTCTCTCCCATTTCTCTGTCCTGTCAGGGTTTGGGTGTACACACACATGTACCTGGCATGGTTTTCAAATCACCAGGGCCAGGATTCCAACCACACAGTTGGTCTTGTGGATTCCAGTTTCCTTAAACCGTTGAGCTGCAGAGCTGGCTTGATGTCTTGGTTCATTGTTTGATTGTTTTTAATTTCCCAGAGTGTGCGTGCACTCACGGAAGAAAGAGAAGGAAAGTGAGAAAGTACGCCCAATCAGGAATGGCCACACCGCCATCCTTTCTCTTCTGTTTTCCCCTCCTTTCATGATTTTGGGCTGTGCGCACAGGCCCCTGTGTTTGCCAGCTGCTGGGTCTGCGGCTTGAACCACACACTTGGCCATGTGGGATCCAGCCATCCTAACCACCACCACAGGTCGGCCCACTTACCTCCTGTTTAGTACTTCCTGGCGTGTTAGAGTCCTTGTCCATGATGGTACCCTGTTACGTGGCGTGACAGCTCCTGCTTTGGGCGAGGTGCTGGTCCCGACCTTGAGGGCACAGCAGCTGGCAGGATGTGTGCACCTGCTCCTGCTGGGCACGCCAAGCTTCCTCGTGGGGAGGATGTGCTCCTGGAATGGCATAGCACAGGTGCGGTAGGGCCTTGCAGGCCCTGGGTGTGGCCCTGGGTCAGGCGACCTGCAGCTGGCCCAGCACATGAGTGGCCACACTGCCCACTCTGGTTGTCCATGCACTCCTCTGTGGCAGGTTGTTGCCAAGCACGCGATACCATGTGATGGGAGTGTCAAGGAGAAGTTGCAGAGAACACCGCGCCTGGGGTCTGTCAGCAAGTGGCAGCTCTGGAAAGGGCTTTCCCCATCATCTCCTTTGACTCTATAAGTCACGAAGAATGCTTTTATATGTAGAGACATTTGTGAAATGACTGGGTTTTCAAAGACTTAAAGATTCAACCCTGGGAACCAGCAGTTAGCGTAATGGCTATGTCGCTGGACTCCCACGTAGTCAACTGCGGTTCGCGTCCGGACCCGGTGGCTTAAAACTCACGCCGGGCGCGTGTGCGTGCGTGCCCAAGATCCCGAGAGGAGAATGGAGGAGAAGGGATTGCGGCGTGGCCATCCTCCCGGGGGGTGATTTCTCACTTTCTGTCTCTATGTTTCTGTCTGTCTGGTGAGCGCACACGCCCTATAGAGAAAACCTCTCCAAAAAGAAAAGATTCAACCCTGTGGAATTTTTAGCTAGAGTCAACCTAACATTCTAGGCTATAGCATATTAAACATTAAAAGGTAATGTCTATAAAGGTAACAACATGGAAAAATCCTCACGCTTAGAAAAGCCCTCCGTGAGATGTAAACACACAGCCGACTGTAAGTACATTACTCACTGAGAAGGAAGGTGATGGGGCAGATACTTGTTTTCCCTTTGGTCGATCCTGGTTTTCTGGGATGAGCACATGTACAGGGTGAGAGACAGGGTGGGTCTGTTCTTTCTGACCACACTCAGCCATTGTGGTTCAGTCGCTGGAATGTGATCCGTTTCCAAGTCCACGGAGACAGCTCACAGGCGTGTTTTCAGAGGTGCGCCTCGCCTAGTGCCAAGCGCCCTTGCGCAGAGACTGACCGTTGTCCTCTGTCCGCAGGTGCAGTCTGCCTGCAGCCCTTCTGCCACCTGTACTGGGGCTGCACCCGGACTGGCTGCTTTGGCTGCCTGGCCCCGTTCTGTGGTAATATGAGCTCTTCTGCCAAGGAGCTTTGACTTCGCATGTTCTCTCGGGGAACTTGAGGGCAGTGGATGGTATCTGTGGCTCAGTTGGTCAGCACGCAATGAAGTGTTTTCTCTCAGAGCTACAGAGGTTTGCCATGTCCAAGTGTCAAGTTCATGTTAGCCCAGCATCGAGCAGTGATGAGTGAAAATTGATTTCCAGTGTAAAAGAGTTTATTTTTGAATTTTTGAAATTTGCTGCAGTGCATGTGTGCTCACCAGAGAAAGAGAGACAAGATAGACAGGAACAGAAAGTGAGAAAATCCCCCCTGGGGGGATGACCATGCTGCAGTCACTTCTCCATTCCCTTGTAAGGAGTTTGGGCACACGAACACACGTGCATGGCATGTTTCTCAAGCCACTGGGTCTGGGACTCTGTTCATGCAGTCAACCGTGTAGGATTCAGCCACCGTAACCACCATGCCCCTGGCTGGCCTCATGGGTGTTTGCTTATGCACGTGACAACACCACTAAAATGGTCTTGCTTCAGGCTTCCATAGAGACTTTGAAGAGCTTATCACTCTAAGGAGGAGGGGGATGGAAATCACTGTTACTTGCTTTCTGAAGATTTAAAAAATAATTGTTTTCATTAAATTTTTTTATATATAGATTTTTGCTATAGGGCGCAGGCACTTCCTGGAGAGACGAAGAGACAGAAAGCAAGAAATCACCCCCAAGAGGGGATGGCCACAACCCAGTCCTTTCTCCTCCATTCTCCTCTTGGGATTTTGGGCACACACACACATGTGCCCAGTGTGAGTTTAAGCTGTTGGGTCCTGGACTTGAATTGTGGTCGACTACGTGGGAGTCCAGCAACATAGCCATTACACCATCTGCTGGTCCCGTGTTTGAAGTTGTTTTTGTTTTTGTTTTGTTTTAAATCTTATCACTTAGAGAGATAGATGGGAGAGAGCACCACACCCTAGTGGGGCGGTCATTCTGCAGCCCCTCTCCCTCACTTCTCCATCCTGTTGGGATTTGGGTGTACAGAATATGTACCGATGTGTTTTCAGTCCACCAGGGCCAGGGTGCGAACCACGTGGTTGGCCATGTGGCATCTCCTGAAGTTTCCTTTATCATGGAATTTTTCCTTTTTTTTAAATAATTATTTTATTTAGCTTTATTTTTTTTCTTAATTTTTATTTGGCCAAAGAGGAACAGAGTGAGAGAGAGAGAGAGAGAGAAAGTGAGAAAGCAAGTCTCCAGGTCAGCCATGTGGGAGTCCAGTCCCACACAGCACCTATCATGGAGTTTCCCATTCTTCTGAATCTATAATGAAAAGAAATTTAGCTATCTTACCTGTTGGGCAAACAGTACTTTCACACAGTGTCTTTGTAAAACAGGTAACATTGCTTCCCTTTATCCGGCAGAACTCAACCTGGGTGACAAGTGTCTGGATGGGGCATTGAACAACAACAGCTATGAATCAGACATCTTGAAGGTATTGTCCTTTCAGACTTGTCCTCGGGGTTAGGTGAAACCATGAAGAAGCCTCCCACGGCGTTCTAAGTTCCTTCCCAACACTTTGTGCCTTGTGGCGAGCACAGCTCGTGAGCTCTCTGCACCCGTTGGTGTGAGTCTGTTCTCCCATATTCCCGAAGTGGGCACTCCCACCTGGGCTGAGAGCCCATCGGAGTCAGTTCCTACAGCTCAGCGAGTGGGTTCCTTGGAAGCACACTGATGGGACCAGGGCCTTCTCTGCCACCTTCCTTTCCTGGTCGCTTTCCTTCCTCTGTTTGAGGGAGCTTGTTTGTTGTGTTTTTGTGGCTTTGCACAGAAGGAGCTAGACAGGACAGGCATCATGTCCTTGGGGTGTCACACAGACTGGGGGCCTATTTTAGGGCTGTATGCATGCTGACCAGAGTTAGCATCTCACCTCGCTGTGCATGTCTTTGCAAAAATTTTGTGGTAATCTTATTCTCTCTCTCTTTTTTTAAGAATTATTTTATGTAACTTTATTTATCTTAACTTGACCAGAGAGGGACAGAGTGAGAGAGAGAGAGAGAAAGTGAGAAAGCAAGCTATCAGGTCCGGGACTCAAACCATGGTCGGCCATGTGAGAGTTTAGACCCTTAACTACATGCCACCTGCCGCCCCCACTCGTTCTCAGAGCTCTAAAGCTAGCCCTCCTGGAGGCCCCGGAGAGGCTCTTGGGAAAGCCTTGTGCAGCAGTGTGGGTGTGCTGCCACTGCCTGCAGGACTGGTTGGGTTGCCCTGTGTAAATGCCACTTGTAGGTGGCCTTTTTTTTTTTTTTTTTTTTTTTTTTTTTTTTTGAGAGGTTTTTTGCTATAGGGCGCGTGCGCTCGCCAGACAGACAGAGAGAGACAGAGAGACAGAAAGCGAGAAATCACCCCCCAGGGGGGATGGTCACGCCGCAATCCCTTCTCCTCCATTCTCCTCTCGGGATCTTGGGCACGCACGCACACGCGCCCGGCGTGAGTTGTAAGCCACCGGGTCCGAGACGCGAACCGCGGTCGACTACGTGGGAGTCCAGCGACATAGCCATTACGCTAACTGCTGGTTCCCATGTAGGTGGCCTTTTATGAAATGTTCCCTCTCTGTCATTTTAATGCCCCTTTTTCTAAAGTAGGACTTCTTTTTTTCCATCAGAATTACCTGGCGACTCGGGGTTTGACATGGAGAAACATGTTGACAGAAAGCCTTGTGGCTCTCCAGCGGGGAGTGTTTCTGCTGTCTGGTGAGCTTGATTCGCTGCCTTCTTCCCTTTAGAGTAGATGTGCATTTCTGAGGCTGCCTTTGCCTCCTGTGAAGGGTAAAAGCAGGCCACACCTGGCTGGTGTTCTGTGTTCTCAGCTTTGACCTCAACCCACCCTAACAGAGAGAAAGGTTCTGATAATTTGGGATTAAAACTTGAACTTGAACCTGCACAGAGTAGCAGCTTCTCTCCCTGTTGGGTGGATGGAGGGCAGGGCCTGCAGTCTCACCGCTCGGGTGCCCCCAGACCCTCGGACTCCTTGTCGAGTCTTCACGTCCTCACTGCCCAGTGAGGGCAGAAGCAGTAACCAGCGAGTTTCTTCTGAGACACAAATTACGATGAGATAATGACCGAAGAGGCTTCCTTAAAATGCTCTAAGCTTGGGGCCAACAGGTGGCGTGGAGGTTAAGGACGCTGCACTACAACATGGCTGACTGTAGAACGAGTCCCACACCTGGCGGCTTGCTTTCCCACTTTCCCTCTCTCACTCTGTCTCTCTCTAGTCAAAATAAAATAAAAGTTAATTAAATAAAATAGGGACTGGCAGGTGGCATGCTGGTTAAGGGCTCTGGAATCCCACATGGCCAATGGCAGTTCGAGTCCTGGACCTGGTGGCTTGCTTTCTCACTTTACCTCTCTCTCATTCTCACTTGCTCTGTCCTTCTTAATATAAATAAATAAAATTAAAAATAAATAAATAAAGTTAAATAAAATAATTCTTAAAAATATCCTTCAAGCTGTTTCCATCTTGTGGACACATGCTGTGGGTGCCTCAAGTATGTTCTGTGCTGGTGGGCTGCTGTGTGGCTCTTGTCTGGTCTGAACCTCTTTGGCTTTCTGATGGCTTTATCTTTTTCTTCTGAGAATGACCCAGTACACAAGGAAATGTAAGTGGCAGGGGAAGGTTGAAGGATTGGATCAGAGTCGCTGGAAATCCCACTACCTAGGAACACCTGCAGCTGCAGCGTGTCTGTGACCACCCTGCCAGGCCCCTGCCAGCACATCTGCCCTTAGGCGTCCAACTTCCCTGCTGTGGGCTCCATGCAACCAGTTACCACTCAGCAACATAGCACAGACCCCTTTCTATCAGTAAAGCTCTGTACTGTGATTCGTTATTAATTACATGATATTCTGACATCAGAGTTTAACCAGTATATATTTTTAAGAATTACTTTATTTAACTTTATTTATTTATATTTAAAATTTAACCATAGAGGGACAGAGTGAGAGAGAGAAAGAGAGAGGTAAAGTGAGAAAGCAAGCCACCAGGTCCAGGACTCGAACTGGTTGGCAATGTGGGGCAGCGCCCTTAACCACCATGCCACTTGATGACCCTAATATATTTTCAAAATGATTATTGTATTTAATTTTATTCATCACAATCACCATTATTATTTTAGTTGAACATAGAGAGAGAGAAAGAAATTGAGAAAGCAAGGCACCAGGTCTGGGACTTGAATCACGGTCAGCCATGTGGGAGTCCAGCGCCCTAACTACCATGCCACCAACCGCCCGAGTTTAGCCATTACATTAATAAAGAATCTTTAAATTATTCCCAGTTCCTCATGATTCTAAACAGCTGGCGAGCTGTGCAGTATGGTAAATCTGAACGGTTATTACCTTAGGGTGAGTAGCTAGGGCAGCGAGGTGATTGGTGCACACCGCTGAGACTGCCACGTGCGTGGTGTAAGGGCGCCCCAGTTGTGCTCCAGCTCCACTCTGCCTGGGAGTCTCGCATGCGGTGCATTGGCAGCACGCCAGGTTGCAGAGCTGGGACTCATGTGCCAACCATGGTTCACGCTCTTGGCCCAGTTGGCCTGAAAACATGCCAGGCATGCGTGTGTGTGCTCCAAATACCAACAAGCTGGAGACTGGAGAAGGGCTGGTGGCATGACCAAGCCCACTGAGCAGCACCCCCCAACCTTCTCTCATGTACACGCTCTGTCATGGATAGAAAGTGAAACCACAGAAATGTGAGAGAGCCACTAGCGATATATCACTTGTCTTTAGTTTTTGCCTGTGTTTGATTTTTTTTTATAAAATTGATGATGCTTTTGCATTTATGGGTGATTGGCGTGTCTGTAACCTGGCCCACACCTCCATCAGGTCACTCAGGTTTTTCCCAGTATGGGTTTGTGTGCTCTCTTTGTAACTGTGGTATAATGTATCTCATTCATATTGCAGCTGTGTTTATACCGTGTCACTAGTAATTTACCTTTGTTGTATGTGTTTTCCTTTTTCTTTTTTTTAAATTTTGCTCTAGAGTTCATGTGCTTGCCAGAGAAAGACAGAGAGAGGAAAAGTGAGAAATCACTCCCTAAAGGGATGGCCACACTGCAGTTCCTTCCCCATTCTCCTCTCGGGATTTTAGACACATGCCTGGACTGATTTTAAAACCACTGGGAATGGGACGTAATCGTGGTCAGCCGTGTGGGAATCTAGCACTTTACCCCGTGCCTCCTGCTGCTTTCCCTCAGTCCCATCTTACGATGTTTACAGTGCAGGTAATCAGATCTGCAGGTTCTTTTCATTGCAGGTAATCAGATCTGCAGGTTCTTTACAGTGCAGGTAATCAGATCTGCAGGTTCTTTTCATTGCAGGTAATCAGATCTGCAGGTTCTTTTCTATGTGCCTCTTGGTTCTCATAACGTACTTAGAAACAGCGTGGGTTAACCAGCGGCATGGTGACTAGGGCAGCTTGATCACACGTGGCTGTGTGGTCTGAGCTTCAGACCTAGTGACATGTGCATGCCATTGCGTGTGTGTGACCAAAATTCTGAGAGGAAAAATAGAGGAGAAGGAATTGTAGTGTGGCCATTTTCTCTGGGGTGGAGGGAATCTTTCTCTTCCCACTCCCCAGCAAGTGCATGCAGAATTTTTAAAACAAGAACAAATAGCCCAAGAGAGGGCTGTCCCCTTGGCTTAGTGGTTAAGGGAGCCAGATCCCACACAGCTAACCATGGTTGAGTTGGCTTGACAAACATGTTGGATGCATGTCTATGCATGCTCAGGGTCCTGACAGGAAGGAGGAATGGAAGAGAAGGGATTGTGTCGTGACGAAGCCCCATTGAGGTGTGTTTCCTGTCTCTCTGCCTCTCTCTGGCTAGCACACATGCCCTGTGGCAAAAAGGGGGGGGGGGGGGATAACTCAAGAGAAGGTATTCATTCCAGCTCTGATGGCAGCAAGGTTAGCTATTTAGTGCAGTGTGGAGCCAGGTGGTCCACTGCAGATTTATCTCCTGAGTTGATTTGAAATAACACGCACCTAGCGTCCTGAGCTGGAGGGGTGTCGGAGGGAATTGCTGCTTGACGAGGCCCTGTCAGGGGTGCCTCCCTCCCTTCATCCTTCCTTCTCTGTCTGTCTCTTTCTTTCTTTTTTCTTTCCTTTCCTTTTTTCTTTTCTTTTCTTTTCTTTTCTTTTCTTTTCTTTTCTTTTCTTTCTTTCTTCTTTTTTTTTTTTTTATCGATTTTTTTGCTCTAGGGCATGTGTGCTCTCTGGAAAGACAGCGAGAGACAGAATATGAGAAATCATGTCCCTGGAGGGATGGCCACGCCACAGTCCCTTCTCCATTCTCCCATGTACCCAGCATGAGATTTAAGCCATTGGGTCCGGGACTTGAACTGTGGTCAACAACATGGGAGTCCAGTGACGTAGCCATTGCGCCATCTGCTGGTCCCCTCTCTTTCTCTTTCACATGTGTTCATACATACTGTCATGAATAAAGTAAAAATAGAAAGTAATAATTCCGTTTTCTTCTTAATTCTTTGTGTGTGTGTGTGTGTTTTTGTTTTTTTGTTTTGTTTTGTTTTTTTTTTGAGAGGTTTTTGCTATAGGGTGCATGCACTTTCCAGAAAGACAAAGAGATAGAAAATGAGAAATCACCCTGCAAGAGGGATGGCCACGCCACAATCCCTTGTCCCTCATTGTCCTCTCAGGATCTTGGGCACGCACACACATGTACCCGGCGTGAGTTTAAGCTGCTCTGGGACTTGAACCAAGGTTGACTATGTGGGAGTCCAGCAATGTAACCATTATGCCATCTGTTGGTCACTCTCGTGTTTTTAATAATTAAATTTTTTATCTATGTGGGACTGACCCCTTGTCCTAGTGGTTAAGGGTACTATATCCCACATGGCCAAATGTGCGTTTTAAATCCTAGCCCTGGTGGCTTGAAAAACATGCTGGGTTTATGTGTATGTGTGCCTAGAATCCCAAAAAGGATGGAGAAATGGAAAAGAGGGGACCAGGCCCCATGGGGGGTGCTATTTCATGTGTGTGTGTGCGCGCGCGCAAATCTGGAAAGTGCCTCTGCCTTCTGGAAAAGTTCTTAAAAAATAAAAAGACAAGGGACCAGCAGGTGGTGTGGTGGTTAAGGTGCTGGACACTCCCACATGGCCGACCATGGTTCGAGTCCTGGACCTAGAGGCTTGCTTTCTCTCTCTCTCTCTCTCTCTTCTCTCTCTCATCTCTCTCTGGTCAAGTTAAAATAAATGAATGAATAAAATAATTAATTTTAAAAATTATTAAAAAAAAAAAGACAAGACAAAGAAAGGAGGTGGCATCTAGGTGGGTTTTGCTCTTTTTCTAAATGTTGCACCCATTGTCTGCTCGCCATGGAGCAGAATGGTGGTTCCCGCTAGTCTGAAGAGCGGTGCTGACGGCTGTGCCCCCCCAGATTACAGGATCTCTGGAAACACCGTGCTGTGTTACTGCTGCGGCCTGCGCAGCTTCCGGGAGCTGGCCTATCAGTACCGGCAGAGCATCCCTGCTTCCGAGTTGCCAGGTGAGGAGCCCCGCCCCACCAGCCCGGATCCTGTTTGGGTTGGCTCTGTACTCCCTCCTGACCATTCCCGGGCACTCAGCCCTGTGCTCTTAGTGGAAGTGAGCACCAGCCAGGGAGGCGAGGCAGGCAGACTGGACGAGGCCACACACACCTCGGAGTGAGCCCGTCTGCCACTTATTAGGACAGTGGGACTTCTCAGACAGCCGGAGAAATTTCACTTCCCGAGTTGGATTTCCAGTGAAACATGTTTCCCTTTCCTGAAATCACGGGACAGCTCGAGGAAATCAGTTATACAAAGTGAAGGTGCTCTGCATGTCAGCTGCTGTCGCCTGTCAATCTCACTCAGCTCTGTGACTTTCTTCTTCTCCCAGTGGCCGTCACGTCCCGCCCGGACTGTTACTGGGGCCGTAACTGCCGCACTCAGGTGAAGGCTCACCATGCAATGTAAGTGAGGCTCGGGAAGGTGACAGAGACAGCTCTCCCCTGAGGCGCACGCCGGTTTAGTCACTGACTTCTGTGCAGAGCACATCGTCATGCTTTTCCTGTGTCCCCTCCTGTGAGGTGCGGGTGTGCAGACGCACACCTCCGACCCCACCTCCATGTCTTCATGGCTGGGTCACTTATCCTCGGCTGGCAGCTTTCGGAGCTCTGGTGGGTTCTGAACCTGTGCCTGTGGTCCCTGCAACCTCCATTCCAAGCCACAGGCCCTGCCCACAGCACGTCTCAGCAGTGAGTACGCATCTGTGATACTATGACTTTATCACACTCACCACACTGTCTGTGACGTGGTCCTCTAAAGATATTAGCAGTGACATCCGCTTTTCCTGGGAGGTCATAGGGCAGGAGTAATTGCCTCCATTTTTTAAAAGAATTATTTATTGGGACCAGCAGTTAGCGTAATGGCTATGTTGCTGGACTCCCACGTAGTCGACCGCGGTTCGTGTCCCACTCACGCCGGGCGTGTGTGCGTGCGTGCCCAAAATCCCTAGAGGAGAATGGAGGAGAAGGGATTTTGGCATGGCCATCACCCCTGGGGGGTGATTTCTTGCTTTCTGTCTCTCTGTCTCTCTCTCTCTGGCGAGCACACGTGCCCTGTAGCAAAAACCTCTAAAAAAAAAAGAAAGAATTATTACTATTATGATTACTTTTAATTTGCTGTAAGGTATGTGTACTCACTAAAGAGAAACAGAGAAAGTGAAAAAGCAAGCCACCAGGTCCAGGACTCCAACCCTAGTTGGCCATGTGAGAGTCCAGTACCTTTAATTGCTGTGCTACCTACTCGCCCCTCTGGCTCCATTTTTAATTTATTTTTCTAAAGAATTATTTAGGGGCCAGCAGGTGGCATTGTGGTTAAGAGCACTGGACTCCCACATGACTGACCATAGTTCGAGTCCTGGACCTGGCGGCTTGCTTTCTCACTTTCCCTCTCTCTCTCTCACTCTGTCCCTCTTTGATCAAATTTAAATAAATAAGAAAGTTAAATAATTCTTTAAAAAAAGAATTAATTTTGTTTATTCTTTTTTAATTTGACCAGAGAGAGAGAGAGAGAGAAAGCAAGCAAGCTGCTAGGTCCAGATCTCGAACCATGGTCAGCCATATGGGAGTCTGGCGTCTCAACTACCATGCCACCTGCCAGTTCCCAATCTGCCTCTATTTTTAAACAAGCGAAGTGATCACTGGGGCCAGTGAGTAATCTCCAGTCATCTGTGGTTCAGACCTAAGTAACTGAGACATTGCCCTCAAGTTGAGAGCTACTGAGGACTCAGGTCAAGGTGACTCCCTCCAAGGAGAGGTTCTTATGGGAATAACCCTTGCTTTGTAACTGAGCATAAGATGGCAGTGGGAGAGACCCTCAGTCTAAGGAAGTAAGTGGCTAACATTGTGGAGTAATGACGCGGACGAGGGTAGCCCAGGCTTGCTCTGTCTTCCCCCACTTTGTCCCTGCTCTTGCCCATGGTAGTGGGGACGGACAGTGGCTGGCCATCACCTGGCGTCAGTGTGTCGGTCTCAGCCCTGCCAGGTGATCCACTGGGTGACAGGGGCGCTCAGAGGAGACACAACTTTTATTCTCTAAGGAAATCACAAGATGATTTTACTTCTGTTTTAAAATTTTAAATGAAAGGACCTGGTAGCCTGGTAGTTAAGGGCACTGGACTCCCGCGTGGCTGACTGCAGTTCGAGTCCCAGACTTGGTGGCTTGCTTTCTCACTTTCCCTCTTTCACTCTGTCCGTCTCTGGTCAAATTAAAATACAAATAAATTAAATAAATAAATAAAGTTAAATAAATCATTCTTTTTTTTTTTTGGAGAAGTTTTTGCTATAGGGCGTGTGCGCTCGCCAGAAAGCCAGAGGGAGACAGAAAGACAAAAAGTGAGAAATTACCCCCCAGGGGGACAGCCATGCCGCAATCCCTTCTCCTCCATTCTCTAAGGATCTTGGGCACACACGCACACGTGCCTGGCGTGACTTTAAGCCACTGGGTCCAGGACTTGAACCACAGTTGACTATATGGGAGTCCAGTGACATAGCCATGATGCCAACGACTGGTTCCTAAATAAATACATCTTTTTTTTAATTAAATTTTATTTATTCATTCATTTATTTTTAATTTGACAGCGAGAGAAAGAGAAAGAGGGGAAGCGAGAAATCAAGCTACCAGGTCTGGGACTCAAACTGTGGTCAGCCATGTGGGAGTGTCCAGCATCTTAACCACCACACCACCTGCTGGTCCCCCATAAATAATTCTTTTTTTTTTTTCTTTTTTTTTTTTTTTGAGAGGTTTTTGCTATAGGGCGCGTGGGCTCGCCAGACAGACAGAGAGAGACAGAGAGACAGAAAGCAGGAAATCACCCCCCAGGGGGGATGGCCACGCCTCAATCCCTTCTCCTCTATTCTCCTCTCGGGATCTTGGGCACGCACGCACACGCGCCCGGCGTGAGTTTAAGCCGACGGTCCGGGACTCAAACTGCGGTCAACTACATGGGAGTCCAGCGACATAGCCATTACGCTAACTGCTGGTCCCACCCCATAAATAATTCTTAAAAAACATACTACCATTGGTTGTGGTGCCATTTCTCCCACCCTCGGACTCAGCGCATCGGCAGAGCTCCCAGCAGTGCCGCTGGGACAGAGCATCCGGAGGGTCACGACTGTTGTGGTCCGTAGGAGCCGCTATGAGGGCGGCCTGGGGAAGAATCTGCCATTTCCAGTGGAAAGCGAGTGGCGGTTACCCATTATGATGACTTTGTAGTTTGGATCTGGACTTCCTGCACCTTTCTGTATAGTCAGACTCCAACTGCTTAAGACATAAGGATGTTTTAATTCATCCATTTAGTAGATATGAAGAACATTTTTTCTTTTGAGAGATTTTTGTTATTGGGCACGTGTGCTCACTGGACAGACAGAGAGACAGAAAGTGAGAAATTACCCCCTAGGGGGAATGGCTATGCCATAGTCCCTTCTCCTTCATTGTCCTTTTGGTATCTTGGGCACACACGCCTGGTGTGAGTTTTAAGCCACTGGGTCCGGGACTCGAACCGTGACCGACTACATGGAAATCCAGTGACGTAACCACTATGCTATCTGCTGGTCCCATGAAGAACATTGTAAGAGGTGCAGTCACAGTCTCTGAAAAATGGGTCAAACTCAAACTCAGCATATTAGATACGTTTGTAAATAAACTTATGACCTGAATGCTTAATGCCTCTTTTCTGAAATAAGGATGTGATCAGTTGAACATGTCCTTCCTTTATTTTTTGGGTAATATTACCAACTTAGTTTCTTTGTAAAGGGGAAAAAATATTCTCTCTCTCTTTCTCCTGTCAAGCCAGCCAGTGGTGTGGTCTTTTAGGTGCTCGATCCCACAGAGCTGACAGCACAGACTTGGCAGCTTGCTTTCTCATTCTCTCTCTCTCTGCTAAGTGCACATATCTTATAGCAAATTAAAAGTAATAGTAGTAATAAAAAGAAAAAAGGAAAAAACACTGGGTGTGTGTAAGTGTTTGCTGAGTCCTGAGAGGAGAAGAGATTGTCGCATGGCTGTCCTCCCTGGGGGTACTCTTTCTCTCTCTGTCTCTCTTCAGTGGGTGCAGTCACCCTATAGCAAATTTTAAAAATGCGCACACACACACACACACACACAGAATTTAGGCGTGCACACGTACAGTTTATTTCTCATGTAGTTTTTCCAGTTTGGGGTTTCAGAATGTATTTGAATACTTCCCTGATGCCCTCTTGTGTAATTTTACTGTTTTCTTCCTGCAGGAAGTTTAATCACATCTGTGAACAGACACGGTTCAAGCACTGAGCGGCAGGCAGGGGCCCCGGAGAGCTGCAGAGCATGGACTTCAGGAACAGCGAGCACAGACGTCGTAGGGGCATTTTTATCTCCCCCCCGGGACACTGGGGGTTCTGGTCTGGTAGTCTGGTGTGATTTTTCCTTCTGCGGTGCTTTACCCGCCCAGAGAGGCCCAGGAAGCGGGCCTGGAGGCCCTGGGGGCCGTAGCCCATGCTCCGGGCCAGCGCTCCCCGCTGAGGTGGGGATGCAGGTTTGCTCTTTCTGTCCCTTTTCCATAAACACCATTAAAACAGAAATCTCTTCAGAAAGGATTTCATGGGAGAAAAGGGAGAATTTATCAAGAGCATTCTGTTTAAGGAAAATGGAGCATACGTTTACAGCCTACAGGATGTACAGAATATTCTGCTGTGGGGAAGACCACCACATTTTTATATTTTTTATTTTATAGGTTTGGTGCTTATATTCTAATAAGACTTAAATATCACAAACTGTAGCACAAATAATATAATTTATAATTTACAAAATGACTAAAATGGGGGTAGTATGGTATTTGGAAGAATAAGCATATGTTTCTGTTTATTGAAAACATTCATGGGGCTGGCTCTGCCGCCTGGTGGCTAAGGCAGCTGGATCCCGCATGGCCGACTGTGTGACTTGGGTCCTGGACTCAGGGCCTTGAGAAACATGCCGGGTGTGAGTGTGTGTGTGTACATGCCCAAAATCTGAAATGGGAGGGAGGAGGAGAGATTGCAGCACGAGCACCCTGTGGTGGCTGCTTTCTCCTCTCTGTCCTCTCGCCTCTTTCTCTGTGAGTACACGTGCCCTCTAGCAAGAAGTCATCAGTCTAAAACTGCTCAACCTCTGTGTGGACACGAGGTTGGCAGAGTCACCACTGTCCTAGCACAGGGCTGGCCCCAGGTGGTGGCTGCAAAGAGAGGACGAGGCCCAGGACAGCCACCCCCTCTGCTGCCCAGGCCCTCCCTGCCGAGGTGCCGTAGGGGTACAGGGCCTCTGCTTCTGCATTAGGTTCTCCATGTCATCTGGGGTAAAACCTGAGGTTTGGCCTTGGTTAAAAAACAAGTTGTGTGTGTGTGTGTGTGTGTGTCAATGTGTGTGTGTTGAAATCACCTGTTATGTTTGTTTGCAAACTGGTAACTTGCTTCTTCTCAGGAATATTATTTTCAACCGTTTTCTTGCTCTTGATGTAGCCTGAGAAGCAGCACTCTGTATTTGTGGAAGAATTCCTTTTTCTCATCTTAATAAAATGGGCATTTGTTTCTCTCCTGTCCTGGAGGCTCATGGTTCCCATGGCTCCCATGACTCCCACCCAGTGGAGACAGGGCCTGTCTACTGGAAGGAAGTGATCTGTTGTCTGCGGGCGGTCTGGTGCCTCCATCTGGGTTAGCTGTGTGGCACACGTGACTCAGCACCGGCCTGCACACTCAGGGTTGAAGCTGCATAGGAGCCGGGCTGGGGGTATGTGGAGTGTCGGGGAGGTGGCTGTCAGGCCTGGAGTGTACTCCCCAACCAGCTAGCCCTGCTGCCTCAGGGAGTGTTCACTCCCTCTTCCTCCCCTTCTCCCCCCAAGTAAAGGTAACACAGACCCCCCCCAGAAGATAGAGCCGCTTTTCTGTGCCTTGGTTCAAGGTCCTTCCTAAGCCATCTATCTAAAATAGCAGTGTGCCTGCCCACCTGTCTCTACTATGTGTTTGTCAGCAGATGACACAGGAAGTTGTTTGTTCAGCACCGGAAGGTAAGTTCTGAGAGCAGTGTGTAGTGTAATACTCGGCATACAGCAGGCCACAATAAATACTGAATGTAGGGGCCAGCCGATGGCATAATGGTTACATCACTGGACTCCCATAAAGCCAACCACTGTACAAGTCCCAGACCTGGAGGCTTAAAATTTATGCTGGGTGTGTGTGCGTGTGTCCACAAAATTCCAAAAGGAGAAGGAATTGTGGTATGGCCATCCTCCCTGGGGGGTGATTTCTCACTATCTCTCTGTGTCTCTGGTGAGAGTGCATGTGCCCTATAGCAAAAATCTCTCTTAATAGAAAATATATTGGATATATGAATGACAACTCGGTAGAGGCAGCCCCTCCCACTCTGACACATTGCCAGTTCGTTTTCCACACGTCAGTGATCACTCTGAAGGTCTGGTCCTAACACACACACACGGTGAAGCAGAGCAGGGCCCTGTCAGTCCTGCGGCCCTCCCCAGCCCCCCAAGTGCAGAGCAGTGCTGAGCTCATTGAAGACTCACAGGTGACCATTCACTGATGAACAGATACGCAGGGTGGGCTCCACTGAGGCAGCGAGAGAGTACCCAGTAAAGAAAATGAAGCACTCGAACATCCTCCAGTGTGGGTGCTGAGTGAGAGAGGGGGCAGTTGTGGAAGGCCTTGGGCTGAGGGACTCACGCTGACGGGATGTCCAGAAGAGACAGGTAGTGAGTGGGAGGGACGGGCTTGGCCGCAGGGGGTGGCTGCGTGCAGGCGAGTAGGAGCCTGAGGTGGGGCGAGTGTCCTGTACTTGGGGTATAGGCCCACGGCTCTGCAAACTTACCAAATAATCCTCGAATGGTATACACACAGCAAGCAAATTCTACAGTGCCGTAGTACCTCAATAAAGCTGTTGAATGTTTTACTCATCTCGGGTTGGCTTGTGGGGTAGTGGTTAAGGTGCTGGGCTCACACATGGCCGACTGCAGTTTGAGTCCCAGACCCGGCAGCTTGAAACTCAAACCGGTGGGACCAGCAGTTAGTGTAATGGCTATGTCGCTGGATTCCCATGTAATCAACCGTGGTTTGAGTCCTAGACCCGGTGGCTTAAACTCATGTCGTGTGTGTGTGCGTGCGTGCCCAAGATCCTGAGAGGAGAATGGAGGAGAAGGGATTGCGGCGTGACCATCCCCCCGGGGGGTGATTTCTCGCTTGCGCTCTCTCTCTCTCTCTCTCTTTCTGGTGAGTGCACGCACCCTATAGCAAAAAACCTCTCCAAAAAGGAAAAAGAAACTCACACTGGGCACATGTGCATATGTGCCCCAAATCCTTAGAATGGAGAAGGGACCGTGACATGGCCACCCACCCTACGGGATGCTTTCTTACTTTCTCCCTCTGTCTCTGTCTCCCTCTGTCAAGCACATGTGCCCAATAGCAAATTTAAATATACTTAATTTTAAAAAAATTTTAAATTTGCTATAGGGCGGGGCCAGCAGGTGGCATAGTGGTTAAAGCACTGAACTCCAATCTGGTTGACTGTAGTGTGAGTCCTGGTCTCAGCAGCTTGAAACACATGCTGGGTGGGTATATGCCTGCCCAAAAGACCAGAGGAGAAGGGATTGTGGCATGACCATCTCCCCGGGGGCGATTTCTCACTTTCTGCCTCTCTGGTGAGTGCACATGCCCTATAGCATCTCAAGAAAGTTGCTATTGGGCACATGTGCTCACCAGAGAGCAACAGAAAGAAAGGGCAAGAGAACAAACCCGTGGGTCTGGTACTTGAACTGGGGTCAGCCATGTGGGAGTCTAGCACCTTAATCATCATGCCACCTGCTGGCCCCAATATATGTGTATTTAAATACAAATGAATGAGCCTGATTTTATATGCATGCATGTCACACTTCACTTGCTAATTTAAAAAGTCCCCAGTTTGCTCTGTTGGTTACATCTTACATAACTGCAGTATGAAAACCAGGAATTGGGCTTGGAGTGTGTGTGTCCTGTCATTTTCTCACATATGGAGATTGCTTTGACACCATCACAATCAGATACCAAACAGTTCCCTAAGGCCAGCAGGTGGCATGGTAGGCGTATCCTTTCCAGAAAAATGTCCTCTCTTGGGGCCAGCAGGTGGCATGGTGGTTAAGGGCATTGGATACCACATGGCCGGGCACAGTTTGAGTCGCAGACCTGGTGGCTTGCTTTCTTACTTTCTCTTTCTCTCTGTCCCTCTCCGGTCAAGTTAAAATAAGGTTAAATAATTCTTTTTTTTTTTTTTTTTTTTTGAGAGGTTTTTCGCTATAGGGCGCGTGCGCTCGCCAGACAGACAGAGAGAGACATAGAGACAGAAAGCGAGAAATCACCCCCCAGGGGGGATGGTCACGCCGCAATCCCTTCTCCTCCATTCTCCTCTCGGGATCTTGGGCACGCACGCACACGCGCCCGGCGTGAGTTGTAAGCCACCGGGTCCGAGACGCGAACCGCGGTCGACTACGTGGGAGTCCAGCGACATAGCCATTACGCTAACTGCTGGTTCCCAATAATTCTTTTTTTAAAGTATTTTTTTAGGTTTTTGCCATAGGGCATGTACACTAATAGGAGAGAGAGAGACAGAAAGAGGAAAGTGAGAAACCACCCTCCAGAGGGATGGACACACCACCACAATCTTTTTTCTCTATTCTCATGGGGTTTTGGGCATACAGGTGCATGCACCTGGCATGATTTTCAAGCCACTGGTTCTGGAACTTGAACCATTTGGGAGGCCAGCACCTTAACCACTATGTCCCCTGCTGGACCCTTAGTGAAATGTCTTTTGCTTGTCTTATAATTTTTGTGTGTGTGTGTGTGTGTGTGTACAATTTGCCATAGGGCATGTATGTTTATTAGAGACAGAGACATAGAGGGGGGAAAACAAGAAATCATTCCCAGAGGGGATGGCCATGCCACAATCCCTTTTCCCTTCTCCTCTTGGGATTTTGGGCATGCACACACATGTGCCTGGTGTGATTAAAACCGTGGTGGGTCGTGTGAGAGTACAGTGCCTTAACCACTACACCATCTGCTGGTCCCCTAAGTGTATTTTAGAGAGAGACTTTTGCTATAGGGTGCATGCACTCACTGGAAAGACAGAAAGTGAGAAATCACCCCGCAGGGCATATGGCCATGACACAATTCCTTCTCCATTCTCCTCTTGGGATTTTGTGCACACATGCACACATACATGGTGAGAGTTTTTTTTTTTTTTTTTTTTTTTTGGAGAGGTTTTTGCTATAGGGCGTGTGCGCTCGCCAGACAGACAGAGAGAGACAGAGAGATAGAAAGCAGGAAATCACCCCCCAGGGGGGATGGCCACGCCGCAATCCCTTCTCCTCCATTCTCCTCTCGGGATCTTGGGCACGCACGCACACGCGCCCGGCGTGAGTTTAAGCCGCCGGGTCCGGGACTCGAACCGCGGTCGACTACGTGGGAGTCCAGCAACATAGCCATTACGCTAACTGCTGGTCCCCATGGTGAGAGTTTTAAGCCACTGGATCCGGAACTGGAACTGTGGTCAACTACATGCGAGTCCCCCAACAAAACCCTTGTGCCATCTGCTGGTCCCAAGTGTATGTTTTTTAACTGTTGAAGTTTGAGTTTTTTTGGTTTTAATTTGCTAGTAGGGGCATACACTTGCAAGAGAGAGGAGAGAGTACCCTCTGGTGGGGTGTGGTCACACCAAGATCCTTCTGCATTCTGTTGGGATTCTGGGTACACGTGTAAGAGCCTGGCTTATTTCCTAGGTTGTTGGGACCAGGATTTGAACCACACAGTCAACCATGTGGGATCTGGCTCCCTTAACCACTTGGCTGTGGGGCTGCCCCACCCTCATTTTTATGAGTCAGAGAGAAAATGTATTTTTGAGTCTTCCCATGTCATGGGCCTCTATCCCCATCTCCCAATTAGCTAGGACCACAGGCGCACATCATGCCAGCCTCTCCAGGTTGTTCTGGAACTAAACCATGTGGCCCCACCCTGACATAGTGGCACCTACTGCTTATGCCAACAGAACTGGGCTGCCTGTTTTTATACTCTTTATGTGATCTTAGAAAAAATTTTAATTTGGTGAAGTTCAATTCACCAGTTTTTCCTCTAGTGAATTGTTGCTCCCTGCCACATCGTGTTTAAAAATTTTTCGCCGGCACCAGCAGATGGTGTAATGGTTAGGTCCAGCAGCTGCGGTTTGTGTCCTAGGCCCAGAAACTGGAAACTCACGCTGGGCAGGTGTGCATGCGTGTCCAAAACTGCAAGAGGAGAATGGAGAAGGACTGCCATGTGACCATTCCCCCTGGGGCAGGCGGGAATTCTCGCTTTCTGTCTCTGTGTCTCTCTGGCAAGCACAGGTGCCCTATAGCAAATGTCTCTGTGTTAACAACAATTTAAAAAAGGTAAATTTCAGACTTTTTTTTGCAGACAAGATGGTTGTAAAATTTCTAATGGGAAGGCATGGGCCTCATAATATAGCTGGAACAATCATGAAGAATAAAGTGGTAAGAATGGTCCTGCCGAATACCAGGACTCCCTTAACACTGTAGTCAAGATGCAATATGGGTGGAGGGTCACACATACAGGTCAACAAAACAGACTAAAAACCAGAAACAGACCCAGGCAAGTACCTCTGAGTACTTTTTGACAAATGTTTAAAAGCAAGAAACAGTGCTGGAACAACTGATATCTGTAGGCAAAAGCCAAAACAATTGCAACGCTGACCTACATTCACTTCTTTAAGAGAGATTTTTGCTATAGGGTACGTGTGCTTGAGGGAGGGAGACAGACCGCGAGAAGTCACCCCCTGCAGTGGGGGCGGCCACGCCGCGCCGCATGCATCCCTTCACCTCTGTTCTCTGGGATTTTGGGAACACAGACACACGTCCACGGCCTGAGTTTCAAGCCGCCGGGTCCAGGACTTAAACTGGCATCACGTTCATGGGAGTCCAGCGACATAACCATTGCGCCATCTGCTGGTCCCTAAACTCACTTTTTCAGACGTTAGAAATGGGCTTGGAATACAAGAGCGCGGAGCCAGGGGAAAGGTCCGTGTGTGCAGGGCGGCAGCGCCTGCACCCGCGGCGTCCGTGAGCCACGCCCACCGCGGAGGGCGGGCCGGCGAGAGTGGCCACGCCCATAGCCGGGCATATTGGGCGGAGCAGGGGTAGGGACAGGCCCAGCTGGGCCACGCCACTTCCGCCGGAAGCTCAGTTATCAAGTGTCCTGTCCGAGTTGGTCCTTCTAGTACGGAAGTTGTGTTTCTACAAATGTAAGGGCTGGGTCTACAAAGCAAAGCATCGTCACTCTTCAAGTCCCTTTTTGAAGTCCGCCTCGCGCCAGGCACTGTGAGCCCGACGCCGACTCTGCGGATCCTGGCGGGCAGAGGACATTCTCCGTCCGGAACGAAGGCGGCGCGCACAGGCCGTTTCCGGGGGGCCTTGGTCGCGGCGCACTGCGCCCCGCCCCTCGCACGGCCACGTCTCCGCGGAATAGCGGGGCTCGGCCGCGGCGGAGGCGCCAGGTGGGACTCGCAGCGTCCCAGCGCCGGGGGCTGGCGGCCGGGGAGAGGAGGGCCGGGGTGCCGCGCTGGCGGGCTTGAGCGCCTTTTCTGCCACGGCGTTTCCTTCTGGGCGGGGGCGTTCGGGCCTGGCGGCTCAGCTGTAGCGGAGCGGGCCTGGCAGGTGCTGAGGCCGGGGCCCCCGGACGCCCGTCTGTCCTGGTGGGCGCGCTTTGCCCGGGAGAGGCCGGCAGCGTGTGTGCTTCGGGCCCGTATTTTACGGCCGAGGACGAGCTTTGCCGAGGGTCGGGGTCGAGCGCAGCCGGGGCTCCTAGTGCTCTCCTAGCGCTCTCGCCGCTGGCGGGTGCTCAGAGAAGCCGAGCGGGCTGAGCCATGCCCCAGCGTGAGCCCGGGGAGCTGGACCTTCACCGCCCAGTGTCACGGAGTGCCGTCATGTGACAGTGAAATCGGGCAGGGCCTGCCCTCCCTGAAATCACCTTCCAGTGCACGGACGCAGATCGCAGACGGGGCCACTCCGGAGAGTATTGGATGTGATTGGGCGGGCTAGCTTCTCCAGGGTGTGGCGAGTCCTGTGGGAAGATGGTGTTTGTGCCCAGGCCGCTGACTTGAAGCTGGGCACACGCAGCTGTGGGAGAAGAGGTTCAGGCAGAAGGAGCAGACGGTCTGAAAGCCCCGAAGGAGGAAAGAGTTGGATGTTCTTAGGAAGAGGGTGAAAAGGAGGAAATAGGTGGGGGTGAAGTTGCAGATGTGGGCGGGCCAAATTGCATGTTACACGAGCTTTCCCTCCCTGTGAGAGGTTTGGATTTTGTGGGTGGGCCCTTGTAAGCTCTGTACAGGTGACTCATATTTTGTTTGTTTTTGTAATTGTCCCATTAAAATCGTGAACGTAACCCTGTATAGCCCTTTAGTAGCTTTCAGTTGCGTGTATCTGAAATGGCAGGAATAGGAAATTGAAGTCATCCGACATCCCTTAGAGTCAAAAGTAGGGTTTTATTTTCCTGCCAGTTGCCGTAACAAGTGTGCTTTCTTACATGGGAGTATCTTCAGCCAGCTTTTACCTATGAAGTTTGACAAGCAGTAGTGGAAGGACAAGAACAGAAATGATTGCTGCTATTTATTGAGGGAGTGGGACAGACCCTGTGCCTTACTGTCTTTAATCCTGGCAATATTTTTGTATTCTTCTTCATTATTTTACTGATGAGGCACTAGGCTGATTGGTTAAGAAATATGCCCCAAGATCTCATGGCTTAGTGGCGGGGGTATCACAAGAGAATGTCCAACTCACAGCTAGGCTCCTATGTCTCTGCTGTGCAGTGACCTGAGGCCCGTCGTGGGTTCTCACTTAGTGTATAGTTCTCTCTACTTTTGGTTACTAGTCTGGCCTCTGGTAGATGCCATCTTGTTTAGAAAGTCCTGCTTTATCTTGGGCTGTTCTCTATTTCCCTAATTGCCGGGTTAATTGAGCTGTTACTATACACCAGATTCCTGGATGGGAGGAGCTGAAAGCCCTGTAGGTGCTGGCATGGTGGCTTCTTAGTACCAGTTCCCCGAGGTCAGATGGGAGGCCTGGAGTGACTGGTTCCTTGCAGAGTCCTAAATAGCTTTGTTTTGTCTCTTTTCTCTAAGAAACAGAGGTACAAATGGTAAAAAAATCATACTGTCATAAGATGGACCTCTTTGTTAAACACAGTCACAGAACAGGGGCATGTTTCTAGTCACCCCAGCTGTCTGCCCTTGTGGCTCAGAGACGTCCCTTGTCAGTGACCTGCAGTCACGGAGGGCTGCAGACTGAAATGCAAGTGAGGTGAGGGTAGGCAGAACTCGGGCACCGCTGTCGCCCCTGCTTCCGGCACAGCCGGTGAGTTCTGTCTCTGGTCTGGCTCGGGGAGAGCCTAAACAGGCACGTCACTGTCATGTGTGTCATGTCGTGAAGGGCTGCGCCATCCTGTTGGGGTGGGGCCAGGGCTCCTTGGGAATCAGAAGGTCTCTTGTCTAGCCAGACATCGGAATGAGGGGAGTTAAATGAGCCTAACGTGTGCTGGCCTTGGGCTCAGGTGAGCGTGAGGCGTTTGTGCCATATGTGGCACGCCCTCATCCGTGGGACTGGAACATTGTTGGCTAACGTTTCTCTTGCCCGATGGACTGAGGGTTTGACATGGTCACTGCCTGCCTCTGACGCGTTCTCCTGTGCACGGTCTGTCTTCAGCAGCCAAGTCCGGTCCTACAGTCGTCCTGCTCTTCCTTCCGGTTTGGGCGGCCTGGCTTACCCGGGGGACTTCTTTGTCCATGTTTGGAACTGAACTCCCAAGTATTCTCGTTGGATAAGTAAAGAGTTTCTGATTTGAAATGGCAGTGTTCATGCACAAAGATCCAAATACTTTATCACTTTGTTTTCAAGCCCCTAGCTTGGTTGCTACAGGTGGAAATTGGCAGAAGCAAAGATCGACTCAGTAACCTGGGCTGAGCACTACTATGAGTGGGGGTGACCGAGGTGGTGGGGAGATGGACCTGGGAGATAGTTTCTGCTTCCAGGAGTCTGAGGTTGCACCGGGGCAGCTGCAGACACACGCAGCCACTGTGCAGAGGGCACATGTTGGGGTAGCGATGGCAGAAGGGACTTCAGAGGCACAGCCTGATAGAGACATGGAAGGACGGCCGAGATCTGCCTGGGTGTCAGGGAAGAAGGGCATTCTCAGCCGAGGAGACAGCTTCTACTTCCATCCGACATTCACGGGCACTGGGCGCTGTGGGAACGCGGCGAGGTAGACACCACCCGCTCCATTCCCAGAAGGCAGAGGTAGCAGGATTTGAGGCAGAGCACACATGTCTCCTGAGCACCTGGTCAGGACTACTAATACATGCTGTACCAGTGCCTGGGACACAGCGGATCCCACATCCCGCTGTGTTTACAGCTCCGTGTCTGTCCGTGAAGTGGCAAGCCTGTGACGAGGGGCCACCTGGGCCACCGTGCTGATGTTCTCATCCGTAGTGTCAGGCCCTGCCGTGGCTGGCTCACCACCCCTCGCTGTTCTCAGGAGTGTCAGTGTTGGAGCTGGGCTGCAAGCTTGGTGGCTGTCAGCGGTTTCCTCAGGTGGGACCGCTGCAGGGCGAGGGATGTGTAAGGGTAAGCGTGTAGCTCCTCCTCTTCCCTTGCTCCACCTCCCCTCCTGGACGGCGTCTTCAGGGTGAAAGATGTTACCCATCTCAGAGACAGATGAGGATGGGAGCTTGTTGCACATGGGCCATCTTGCCAGGCTCAGTCACTTCCTTCATCTCTGCCGCTCAGACAGTTTCAGTCTCCAGATACTTCCGCGTGCCTGGCACCGTGGCACCCTGACTCCCGGCATGCTTTGTTTACGGTGACTTTTCTGATTACGTAGGATTTGTAGTTACTGGTGTTTTCACACGTGTCTCCCACTAGTACTTCTAGCTACAAACCCTTCATGTGAGTTTTGCGTAAACTAGCACACGTTACTGTTTTGTTTTAGTTTTTACTGTAGGGCATGTACCTCAGAGAGGAAGAGGGAAGGTGAGAGATTGCCCAGAGGGGATGGTCCTGCCACAGTCCCTTTTTCTCCTCACTGCTCTGGGGATTTGGGATGCACCTATACATGGTGTGATTATTAAGCCTCCAGGTCCAGGACTTGAACTGTGAAGCTTGCCATGTGAGATCTGGTGCCTTAACCTCCATGCCACCTGCTTGCCCGCCCCCCCTTTGCTGTTCTTACCAGCACGATTATTAGCTGGTAATGTCTCTGGCCTGTTGGGTACAAGGCAGCAGAGAGGGATATGTGGACTATTAGTCACGACAGGTCTGCAGGGGACGCTCCTGTATTGGTCAGTGACCGTCAGTAGACTGGGTTGCACCCACCACCGGGTACCCTCTGATGAGTGAGCAGGGGTGGGTGGGAGCAGGTGAGGCAAACGCTCCTGAGGCTCCAGGCACAGCCTCGTGAAGGTCACCTGTGTAGGCCTCCTGCTTGTCGTTGCTGCGTGGGATTTTATCTGGAGATGAAGGTTATGTAAGTTTCTTAAGTCATGGAACACATTAAAGATAAAACAAAGGATACTACGAAACCTTAAAAGTTTATTTATTTTTATTCATGAGAAAGACAGGCAGGCAGGTACCCCTGACAGGGCCTGGCCACACTGGGGTTCTGTTGCCAAGCCCTCTAGCTCTTCAGGGTCTTGGTGCATGTGTGCACCTGGCATGTCTCCAGGTAGACATGGGATCCAAACTTGAGGCTGACTGTGGGGCTTCCCCTCTGTTACTTCCTGTGCCACTGAGCTGGGCCTGGCACTCATTTTAAGAAAGTCCATGCCAACGTTTGTGCTGAACGATTAGCAGCTCATACTAGTATCTGGAGAACACAAGTTAATAGCAGTACAATTCACAATTGATGGCCAGTTGTCAAGCTCTGGGCAAAGTTTTGCTCCTTTGTACTTAGTCTACTAGGATACGGTAAAAGATAGCTCATTTCACGGGCTGGCCTTGTAGCCTCGTGGTTAGGGGAGCCAGAGCCCCTATGACTGACCACAATTCCAGTTCCAGCCTTGGCAGCTTGAAACACACACTTGGGTGGGGGGAAGCTGGTGGCATGGTGATTAAAGTGTCTGGATCCAACATGGCTGACTGCACAGTCCAAGGCCTGGACTTGGCAGTGAGAAACAGGCCATGTGCCTGCATGCCCAGAACCATGAGAGGAGGGAGAAGTGGAGGAGAAGGGGTCGTGGTGTGCCCCTTCTCGGGTGGGGTGTGTGCCCTCCAGAAAAATGAACACACAGCATGTGTGTGTGCATGCCCAGAATCCCGCTGAGAAAGAGAAATGTAGGAAAAAGAATTATGGTGTCAACACGCCACACTGTGGGTGCTGTTTCTCATCTGCCTTCCCTCTCTGGTGAGCAGCCAAGATGGGAGCAGTCCCCTGCATAGAGGTACTTTAAGCCCTTGTTCCAGGAGAGCTGCCTCTCTGCCCTCACCCTGCAGCCCGCCCTCCCTGGCGTCCTGCCTAGTCCCCACGTCCACCGCGCTTGGTGCTTTGCTGCCTCTAGGTCTAAGCGGGCTGGCAGACGCACGGCCTTGAGCATGGTCTCCCCGGGTGCCCCAGGAGGGAGCTGCCTGTGCCTGCGAGGCCATCGAGTCCAAACATAGAAGCCCCTGGCCATACGTGTCTGTTTAAGGTTAAATTGGTTACATTTAAGCAGAACTTAAAGCGCCGTCCCTCGGTCGCCACCTGTGTGGACTGCAGCGTCGGCCCTGGCCGAGTGCCGTCCAGCCGCAGGTGTGCAGCTGAGCACCTCCATGCAGGGCCCCTGGTCCTCGCCACCCAGTGGGTGCTCAGTGACTAGGTGTCAGGTGGCTGTGTTTGCTCCTGTGCAAGCCTGAGCTGGGAGCCGAACGTCCACTTGGAATTGTACTCGAAATCTTGCAGTGAAATTTCATGATACCTTTTTTCTTTCCCTTCTCGCAGGTGTCGTCTCAGTTGGTTTGACTCTAAGCTGTTTGTGCATCTTTCAGTCTCCTGAAGATGGGAAGCAGAGTGGGGTCCTTCCCAGGACCTTTTGGCTGTTGCTGATGGCGGAACCTGGTCGCCCCTCGGTGTCAGCTCAGCCTGTGCTGTCCGGACCATGGACGGGGCGTTGGCAGAGCACGATGACCTCTTGGTGGACAGGCCTAGCGGTGGCCCCTCAGCTCGCCCCGAGGCCCTCCCGGGTCCCCCGGGCGACCTGGTGCCACCTGGCCAGCAGGACGAAGCACAGTGTAAGTGCTCTGCGTTCAGCTCTCGCCGTTGGCCAGGAGGATGCGCCCAGCCTGTGTTTTGGAGGCAGACAGGGCTGTCGGGACCTCACGTGACCTTTTCATGCACTCAGAGTGCATTTTCTCAGTTGGTGCCAACTTCGGGTTACATGTCATTCGTGTGGTGGGAACTGCCCAGGTGTGTGTGCTTGAGTGGGACAGCTGCCGTGTTGTTTCCTCTGAAGGCTTCTGTGGGTTGTTGTGGACACATTACTGTTCCCTGCCTAAAATCCTACCTTTCCAGCTGGCTGGCCATGAAAAACTTAAAAACTGGAGTTTCGAAATGGTCTATTAGAGATGTAAAGATTACTGAATCACTTTTTTTAATGAATTATTTCCACTTTATTTATTTATTTAAATTTGACTAGAGAGGGACAGAGTGAGAGAGAGGAGAGAGAGAGAGTGAGAAAGCAAGCCACCAGGTCCAAGCCTCAAGCTAGTCAGCCACAGGGGAGTCCAGCACCCTTAACCACTACGCCATCTACGGGTCCCGAATCACGTTTTTTAAAGAGGTTTTTGCCTTAGGGCACATGTGCTCACCAGAGAGAGAGAGAGAGAGACAGTGAGAAATC
Organism: Tupaia tana; assembly: GCA_026018925.1. Classification (NCBI taxonomy): domain Eukaryota; kingdom Metazoa; phylum Chordata; class Mammalia; order Scandentia; family Tupaiidae; genus Tupaia; species Tupaia tana. The sequence goes on along the minus strand of JAKSZU010000026.1, from coordinate 24,461,726 downwards.
ACCCCCCAGGGGGATGGCCACACTGCACTCCTCTGTCTTCCATTCTCCCCCTGGGATCTTGGGCATGCATGCGTACACACACTTGTGATTTTAAAGCTATCGGGTCTGGGACTCGAACTGCTTCTGACCACGTGGGAGTCCAGCAACATAACCCCTCTGCCAGCTGCTGGCCCCTTGAATCATGTTTTATGTCAGGTGCTGGACTGGCCATACCTGAAAGTGAAGGGTGGCGTACTCGGCCGGTCCCCACAGCCCTTCCTGGTCACAGGGGATCCGTGCAGTGTGTGCTCGCCATTGGAGAGCAGGTGTGTGCTGGTCTGCTGCCGGGAACTGCACTCGAGTTCACCGGAAATGCCGGCTTTGCTGGCTAGTGCTGCCTCGCTGCCAGACGGGTGGCAGCAGCACGGAGGCCAGGCCCCAGGCTCTGAGCCTATGGCCCATACCGTGCCCCTCAGTAAGACACCTCAGTCGTCTCGGCCTCCATCTCTTATTGATCAGAGGGTTAGGGCGCTGATGTCACCGGGGCTGGGGCTGGGCTGTCACCTTTTAAGCTTTTGCTTTCTTTTGATATTTTATGATAGACTTTCCTAAGATTCCTTACTGAGAAAGAAGTTGTGCTAAAGCTCTGCAGCCGCGGTGTGAGGACGTGTGAGGACGAGGCTGTACAGTGAGGCTGTTAGGCGGGGAAAGCAGCGTGTGGCCGTCCCTCTGCAGAGGACAGACGCGTACGATGTGGGCGTGCTCGTGCCGACGCACCCAGAGGCTCTTCCCTCCGCTTACCTGTGTGTCTGAAAAGCACCTTGCTAGTGGGAACCACGGTGGCTCAGCGTGCTCTCTCGTTCCAGGTGCCAGTGTTGAGGTGAACAGAGCTGCCAGTGAAGGAGAAAGCCCGGAGGGACCTGGCCAGAGGGTCCTCCGCCTGAACGGGCCCGCACCACAGTGCCCTGACTCTTCGTTGTCTCTTGACCCCGCCACAAGCCCAGTGGGTCCTGATGCCTCTCCAGGTGTGGCTGGTTTCCATGACAACCTAAGGAAGTCTCAGGGAACTAGTGCTGAGGGCAGTGTTAGAAAAGAAGCTTTGCAGTCTCTCAGACGCAGTCTTCCTATGCAAGAAACACCACTGTGTAAGCATCTGTCCCTGCCGGCTCCTCCCACCCTCCTCCTGTGCCAGTGCTGCTCAGAGCAGACGCCGACCGCCCACATCTGAGCAGTCACGTCCTTTTGCCATGCGCCATCTTGTCTTGGGTTGTGTGTTCAGTGAGAGGGCTTTATTTGAAAGAGAAACACCTGGATGTTGAAATTTCTCTGTATCTGACACTGCAGTGCCAAAGGGCCGACTTGCATGTCCTTTGTCACCCAGATGGTCAGCAGGCAGACAGCTCAGTCGGGAGACAGTCACATTCGCAGCCCTAACAGAATAGAGAACTCAAGGATGACGAAGTCAAACACTGGCCCGTGAGTCCTGGCAGCCTCTAACCCGCATTGCCTCATACACACACATTGTGTGGTTGTGTGTGACGAGGAGTGTCATGTGGCTGTCCTACCCTCTCATCCCCTCAGTCCCTCATGACTACCCTCAAGGAAGCCATGTTCTCAGTGAGTCCTTTACAGGCCTCCACGAGCGTTCCTAGGTTTTGGGCATTGTTTTTTAAGAAATGTGGTTGTGTTGCTCCCATGTTGACATGTCCCCACGGGGAGGTTGCTCCTGTCCACCTGGGACAGCTCTCGGCTCGCTCTTACAGGCTGGTCAGCTCTTACAGCCATTGCCCTTTGGCTTGTCCTCCTCCTCAGCTGACGTGGTACCACGACCACATGAGGGTGCCTGGCGCATGGGGGCGGGGCCTGGCCTCGGACACAGACGCAGTCGTGGCAGCACGCTGGCCTTGGTTTTGGCTAAGATAGGTGAGCAAGGGCGGGTCTTTAGTGCCCTCCCACATGGCCATGGTGCCACGCTACCAAGGGACCTGGGAAGACACGGTCCCCACCGCCCTCCAGCATGCAGACTCCAGTTTCCCATGTGGTGGGCGTGGCAGGATGCCTCGCTGTTACTGCGGTTACGTACCGTGTGGCCATCTTTTTCTTAAATAGAGATCCATACGTGGATCTATTTGTTATAGGGTGCATACGCTCACCAGAAAGACCGCGAAAAATCACCCCCGGGGGATGGCCAGGCTGCACTCCCTCCTTCACTCCTGTTGGTATTTTGGACATGCGCACACACATGCCTGGTGTGTTTTAACCCACCAGCTCTGGGACTTGAACCGCGGTCAGCTATGTGGGGAGTCCAGTGCCATAGCCACCATTACGTCATCTGCTGGTCTCTGGGCTCTGCCTGTTGGCCATCTGGGCCTTCTCTCCTATGGACTGCTCATTTGTCTGGCTCATATTTCTTTTGAGTCGCTCACCTTTTCCTTAGAGGTGGCACTTTATTAGGGCTGCAGTGTGTCTGAAATTATAATAGACCTTGCCAACATTTTTTATTAGATAATTTTTATGAATTATTAATTTAATTTATTCTTATTATTCATCAGTTTGACCAGATCTAGAGAGAGAGAAAAAGCAAGACTTTCGGTCTGGGACTCGAAGCACAGTCGGCCATGTGGGAATCGGGCACCTTACCACCACACCACCTGCTGCCTTGCCAACATTGAGTCAGGAGAGGTCGTGTGAGAGTCCAGCTTCCTGGTCACAGGAATTTGTGAGCCCAGGTGCCCATTGCAACAGCCCTGGAGACAGCGCCTTCTACGAGGGGACGGCAGCTCACCGTCGTTGGACTGAGGCCCTGTCTAGTGCCGCTTGTCATCAGGCATCAGTGTTTGCCCTGACACTGACGCTCTGCTGGTGTGTGCCTGTCTGCTGGCCGCAGGCCCCTCAGTGTGCTCCTCAAATAGTCTAGCTATCTGGACCACTCACCTTGTGAAAAGTACTAGAGAGATCTTCAGTGATGAAAGGCACAAAGTAGGAGCCAGCAGGTGGCGTGGTGGTTAAGGTATTGGACTCCCACATGGCCATCCGCAGTTCGAGTCCTGGACCTGGTGGCTGGAAAGTCACGTGGGGTGCATGTGTGTGTGCACACGCCCAAAGTCCTGAGAGGAGACTGAGGAGAAGGGGTTGCTGTGTGGCCATCCCCCAGGGTGGTGATTTTTCACTTTCTCTCATTCTGTGCTTACAAAAACAAAACCCAAAAAATACATAAATTAGTAACAACAAAGGATGAATTCCTGTGAAATTCTTGGTGACTGCTCAGATTTTAGTCATCCTTTAAAACAGCTGCTTACCTCAGAATCCATGTGTGAAGAGTTACGTACACACCAGCTTATGAAAAGGGGGTTTTGTTTTCATTAGCAGACCGTCCTGCTGCCTGGCCCCCCTGGGACTGAGCACGCACTCCCGCCTCTGGCTCGCAGGCTGTCTCCTGTGCTGTCCAGGCCAGCCTTGGGCTGGCCATGCTCCTGCTCGGCCTCCCTGCGGCCCCGGCCACAGAGCTGCATTGTGACAGTCTGATGAGCCTGTTTGTCTCCATTGGTCAGTGTCCAGGCTGTCCAGCAGCCTCCTGCGGGCATGTCTGAGGCTTCAGACCCTGCTAGGAGAGCGGACGGTCCTGGGTTTGCAGATGTGACAGCTTTGCCCTCACCATTCACCCTCTAAGTACCTGAAATCAGAGGTTTGGACTGTAGACATCTTAAATTCTGCTTTTGTCTAGAAATTCATCATTCCCCCTCTTGTCCTGTAGCTTGGACCTTGGACTGAAGTTGCGTGTGTCAGGAAACTCAGGTAGCCAGTCCCCAGTCCCCAGAGATGCCTGCCCAGCTTCTCCGCAGGGAGCCCTGAGTCAGACGTACTGACCTGTGAGCACCATTGCTCGCCTCAGTCTGGTCCTGGTGACACGGGGCTGGGCGTAATGCGACTTTATCGGAGTAAGCTGTGCATCACATCACAGCTCCAAACACAACTGCAGAAATGTGTGTTGTCACGTGACCTCATAACGGTGTGACTCCATCTGACTGCTTTCTGTATGCTCCTCGCAGTCAGGCTGTGAGCGCTTTCTGAGTTCAATCAGCTGAGTTCTAGTTCAGTGGGAGCTGGGGGTTCCTGTGCCCCAGGACACTCAGCACTGATACCATTACTTTTGTCATCAGAGGGCACTAGTTACCCATCTCCTGTTTTACCTGTGAGTACCCCTAGGGGGCAGCACATGCACGCGAACACACACAGTACTGGATCAGAGGGTTGGCTGTGCCCAGTGTCTGAGGGTCACGGTTTTCTTCCCATCTGGACATGTGGTTGTGAAACTGAATGATGGTATGTCGTCGATGAGCTAAAACATACTGAACATTGGGTGCAGACAACGGGCTGCCCCGACCTGCTCTCTGCCCTGGCTTTATTATGCGTTCCTAAATGGCCTTTCCTCCCCACAGGCTCCGCCCAGTCTTCGTTGCCCCTGGAGAAGGAGGAGCAGGTCCGACTCCAAGCGCGGGAGAGGCTGGAGGAACAGCTCAGACAGTACCGGGTGAAGCGGCAGCAGGACAGGGTGAGCCCTCAGCAGCCTGTGCACGCAGTTCGCTGGGACCTGGGCACTCTCATTCCTCTGCCCGGCGAGTGAGGCTTTGCGGTTGTCGGCCGCGCCCCTCCCGAGCTTCCTGCCACTGAGGAGGTTCCAGCAGAAGTCTGGTTCATGGCTGTCGGTCCTGCTTCCTCCTGTTGGAAGAAGAGAGGCGAGGCAGAGGGGGAAGTGAGAGATTAACCCACGGGGGACGGCCACACCACAGTCCCTTCTCTGTCACCCTCTCAGGACCCGGCATCTTGCACACTCGCCCTGTGTGTTTTCAAGCTGCCACGTGTGGGACTGGAGCCGCGCAGGTGGCTGAGTGGCCCAGCCGCCCCACTCACTCTGCCCCCGTCTGGCCTCTTACACTTTAAGGTCATGTTTTTTGTTTGTTTTTTTTCAGAGAGAGATTTTTACTATTAGGGTGCATGTGCTCGCCAGAGAGACAAAAACTGAGGAATCACCCCCAGGGGGATGACCACACCATAATCTCCTGTCCTCTGTTCTCCTGGGACCTTGGGCACACAGGCGTGCACGCTTGGCACGAGTCTTGCGCTGCCGCATCTGGGACTCGAACCACGGTTGCTTACGTGGGGGTCTAGCACCTTAACCACTGTTCCACCTGCTGGTCCAAGATTATGTTTTTAATATTTATTTATTTAAAAAAATATTTTATTTATTATTATTGTCATTTTTTAACTTGCTGTAGTCATCGGGTGGAGGGGTTAGAAAGCAAGTCACTAGGTCCAGGACTTGAACCCACTGTTGGCCACATGGAGTCCAGTGCCCCAGCTACCACTGTACGTGCTGGCTCTGTTTTTAATATTTACATCTAATCCACCAGGGGACCAGCAGATGGCATAATGGCAGTGTTGCTAGACTCCCATGTAGTCGACCACAGTTCAAGTCCCGGACCTGGTGGCTTAAATCTCACACTGGGTGCGTGTGCGTGCGTGCCCAAGATCCCAAGAGGAGAATGGAGGAGAAGGGATTGCGGTGTGGCCATGGCCCCTGGGTGGTGATTTCTCGCTTTCTGTCTCTCTGTCTCCCGGCAGTGCATGTGCTCTATAGCAAAAATCTCAAAAAAAGAAAAAACAAACAAACAAACAAAAACAAAAACGAATTGATCTGAAACGTTACTGGATGAAGGAGAGGTGAGAGCATAGCTTCTCTCTGACCGGCTGATCAGTTATCTCTTCTTTTTACAGAATTATTTACTTTTATTTATCCTTTTTATTATTATATAATTTGTTATAGGGCACATGTGTCCACCAGAAAGGGACAGAGAGAGAAAGGGAAAGTGAGAGAGCAAGCTACCAGGTCTGGGACTCGGGCCGCAGTCAGCCGTGTGGGAGTCCAGCGCCTTGACCACCACACCACCTACTGTTCCCACTGTCAGGTATCTTTTTTTTTTGGTAGAGGTTTTTGCCCTAGGGTGCATGCACTCTCCAAAGAAAGAGGGACATGGAGACAGGGAAAGTAAGAAATCACCCCCCAGGGGAAGATGGCTCCACTGCAGTCCCTTCTCCACTCTCCGCCCGGGGTCTCGGGCCCACACATGCATGTGCCCTGGGTGAGTTTCAAGCCACTAGGTCTGGGACTCCGGCCCTGGGCAGCCGTGTGGGAGTTCGGCGACGTCATTGCTCCGCCACCTGCTGGCCCCTGGTCGGCTGCCCTGAATGCTTACAGATCGGAGCACAGCCTCACGGGGTTCTTCAGCACCTGTCAGGCCTGTTTCTGGGCTGCATCTGCTTCACCCGCCTGTCTGCTGTTTTCTGATCCGAGTGGGTCTTGTCATTACCACCGCCGTCTGCGTTGATATCTGGGTGGTCCCTGCCAGTCCCTTCTCCACTTCTCCCTCCTGTCAGGGTTTGGGGCACACACGCACACACGCGGAGGCTTCTCTAACCACGGGAGTCAAACTGCACAGTTGGGTCTGTGGGATCTAGCCACTTCAGTCACCATGCCATGGATCTGCCTGGGACTAATTTTTTTTTTAAAGACTTATTTAATCTTGGGACCAGACGTTCGCGCAATCACTATGTCGCTGGACTCCCATGTAGTCGACCACGGTTTCAGTCCCGGACCCCGTGGCTTAAACTCACACTGGGCGTGTGTGTGTGCGTGCCCAAGGTCCCGAGGAAAATGGAGGAGAAGGGATTGTGGTGTGGCCATCCCCCCAGGGGGTGATTTCTCACTTTCTGTCTCTGTCTTCCTGGCGAGTGCACATGCCCTGTAGCAAAAACTTCTTAAAAAAAAAAAAAAAAAGATTTATTTAATTTTACTTATTTATTCATTTATTTTAATTTTACCAGAGAGAGAGAGACAGAGAAAGAGAGGGAAAGTGAAAAAGCAAACCACCAGGTCCGGGACTCAAACTGTGGGTGGCCATGTGGGAGTGTCCAGTGCCTTAACCACCACTGGTTTCCGGGGGCTATTTTTTTTTTAAATGAGAATATTTTGTATCTCTCTGAAAAAATGAATATAGGAGAATAAGCAGGAAAGGTGGTCAAGGAGGGTACTGAGAAGAGGCTTGCCCTGCTTTTTGTTTTCAAGCTGCCTTCATCGCAGGCTGTGCCGTAGGCCCAGTGGGGGTCAGGAGGTCAGGAGGGCGTGGCTCTGATGCTGAGACGGCTGGGGGTCAGGAGCCTGGCCACACCCTGCACAGGGACGGCCTGCGATACCAGGAATGAGGACGGGGGCCACCTTTCTCAGTGTGCTCTTAGACGGCTGCTTGTGGGCAGATAGGTGGTGTGGATGCTGAGGCGCTGGAGCTCACATGGCCAACTCTGTGGTTCAAGTCTCAGACCCAGCAGCTTAGAGATCACGCCAGCTGTGTGCATGCATGCCCCCAAGCAGGAGAATGGAGGAGAAGGGATTGCAACTTGCCCAACCTCCCAGAGGGGATTTCTCACTTTTCCTTCTCTGTATATATATGCTTATAAATTATAAGCTTAATTTTTGTATTTTCTTTTCTTCTTAGTCCACTCAGCCTGCAACAAAAATGAGACTGTTCAGCACACTTGACCCTGAGCTCATGTTCAATCCAGAAGGCTTACCAAGGGCCAGTGCCGTGGCCCTTACGAAAGAGTACTCCTTCCTGCGCACCAGTGTCCCTCGAGGCCCTAAGGTGGGCAGCTTAGGGCTCCTGGCTCACCCTAAGGAGAGAAAAGGTTCCAGGCCAAGCAAGATTCGGTCTCTGGCTGATTACAGAGCTGAGGACTCTGGGGCACAAGTTCCGGCCACTGACCCGGCCACAGGTGCCCTAAGGCAGAGCAGGAGTGGCACGGTCGTGTCTGAGATCAGCCTGTCTCCTGAGGCCGATGACCGTCTGGAGAACGCTTCGCTGACTGGAGACAGCGTGTCTGAGGCCGACGGGAACGAGAGTGACAGCTCGTCGTACAGCAGCATCTCCACCCGTGGGGCCCACGGCATTCCTGCTGCCACGGGGGGCTCGCAGGAAGCTTCCTATGTGGTCAATGGCCAGCAGATTGCTGCGGAGGCCCTGGGCCAGTTCCCGTCCATCAAGGATGTGCTCCAGGCTGCTGCAGCTGAGCACCAAGACCAGGGGCCGGAAGTCAACGGAGAGGTGCGGAGCCGGAGAGGCAGCGTCTGCAGCAGGTGGGAGGACGGAAGGCACGGCCTCGGGCACCGCCCTGAGCAGGCCACGCACTCTTCCCTGGTTCCCGACTCCACCTTCATGTTAACACTCATTTACACCCAGTTCTCCTGCTTTGAGAGAGTCAGACCTAGCCAGGAACGTGTGCAGTGCCGAAACACCCTGCCTCCCGGTAGTTAGAGAGAGCTGTCCCTTCAGGCGAGGACGCCTGGCTGGCTCAGCCCTCATGTGTCCGGTGGCCACATTCATGCAAGCCTCAGCTCTCTGCTCAAGTCTTCCTGTTCATTTCCATTACCCCAGTGGTCTAATGGGTGGGACATTGGCCTCCTAAGCCAGGGTGGTCAACTTTGGGGCCAGCAGGTGGCATGGTGGTTAAAGCACAGGGCTGACCGTGGTTCAAGTCCCAGACCTGGTGGCTTGCTTGCTCGCTTTCTTTCTGGTGAGCAAATGTGCTCTAAGGTAAATTTAAAATAATAATAATTAATAATAAATTATATTTTCAAAATGTAGGTGAGTTTGAGATTGAGGGGTGGGATTGGGGTGTGAGTCATGGCCGCTCATGTTCCAGACTGACCCGTCCCTTTGCCTTCCAGTGTGTCCATGGGAAGCTCAACTGCAGAGACTCAGGATGAAATGTTGCAGATTCTTAAAGAAAAAATGAGACTTGAAGGACAGCTGGAAGCTTTATCATTAGAGGCTAGTCAGGTAATGGGTGTCGGGTTAACATTTTAATGTGATTCCCCTTTACGGGTTAGGGTTTTACAAGTGTTTCTTTTTTTTTCTTAAACATTACTATGTATTTAATTTTATTATTATTATTACTATTATTTTGTTTGCTATAGTGCACATGCATTCACCAGAGAGAGGCAGAAAGAGAGAAAGAAAGAAAGTGAGAAAGCAAGCCGCTAGGTCCAAGAATCGAACTGGTCGCCATGTGGGAGTCTAGCGCCCCTAACCACCACGCCACCTGCTCGCCCCCTACAAGTGTTTCTAAGAGTAAGCCACATCAGTCAGCCAAGGCTTGGCAGTTCATTTGATTTGTCAGCCTCAGAGAGAGGTGTGAGTTCGCTGCTCTTATCTGACCGAGTTGGTTTCTTACATCTCCATCAGGATTTGTTTCTTGTTTTTGTTTTTATTTTTGGAGAGGTTTTTGCTATAGGGCGTGTGCGCTCGCCAGACAGAGAGAGAGAGACAGAAGAACAGAAAGTGAGAAATCACCCCCCAGGGGGGATGGCCATGCCACAATCCCTTCTCCTCCTTTCTCCTCTCGGGATCTTGGGCACGCACGCACACGCGCCTGGCGTGAGTTTTAAGCTGCCAGGTCCGGAACTCGAACTGCGGTCGACTACGTGGGAGTCAAGCGACATAGCCATTACGCTAACTGCTGGTCCCTTGTTGTTGTTATTTTTTTAGATCTTTACCCTAGGGCATGTGTGCTTGCCAGAGAGAGACAAATAGAGACAGAGAGAGAGAGGGGAAGTGAGAAATCATCCCCTGGAGGGATAGCCATGCTGCAGTCTCTTTTCCTCCGTTCCCTTCTCAGGGTTTTGGGTGCACAAGTGCACACGCCTGGTATGTGTTTCAAGCCGTCAGATCTGGGGTTCAGACCGTGAAGTCGGCCACGTGGGATCCAGTGCCGTAACCACCACACCACCTGCTGGCCCGGGATTTGTTTTGAAATTCGCCAGAGGGCATGTGTGCTCACTGGAGAGAGACAGGAAGAGGGAGCGAGCATCTCCCCTAGGGTGTGGTCATGCCATAACCCCCTGCGCCCATTTCTCCTTCCAGGGTTGTGGACATGCACGCACACACACCAGGCCGGCTTTCCAAGCTGTCTGGTTTGGGACGTGGGCTACACAGCAGGCCACGTAGGGTTCCAGCTGCCTTGACAACGGAGCTGGCCCTCCATCAGGGTTTGTCCAGGGTATTTCATGGATGTTAGCTACCTAAGAGTCCCTACACGAATTCTTCTGGTGGGTGACGCCTCTGTAGAGTCTCACGCCTGCCCCTGTCGCACCCTCTCTGCAGGGAGCTCTGCTCTTTCCACTGATCCCGTTGCATCTAGTTAGGATTGGCCTGGAAACTCTTTTCCTCTGAGTTTTCAGCTTTCCTTTGTCATTTTGTTGAATGCACATTTACTGATAGCAGATAACTAGATTTTTATTTATTTATTTTTTAAATAGAGTGTGTGCACTCACTAGAGAGGCAGATACAGTGAGAGAGAAAGTGAGAAGTCACCCCGCAAGGGTGATGATCATGCTGCAGCCCCTTCTGCATTCTCCTTTGGGATTTTGGGTATGCATGCACACACACCTGGTGTGAGTTTCAAGCCCCCAGTCCAGGACTTGAGCCACAGTTGGCCATGCGAGAGTCCAGCACCTTAACCATTATGCCGCCTGCTGCCTCTGTGCATGCATGTACACGTACCCAGCATGTTTTTCAGGCCTCTGGGGCTGAGATTCAAACTGCTGTCAGCCGTGTGGGATTTGGCTTTCTTAACCGCAAGGGGACAGGACCAGCCCACAGAGTTGTATGTTTCTGTCAGCAGTTAGAACAAGCAGTTCAGTGGCACTCGACGGTGTGATTCTGGCATGGGCATGAGGGCAGGCACACACAGGAACCTGCAGCCCAAGGGCTGGGGCAGCCAGGGCACTACAGGTCTGCTGAGAGGAGCACCTTGCTCAGGGGAGCCTCAGGTGCGCTCTACCTCCTGTCCAAGCCAGCCTCAGACACAGATGCCGCGGAAACCGTGTCTGGCAGGACACCAGTTGGTTGTATCGGACCCAGGATGGGTGTGGGTGTGACATGTCTTTCATCTCCATGAAGATGTCGACTGTACTTCTATAAATCTCACTGCATCTGCTCAGGGAACTGGACTCCATTGTAGGCCTCGTCTGCATGGTGATGTGTGGATTTTCTGTTCCCACACCTGACCCCGGACAGGCCTATGGACGCGGTGGGCTAAAGGACAGCCAGTGCGTGTGCTGGGGCTTGTTCTCGTGGGCTGCTCCCTGCCGCAGGGCCTCTCCTCTGCTCTGCGGACAGCATTCTGTGTCCACACAGGGCTGTCCTGTGTGCGGTGGCTCTCCTGTCACAGCAGTCTTGTGCTGCAAGTGTTTTCTGCCGTCTCCCCTGAGGCTGTGTGTGACTGCTTTTGTCTTTTAGGGGTCTCTTTAAATGTCTGGTGTTCTTGGGACCAGCAGTTAGCATAATGGCTATGTCACTGGACTCCCATGTGGTCGACTGCGGTTCCAGTCCTGGACCCGCTGGCTTAAACTCATGCCAGGTGCGTGTGCGTGCATGCCCAAGATCCTGAGAGGAGACTGGAGGAGAAGGGATTGAGGTGTGGCCATCGCCCCTGGGGGGGTGATTTCTCGCTTTCTGTCTCTCTGTCTCTGTCTTTCTGGCGAGTGCACACTCCCTATAGCAAAAACCTTTTCCCCCACCCCCCAAAAAATCTGGTATTCTTTGTGTGCATGCAGGTGCGCGTACATCCTTTTCTGTTTCTTGAACCAGTATGTTTTTCAGCATCCTTGAGGGTGACTGAGTATTTCAAGCTGCCTGCGTAGTCGTGGCTGGGTCTAAAACCTGCACTGACCCACTGACTATGCACCTGTTCCTTTCTGACTCTTGGGCCTACTAGGAAAGTTGTCTTCTTTTTTTTTTAGAGAGATGTTTGCTATAGGGCATGTGTGCTTGCCAGAGACAGAGAGAGAGACAGAAAGCGAGAAATCAGCCCCCGGGGAATGGCCACGCTGCTGTCCCTTCTCCATTCTCCTCTTGGAAGTTTGGGCACCACGCACACACGCACTATGAATTTTAAGCCTACGCATCTGGTACTCGAACCAGTCAACTACGTGGGAGTCCAGCGATAGAACCATTACGCCCTCTGCTGGTCCCAGAAAACCACCTTCCTGTGGGGTAACTGCCGTGCTAGAGTGGCCGTGGGTTGAGAACACAGGGCTTCACCCATTGGACAAAGTCCTGTGTCAGGTTTTGTCCCAGCACTCCCGCAGCGCACTGGGTGGAAGTGGCTCGTTTTCCCAGTCATCATGGTTTGGGTGTCTTGCAGGCACTGAAGGAGAAGGCCGAGCTGCAAGCCCAGCTGGCCGCCCTGGGCACGCGGCTGCAGGCACAGGTGGAGCTCAGCCGCAGCAGCCAGCAGAGGCAGGACTCGCTCAGCTCGGAGGTGGACACCCTGAAGCAGTCTTGCTGGGATCTGGAGCAAGCCATGACCGACCTGCAGAACATGCTCGAAGCCAAAAACGCCAGCCTTGCATCTTCGAACAGTGACCTGCAGGTGGCAGAGGAGCAGTACCGGAGACTCGTGGCTAAAGTAGAGGACATGCAGAAGAGCATTCTGAGCAAGGACAGCACAGGTGAGGCCCGCGCCGTCCCTGAGGGGACCGGGGTCTCGCGGCCGTGGGGGTGGGTGCACATTTACACGGCAGCGGCCGTCGGCTCTTCTGACGGACGTGTGAGTCCTGTTGAACCCGTGGGACTTGGCACCATCTGCCCGGGCGTCCAGGAGAGCGTCCGTGGTTATTGTCCGGTGAGGAGCAGAGCCCTGTCTGTCCCAGACACGTGGATTCTATAAAGCGTGTAACAACAGCACTTGGGTTCTCTGTCAGTAACCGTCCCCTGATGTGTTAGGTCGAGTGTTTCGATTTACATCGGGTTCAGCTGCAGGGGAGCACGGGCGCCGTGGCAGCTGGTCAGGCTGCGTGGGGCTCAGCAGCGTGGCTGCCTCTGTCCTCGTACTGTCTGCTCCCCCGAGTGTCACTTTCTCAGTCCCAGGGTCATTTGTCCAGCGCCCGCAGGCACCAATGGACACCGACCTGCCTGCCCAGAGCAGGAGAAGGGAGCAGGGCAAAGCCCAAGGGATGTCAGATGACCCACACCCAGAGCCCCGGGCAGGCTGTGTGGACGGGTTCCCCTGGAGCCCCGGGCAGGCTGTGTGGACGGGTTCCCCTGGAGTCCCGGGCAGGCTGTGTGGACGGGTTCCCCTGGAGCCCCGGGCAGGCTGTGTGGACGGGTTCCCCTGGAGCCCTGGGCAGGCTGTGTGGACGGGTTCCCCTGGAGCCCTGGGCAGGCTGTGTGGACGGGTTCCCCTGGAGCCCTGGTCAGGCCTTGGTGCAGCTCTGGAGTGCAGGGCGGTCCACAGGAGGCTGTGATGACGGCAGGGAGGAGCAGGGGGCGTCCTGCCTTGGTAGGCTCTGTGTGACACCGGTCAGAGAAGAGCTGCCAAAAAACAAAGTAGGAGACTCTAGGGTCGTGGTAGTTACCCCTCCGAGAGGGTTTCGCGGTACCCAGTCTAAGGCCCGGAAAGCTCTGCTACTCCGGGTCGTGCTGACTAGCAGCTGCTGGGCAGCAAGACCACACTGACCTTGACATGGGCTCAGTGCTGACCCCTCGCCCAGTCTGGACGCAGCCGCTGTGCCCCTGCGTCGGCTGCAGACGACTGGCGTGCCTGCCTTACCTTCCCAAGGCACACCCCTGTGAACTCGGAACACAGCTGGTCTCCAGAATCTCTCATCAAGGGTTGGGGACCCTCTGAAACTATCCCATTCATCTTTTTGTTACTGTTTAAAAATTTTGGCAAAACCAGCAGGTGGTGTGGTGGTTAAGGGCACTGGACTCCCATGTGGCCGACCACGGTTCAAGTCCCGGACCTGGTGGCTTGCTTCCTCACGTCCCATCTCTCTCTCTGTCTCTCTCTCTCCTTCTCTGGTCAAATTGAAAAAATATGTAAGAAAATAAATAAAGTTAAGTAAAATAATTCTTAAAAATTTATTTCACTTAACTTAATATTTATTTTAATTTGACCAGAGAGGGAGAGGGAGAGAGAGAGGTAGAGAGGGAGGGAGAGTGGAAAGGAAAGCCGCCAGGCCCGGGACTTGAACCGTGGTTGGCCATGTGAGTCCAGCACCTTAACCACCACGTCACCTGCCAGCCCAGTCTGTGTGTTTCTTAAGCACTTGGTCTAGGACTCAAACTGCATAGTCAGCTGCCCTGACCTGCCAGGCAAAGGAATGTGGAACCCCCAGTGGAAGCGCATGAATGGGCTGAGAAAAGACAAAAACACAGACACGCAGGTGGAAGGCAGGGACCGGGCGGACTGGCTGTCTCCGACGGAGAGTGCCACTTTCGTCCCCAGGGTGCTGCTTTTGTGCTGAAATGGGGGTGGAGCACCTTGCGTCTCATATTTGTAAGCCAGTCTCCCTGGCCTTCCCTGCTGACACTTGGCCTCCCTCCACTCACATGGCCTGCAGGGTGACAGCAGGGTGAGCCTTGCTAGAGCTTCCGCCCGCCCTGCAGCCTGGCCACAGAGACCGTCTGGTCTCGCCCAGGTCTGGCCACTCCCTAGTCAGCCGTGTGGGGGTTAGCTGCCTTTACGGGCATGGAGCCAGCCCCAGTTGTACTCACTCTGCCGTTTGGTTGTCTGTGGCTTCCTGTCTCCCCTCCTTGCCCTATCTCTGTCCTACTCTGTGGACGTTAGAAGTTGACCCCACGTTCACCGGGGAGTCTGCACAAGGTTGCTGGACTCCTGTGGCCAAGCTCATCTGGCTGGTGGGCCAGGGTGGCAACCAACGCCCACAGAAGTATCGGCGGGCACGCCCGTCGTCTGTGTCACAGATTCTGCCGCTGAGTTTGCTCACATTTACCCTCAAGCCCAGAGCCGGTCATCACGGTACCTCCTGTCTTTCACAGACATGTGCAGAGAAGACCCTCTGAGCCCCTTGACGTGCCCGTGTCCGTGAGGCAGCGCAGAGGCGCTTGCCTTCTTACTGCAGCTCGCAGGAGCGAGCGGCCTCGTGGCTGTTTGTTGCCATGTTCACATTGGTGGTGCTTTCGTGGGTGATTTTCCTACTTAAAGTGGCCCAGACACTGGTGTGAAGCACAGGGAGCCTCTGCTGCGCCTCCTGGAGAAGAGCGGTGGGGCAGAGGCGTGCTCTGGCGTGGTGGCTGCAGAGCGGTGGGGCAGAGGCGTGCTCTGGCGTGGTGGCTGCAGAGCGGTGGGCAGAGGCGTGCTCTGGCGTGGTGGCTGCAGAGCGGTGGGCAGAGGCGTGCTCTGGCGTGGTGGCTGCAGAGCGGTGGGGCAGAGGCGTGCTCTGGCGTGGTGGCTGCAGAGCGGTGGGCAGAGGCGTGCTCTGGCGTGGTGGCTGCAGAGCGGTGGGCAGAGGCGTGCTCTGGCGTGGTGGCTGCAGAGCGGTGGGCAGAGGCGTGCTCTGGCGTGGTGGCTGCAGAGCGGTGGGCAGAGGCGTGCTCTGGCGTGGTGGCTGCAGAGCGGTGGGCAGAGGCGTGCTCTGGCGTGGTGGCTGCAGAGCGGTGGGCAGAGGCGTGCTCTGGCGTGGTGGCTGCAGAGCGGTGGGCAGAGGCGTGCTCTGGCGTGGTGGCTGCAGAGCGGTGGGCAGAGGCGTGCTCTGGCGTGGTGGCTGCAGAGCGGTGGGCAGAGGCGTGCTCTGGCGTGGTGGCTGCAGAGCGGTGGGGCAGAGGCGTGCTCTGGCGTGGTGGCTGCAGAGCGGTGGGGCAGAGGCGTGCTCTGGCGTGGTGGCTGCAGAGCGGTGGGGCAGAGGCGTGCTCTGGCGTGGTGGCTGCAGAGCGGTGGGCAGAGGCGTGCTCTGGCGTGGTGGCTGCAGAGCGGTGGGCAGAGGCGTGCTCTGGCGTGGTGGCTGCAGAGCGGTGGGCAGAGGCGTGCTCTGGCGTGGTGGCTGCAGAGCGGTGGGCAGAGGCGTGCTCTGGCGTGGTGGCTGCAGAGCGGTGGGGCAGAGGCGTGCTCTGGCGTGGTGGCTGCAGAGCGGTGGGGCAGAGGCGTGCTCTGGCGTGGTGGCTGCGGAGCGGTGCTGTGGGCCGAGAGCTCCGTGGTCCCGAATCAAAACGTGCATGAAATTTGCTGTCAATAACAACGAGCACAAACCAGGTTATGCATCGAGGGCCGATGGGAATGTGGCCAGAGGCTCGCAGACCCCTCGCCCTGATTCCCAGAGCGGAGACTGTGCCCACGAAGGCAGTGCTCACAGGCCCCGCTCCGGGGAGCGGTCAGGGTGCACCGTGTGTCTTGCTGTCTGTGTCCTGTGTCCACACAGACCGTGGGGTCCTGCCTGTGCAGGGCCCGAGCTGACTGTGCCTCTCGCCTTCAGTGCACGGCCTTCGGCAGCAGATGGCAGCCCTGCAGAGCCAGCTGCAGCAGGTGCAGCTGGAGCGCACCGCACTGACCGGCAGGCTGAAGGCGTCCCAGGCGGAGATCGCGTCTCTGCAGAGCGTCCGGCAGTGGTACCAGCAGCAGCTCGCCCTGGCACAGGAGGCCCGCGTCAGGCTGCAGGGCGAGATGGCTCACATCCAGGTGTGCCCCCGGGGTCCCTTCCTGGGGGATCGAGGCGTAGGGCCTGGCAGCTCACACTTTGGTCTCCATGGGGAGCGGTGCCTTTTCCCTAAGTTAAAAAGATTTTTCTGCATTTAGAGTTCACAGATACTTTTTTTGGCTAAGAGTTATTTATTTGATTTTTAATTCATTATTATTACTATTTTTTATTTGCTACAGGGCATGTGTGTCCATCAGAGCGGGGAGAGGGAGGGAAAGTGAGAAAATAAGCCGTTGATCAAGCCTGCTAAGCACTTGCCGGCCCAGCTCCTGCCCCAGCCCACGTAGGAGCCTCACTCTGGCCATCTCACGCAGGAGGGTTACAGAGTCCGCTCGAGCATCATAGTTCTAGAACCCCCTCCGAGTTCTTGCTTCCTGAAGTGCTGAGTCCCGGACCTCCCAATGGTGACTTTCATAGTTAAAGCCTGGGCCTCGGGCCAGCCCATGGTACGGTGGCTGGAGCGGCCAGATGCCACGAGGCTAACTGTGAAGGCTGGGTCCCGGGCCAGCGGCTGCACGCTCACATCCTGGGGAGGGAGCGCGACGGAGGAGGAGGGCTTGTGCTCTCTCTGTCTCTCTCTTTCTGGTGACTGCATAGGCCGCTCTGGCAAATGAAAAAAAAAAAGCCTGGCTCTCAGGACTGTCCTGCCCCCTCCCTGCTCTGGATCTGGGTCCCGCTCTCAGGACTGTCCTGCCCCCTCCCTGCCCTGGGTCCCGCTCTCAGGGCTGTCCTGCCCCCTCCCTGCCCTGGGTCCCGCTCTCGGGGCTGTCCTGCCCCCTCCCTGCCCTGGATCCCGCTCTCGGGGCTGTCCTGCCCCCTCCCTGCTCTGGATCTGAGTCCCGCTCTCGGGGCTGTCCTGCCCCCTCCCTGCCCTGGGTCCCGCTCTCAGGGCTGTCCTGCCCCCTCCCTGCTCTGGATCTGAGTCCCGCTCTCAGGGCTGTCCTGCCCCCTCCCTGCTCTGGATCTGAGTCCCGCTCTCGGGGCTGTCCTGCCCCCTCCCTGCCCTGGGTCCCGCTCTCAGGGCTGTCCTGCCCCCTCCCTGCCCTGGGTCCCGCTCTCGGGGCTGTCCTGCCCCCTCCCTGCCCTGGATCCCGCTCTCGGGGCTGTCCTGCCCCCTCCCTGCTCTGGATCTGAGTCCCGCTCTCAGGGCTGTCCTGCCCCCTCCCTGCCCTGGGTCCCGCTCTCAGGGCTGTCCTGCCCCCTCCCTGCCCTGGGTCCCGCTCTCAGGGCTGTCCTGCCCCCTCCCTGCCCTGGATCTGAGTCCCGCTCTCAGGGCTGTCCTGCCCCCTCCCTGCCCTGGGTCCCGCTCTCAGGACTGTCCTGCCCCCTCCCTGCCCTGGGTCCCGCTCTCGGGGCTGTCCTGCCCCCTCCCTGCCCTGGATCCCGCTCTCGGGGCTGTCCTGCCCCCTCCCTGCCCTGGGTCCCGCTCTCAGGGCTGTCCTGCCCCCTCCCTGCCCTGGGTCCCGCTCTCGGGGCTGTCCTGCCCCCTCCCTGCCCTGGGTCCTGCTCTCTCCGGTGTTGCTGTGGTGTTGTTGCCGTCAGGCCTGGAGCGAGGCAGGCTGTTTCCGCTGAGGCACTCGGTTCGGTGATGGACAGCAGCCTCATCTGTCCAGTCTGGACCTCATCTCCAGTGTCCTGCAGAAACCACCCTCTCTCTCTTGAGCACTTTACTAGTAGAAAAAGCCTGTTCTAGTCTTTGAGGTCTGGGTCCAGGTCTCCATTGGAGGACATCACACTGAAGCGTTTTGTCACCTTGAGGCCTGCCCTTGCCCCCCGGCAGCCTCTGGGAGTCGAGCAGGAAGGGTGGGCAGGCTGCTGAAGGGTTCCAGGCTCCTGCCCTCAGGGCCTGGCTGCGTCAACTGAGAGGATGCCAAAGAGCACCCTCGGCAGGCCTTCATCTTTTTTTGAAAAAAATGTAGCTAGAGGCTTTTCTTTTTCCCAGATAAAATACATAAAAGTTATTAAAACTTCATCAAGTAGACGATATACTAAGTATACCAAATGCTCACAGAGTTTATAAATATCAGGACTTGGGACCGGCAGGTAGTGTGGTGGTTAAGGTGCTAGACTCTCACATGGCCGATTGCCGTTTGAGTCCCAGACCTGGTGGCTTTCCCACTTTCCCCCTTTCTTGGTCTCCTTCTCTATTTTGTCAAATTAAAAAATAAATAATAATAACAAATACAATTAAATAAATAATTAAAAATGTATATATACATAAGGGTAAACATACCATAATGGTTATATCACTGGACTCCCATGTAGCCCACCGTGGTTCGAGTCCTGGACCCAGCAGCTTAAAACTTACGTTGGCCTGGGACCAGCAGTTGGCATAATGGCTGTAGTTGACCACTGTTCAAGTCCCGGACCCAGTGGCTTAAACTCACGCCAGGCACATGTGCATGCGTGCCCAAGATCCCGAGAGAAGAATGGAGGGACAAGGGGTTGCGGCATGGCCATCCGTCCGGGGGAAGATTTCTCACTTTCTGTCTCTCTTTCTGTTTTTTTTGGACAGCGCACGCGCCCTATAGCAAAAACCCCTCCAAAAAAAAACTTACATTGGGCACGTATGCTTGGGTACCCAAAATCCCAAGAAAACAATGGAGGAAGAGGGATTGTGGCATGCCCGTCCCCTTTGAGGGTGATTTCTCACTTTCTGTCTCTTGGGCATGTGCACACGCACTATACCAAAAATCTCTCTCAAAAAAAAAAATATATATACATATATACATAATAGGAGTTTACATTTAGTTTACTTTTTTTTTTTTTTTTTTTTTAAGATTTTTTGGTCATAGACACATGCGCTCTCCAGACAGAGACAGACAGGGAGGGAAAGAGACTCAGTGCCCGGGCGGCTGCCACAGCCCTCTCCCCACTCTCCTCTCAGGAGGGAGAGACTCAGTGCCTGGGCGGCCACCACAGCCCTCTCCCCACTCTCCTCTCAGGAGGGAGAGACTCAGTGCCTGGGCGGCCACCACAGCCCTCTCCCCACTCTCCTCTCAGGAGGGAGAGACTCAGTGCCTGGGCGGCCACCACAGCCCTCTCCCCACTCTCCTCTCAGGAGGGAGAGACTCTCTACCCGGGCGGCCACCACAGCCCTCTCCCCACTCTCCTCTCAGGAGGGAGAGACTCAGTACCCGGGCGGCCACCACAGCCCTCTCCCCACTCTCCTCTTGGGAGGGAGAGACTCTCTACCCGGGCGGCCACCACAGCCCTCTCCCCACTCTCCTCTTGGGAGTTCGGGCATGTGTGTACACTTGCCTGGAGTGTTTGTGGAGTCCAACACTTTAACCACGATGCCACCTGCCAACCCAGTTTTACACATTGTATAAGCCGAAGGACCATACAGAAAAGCATTTGTTCTACTCACAGTGTACTGGAAGACACTTCATTATCTAAATTAATGTGTTTTTAAACTGTCATATGTTTACATGTGGCATAAAATATTTGAAGAGGGACCAGCAGATGGCATAATGGTTACATCACTGGACTCCAACGTGGTCAACTGCGATTTGAGTCCTGGACCCAGCGGCTCAGAACTCACACCGGAATGTATGCATGTGTTCTCAGAATCCCAAGGAGAGAATGGAGGGGGCTGCAGCATGGCTGCTCCTCTCCTCCCCCGCCTCTCTCTGACTTTCTGGCGAGTGCATGTGCCCTATAGCAAAGTTCTCTCTCAAAAAAAACCCCAATAAAAATAAATAAACAAAATATTTAAAGTAAGCATAAAGTAAAATCTTACATAAAGTAAGATTTATGTATCTTGATATAAGTCCAAAACATAGTTTGTGAGACAATAATAAAGGGAGAATTGTTAAAAAAAAAAAAAAGAATGAAAGTAAGTGTCAGTTTGAGTATCGTGGCTGCTTTTTACAACTATCTTTTATGTTCCTTAATTAGAGTTTTGTTTTGTTTTCTTTTTAGAGAAATTTTTGCTGGGGTATGTTCACTTGCTGGAGAGACAGAGAGAGACAGAAAGCAAGAAATCATCCCCCAGGAGGGATGGCCACACCGCTGTCCCTTCTCCTCTGGTCTCCTCTCAGGATTTGGGGTACACATGCACACATGCCTGGTGTGTGTTTCCAGCTGCCGGGTCTGGGACTTGAACCATGGTCGACTGAGGGAGTCCAGCGACGTAACCATTATGCCATCTGCTGGTCCCCAAATGAGAGTTTTTAATGTAACTTGTGTACACAGTTTCCCCCTCTGTTCCCAGTAACATTCAGGAGGAGGAGGGTGCGGGTAAACTTGGATTGCTCGTTGTCTTGAACCAGTCGCAGAAATGCAGCTTCCCTTGTTCCACACGGCTTCCCCGTGGGTCCTGAAGCGGTGACTTCTGTGGCAGCTCAGCCTCTGGGAAGTCTCGGAATGCTCGCTGGAGCGCGAGTATATGTGGGAGAAGGCCCAGCCACAGCCCGGCCTGTCCTCACGCTTTGTGCTTGCCTCTCGTTGCTGACCCTCAGTCCCTGGGCTGGCGGCAGTGCTGGCCGCTGCTTCTCAGGAGGCCCTGACAGGTGGGCCTGGCCCTGTCTGGCAGGATTTGATCCGCTTGGCCAGGGCTGCTCATCTGTGGGGTCCAGCCACAGCAGCTCGGTCTTGGGTGTGCTGACCATGCCCTCTGGGCCAGGCACGTGGAACCTGGACTCCGAGCGTGGGGGCGGCAGGAGCTGCTCTGCACCTCTCACTGGAAACCTGTGCACTCTTCTGAAGGTTGGACAGATGACCCAGGCAGGTCTCCTGGAGCACCTGAAACTTGAGAATGTGTCCCTGTGCCACCAGCTGACAGAGACGCAGCACAGGTCCATCCGGGAAAAGGAGCGCATCGCAGTCCAGCTCCAGAGCATCGAGGTGAGGTGTCGGCACTTGTGCTGGGCTGTGCCGCAGGGTCACGCAGCCTGTGTGTGCATCACTACCAGCATGGTGTGCGCTTTGCTCTAAACACGCGTGGTGAGGGCTGCCTGCTTAGGCCGTGGGTCCATCCCTAAGAGGCTCTGAGTGGTCGCACTCAGACCTGTCAGCGGTAAGGGCTCTTCCTGACAGCCCACCTGGGCCTGACCAGGCATTGCCAGTGGCAGCAGTGCTGGCAGGGAAGAAGGGGCTCAGTGCCTGGTGGCAGCGCCTCGGAGCCAGTGGTGGCGAGCATGGTTTTTATTCTGAGCACCACGTGAAGTCACCAGTTACTGCCGGGAGCCCGCACAGGCTGTCTCCAGAGAGTAGGAAGGGCAGCAGCTGTGGCCTGGCCCCAAGCGCTCGCTCTTAGCTCGCTCGGAGACCCTGGGCCATTGCTTAGCCTCTCCAAGACCTGTCTCCTCTTTTACAAAATGGGGATAAAAATGCATACTTAATAGTGTTTTTGGAAAAAATAAAGAAGAAAAATGTTAGGAAACATCTAGGCAGTGAGAAAAATAGTTGCTTTGTGTCTAGAAGGCCATGCATGGGCTGATTTTGCCTTCCTCCACGGCTGACCTGCTCCTCCTCACTCTGCCCAAGGACGTTTGCCACGGGTGACGGGAGAATCATGTCATGTGGGCCAGAATATGCCCCATGAGCTCTGTGCGAAAGACCCGAAAGAAAGCTTTGAGTTATAAACTGACCTTTTATCCCTAAGAAGTGTACTCGTCCATGCAGTCAGACGTGAGGAGTGCCCCGTGAGTCGCCGTGGCCCCTTGAGCTCTCACTACTTACAAGTGAAAGTGTCACGCAGTGCTCCTGTGGGAGGGCGTCCACGCCTCTTGCTCTGAAACCCACCTTCAGGTGGGACACGGCCAGGAAAGTTCATCCGTAAAACTGCTCTTTGCCTGCTTCTCACTTGGGTCAGGCCTATGGGTCAGTAGGGAGAAGGACCAGCTCCAGGAGAGGAGGACCAGGCAGGAGAAGGGGACCAGGCAGGAGAGGGGGACCAGGCAGGAGAGGGGGACCAGGCAGGAGAGGGGGACCAGGCAGGAGAGGGGGACCAGGCAGGAGAGGGGGACCAGGCAGGAGAGGGGGACCAGGCAGGAGAGGGGGACCAGCTCCAGGAGAGGAGGACCAGGCAGGAGAGGGGGACCAGGCAGGAGAGGGGGACCAGGCAGGAGAGGGGGACCAGGCAGGAGAGGGGGACCAGGCAGGAGAGGGGGACCAGGCAGGAGAGGGGGACCAGGCAGGAGAGGGGGACCAGGCAGGAGAAGGGGACCAGGCAGGAGAGGGGGACCAGGCAGGAGAGGGGGACCAGGCAGGAGAGGGGGACCAGGCAGGAGAGGGGGACCAGGCAGGAGAGGGGGACCAGGCAGGAGAGGGGGACCAGCTCCAGGAGAGGGGGACCAGGCAGGAGAGGGGGACCAGGCAGGAGAGGGGGACCAGCTCCAGGAGAGGGGGACCAGGCAGGAGAGGGGGACCAGGCAGGAGAGGGGGACCAGCTCCAGGAGAGGCGCTCTGTAGCTTGGCCTTTGCCTTCTTCTCCGCGGTGGTCCTCTAGCCAGCCCCACCTCCCAGGCCCCCGGGATTGCAACTCACAGATGGTGGTGATAAGAGCGAGGTGCCTCTCAGCAGGGGTAGAGAGTTTGTGTCGAGTGTGAGGCTCTCAGTCTGCTGTTGGCAAGCCTGCTTTCCTGCTGTTCTTCCCCCCTTTATTTATGATAGGTGCTTGCACACTCACAGCTGGGAGAAAGTACTTGTCCTTGGGGGCTTGGTCATGCTGCAGTCCTCAGCCCTCCACGCTTCCTCCCATCGGGACCCTGGGAGTGTGCGCACCCAGGGTGTTGCCACCAGGGCTGGGATTTGAACCCATCGGTCATTGAGATCCGCTTCCTCTGCATAGACTTAATTGCTGTGATACAGGGCCAGCCCACATTTTCCTGCTTTTTAAAAACACCGTTTCCTGGGCCCAGGCCGACATGTTGGATCAGGAAGCGGCATTTGTGCAGATCCAGGAGGCAAAGACAATGGTGGAGGAGGACCTGCAGAGGAGGCTGGGAGAGTTTGAAGACGAGAAGGCACAGCTGCAGAGGGTGGCGGACTCTGCAGCAGCCCTGGAGCAGCAGCTGGAGCAGGCAAGTACCTGCTCCCCGAGGCCAGACCCCACGCCGTGTGTGTGAGTGTGCAGGGGTCCTCTCAGGCGTGTGCGGTCCGTGTCAGGTGAGCTGTGGAGTTCGCCCAGCGGTCGTGTCCTCATGCCGTCTCTGCTGCACCCTGTATGTGCACTGCTTCTGGAGGTGCTCTTGTGCACCCTCCAAAGTACCCATCAAAATTACTTAAAACCTGAACAGGAAGAATCAAGTTCTTAGAGTAGGGCTGAGTGGCCGTGCTGACTTGCTTGCTTTTTCTAGGTGAAGTTGACGCTGCAGCAGCGAGACCAACAGCTGGAGGCCCTGCAGCAGGAACATCTGGACCTGATGAGGCAGCTCACCTCGACCCAGGAGAGCCTGCAGGCCCGGGAGCAGGCCCTGCACGACCTGCAGACACACTACGACGAGCTTCAGGCCAGGCTGGAGCAGCTGCAGGGAGAGGCCGCCTGCAGGGAGGACACGGTCCGCCTCCTGCAGGACGAGAAGATTGTCCTGGAGGTGGCTCTGCAGGCAGCCAGGAGTGGCAAGGAGGAGTTGGACAGAGGAGCACGACACTTGGAAGAAGGTTCCAAGGAAACGTCAGAAGTGTTAGAGCAGCTAAGACAAGAACTAGCCATCAAGTCCAGCCAGGTATGCCATCTGCCGCCACTCCGTCTCCATCCTTAGTCGCATGTGCCGGCGTTGGGGCACTTGTGTCGTCCTTGGCATGGCTGTGTTACTGACAAATGTGGAAGCCCTTTTCCCGGCAGGCTCAGGGTTGGCTGGGGAAGGGACCACACCTGCTGGTGGCCCAGCGTCAGCTGTGGGTGTACGGAGCTCAGAGCTGGAGAGCGCTTGTTACCCACCACGAAACACCAGTTTCTGTTCCCCGACAGTGGAGAGGGAGAGCTCAGGGTTAGGAGGAGCATCAGGAGATGGCATTCCCACTCCTTGCGCCTGCCTGCACGTGGCACCCACTGGCCACGCCAGCAGGACTGCTGTGGTGTGAGGCAGCAGGCGGGAAGAGAGCTCACATTGGGACCTGCTGACCGCACACCTCGGGTCTGGAGCACGCCTCATACACAGTTGCACCTGGGGACGCTGGGGCACTAGCAGCACAGCGTGGCCAAGGTGTGCCATGTGGTCAGAAACGTGGACAGGATGGAAGAGCTGAGGGGGTGTGGGGGAAGTTGAGTCCACACTGGAAAGTCTCCGAGCCCCCACTCTGCGAGAACCGAGGGGAGAATTCACAGCTGCTTCTGAGGGTGAGGCCCGAGGAGACGCCACTGCCCAGCGCCGGCCCGCAGCGGCCGTCTCTCGGGCGGTGCACTCTGGCGGGCACCCTGCAGCAGCGTGTCAGCTGTTAGAGGGTTACGAGGGAGCGGTCAGACTTCTTCTGAAGAGTTGAGATCTGAAGTTACTGACCGTCAGCTCAGTTGGAAGGACATCACAGACGCTCGGAGGTGGAGAGGCCCGAGAGTGAGCAGACTGTCCTGGAGGTGGCTCTGCAGGGGCCACGCTGGGAGCCCAGGGCTGGAGGGAGACGAGTGCTCTGGGACAGGGCCCTGCGTGTTGCCACCCCCAGTTAGCAGCGATTACCAGTACACGCACGGCCTGTAGCCTGCTCAGATGGGGCCATGTGGCCGCAGCTCACGCGGCAGCACCCTCCCTCCGGGCCACACGCCCAGGCCACCGTTCGGCTCCTTGGACCTTTGTCCTGTGCTAGAGCCGCATCTCGTGAGCTCCTCTGCTTCTGCCCCTCTGGGCTCCGCATGCAGCCTCTGACTCAGTGGGTCTAGGGGCCTCCGAGACCCCACTCTTTTCTCCAGCTCCCAGACAGTGTGAGTAGTCTGGTCTCTGACAGGCGTCAAGTGCAAATGCGCCCTGTGGACCTGGCGTGCCCTGGTTTGTAAGCTAGGCCTCACAGGAACACAGTCTGCTTGTGGGTGTGCGGTCTCTGGCAAGAAGAGAGCTGAGAAGCCACAGCAGTTGGTTTGACTGTGGAGCCCAGGCCCACTCCATGGCCATGTCCAGGGAAGGCTTGCTAGCCCCGGGTCTGGTGCCCCTGGGTCCTCCCGTCATGTACCTACCTGATCCTGCCCTCGTCTTGAGCTTTTAGTGCTGAGGAAGGAGAGTGCAGTGACGTGTTTGCCTGAGTGGGTTTTAGGAACCTTCAGCTCATGTCACGTTGCAAATCCATCTTCTGCCCTGGAAGCCCAGCTGACCCTTAGGAAAAGCCAGTGGCAAAGGGCCCTCCGGGCCATCAGTGTAACGTCTGTATCCTCGTAGGTGGAACACCTGCAGCAGGAGACTGCCACTCTGAAAAAGCAGACGCAGAAAATTAAGGAACAGTTTCTTCAGCAAAAGGTAAAAATGTGTTACTGCTGGCTTTCTCCCTGTGAAACCAATGCAGGAGCAGTCCTGTGTGATTTCCTTGTTCCAAAAGAGGGAGACTGATAAGTGAAAGGTAACATCTAGATTTCTTTCTTATAGAGGGTTATTTAATTTTATTTATTATTATTATTAATTTTACCTGTTAGGCAAAAATGGGGGAGAAGCCCCAGAGTGGGAGTGATGGTGGATTTTGGAAAGAACAATCACACAGACACAGACACACGTGGACCAAGGCGGGGATCGGGTGGGCGGACATTGCTGGTGGACAGTGCCCTGGCCTGCGCCTTCCCCAGGCTCTCCTCTAGATCAGGTGGGCGGACATCGCTGGTGGACAGTGCGCTGGCCCTGCGCCTTCCCCAGACTCTCCTCTAGATCAGGCGGGCGGACATCGCTGGTGGACAGTGCCCTGGCCCTGCGCCTTCCCCAGGCTTATTATCCTCTAGATCAGGTGGGCGGACATCGCTGGTGGACAGTGCCCTGGCCCTGCGCCTTCCCCAGGCTCTCCTCTAGATCAGGCGGGCGGACATCGCTGGTGGACAATGCCCTGGCCCTGCGCCTTCCCCAGGCTCTCCTCTAGATCAGGCGGGCGGACATCGCTGGTGGACAGTGCCCTGGCCCTGCGCCTTCCCCAGGCTCTCCTCTAGATCAGGTGGGCGGACATCGCTGGTGGACAGTGCCCTGGCCCTGCGCCTTCCCCAGGCTCTCCTCTAGATCAGGTGGGCGGACATCGCTGGTGGACAGTGCCCTGGCCCTGCACCTTCCCCAGGCTCTCCTCTAGATCAGGTGGGCGGACATCGCTGGTGGACAGTGCCCTGGCCCTGCACCTTCCCCAGGCTCTCCTCTAGATCAGGCGGGCGGACATCGCTGGTGGACAGTGCCCTGGCCCTGCGCCTTCCCCAGGCTTATTATCCTCTAGATCAGGTGGGCGGACATCGCTGGTGGACAGTGCCCTGGCCCTGCGCCTTCCCCAGGCTCTCCTCTAGATCAGGCGGGCGGACATCGCTGGTGGACAGTGTCCTGGCCCTGCGCCTTCCCCAGGCTTATCCTCTAGATCAGGTGGGCGGACATCGCTGGTGGACAGTGCCCTGGCCCTGCACCTTCCCCAGGCTTATCCTCTAGATCAGGCGGGCGGACATCGCTGGTGGACAGTGCCCTGGCCCTGCGCCTTCCCCAGGCTCTCCTCTAGATCAGGTGGGCGGACATCGCTGGTGGACAGTGCCCTGCCCCTGCGCCTTCCCCAGGCTCTCCTCTAGATCAGGTGGGCGGACATCGCTGGTGGACAGTGCCCTGGCCCTGCGCCTTCCCCAGGCTTATTATCCTCTAGATCAGGTGGGCGGACATCGCTGGTGGACAGTGTCCTGGCCCTGCGCCTTCCCCAGGCTTATCCTCTAGATCAGGTGGGCGGACATCGCTGGTGGACAGTGCCCTGGCCCTGCACCTTCCCCAGGCTCTCCTCTAGATCAGGCGGGCGGACATCGCTGGTGGACAATGCCCTGGCCCTGTGCCTTCCCCAGGCTCTCCTCTAGATCAGGCGGGCGGACATCGCTGGTGGACAGTGTCCTGGCCCTGCGCCTTCCCCAGGCTTATCCTCTAGATCAGGTGGGCGGACATCGCTGGTGGACAGTGCCCTGGCCCTGCACCTTCCCCAGGCTTATCCTCTAGATCAGGCGGGCGGACATCGCTGGTGGACAGTGCCCTGGCCCTGCGCCTTCCCCAGGCTCTCCTCTAGATCAGGTGGGCGGACATCGCTGGTGGACAGTGCCCTGGCCCTGCGCCTTCCCCAGGCTTATTATCCTCTAGATCAGGTGGGCGGACATCGCTGGTGGACAGTGTCCTGGCCCTGCGCCTTCCCCAGGCTTATCCTCTAGATCAGGTGGGCGGACATCGCTGGTGGACAGTGCCCTGGCCCTGCACCTTCCCCAGGCTCTCCTCTAGATCAGGCGGGCGGACATCGCTGGTGGACAATGCCCTGGCCCTGTGCCTTCCCCAGGCTCTCCTCTAGATCAGGTGGGCGGACATCGCTGGTGGACAGTGCCCTGGCCCTGCGCCTTCCCCAGGCTTATTATCCTCTAGATCAGGCGGGCGGACATCGCTGGTGGACAGTGCCCTGGCCCTGCGCCTTCCCCAGGCTCTCCTCTAGATCAGGTGGGCGGACATCGCTGGTGGACAGTGCCCTGGCCCTGCGCCTTCCCCAGGCTCTCCTCTAGATCAGGTGGGCGGACATCGCTGGTGGACAGTGCCCTGGCCCTGCACCTTCCCCAGGCTTATTATCCTCTAGATCAGGCGGGCGGACATCGCTGGTGGACAGTGCCCTGGCCCTGCGCCTTCCCCAGGCTCTCCTCTAGATCAGGCGGGCAGACATCGCTGGTGGACAATGCCCTGGCCCTGCGCCTTCCCCAGGCTCTCCTCTAGATCAGGCGGGCGGACATCGCTGGTGGACAATGCCCTGGCCCTGTGCCTTCCCCAGGCTCTCCTCTAGATCAGGCGGGCAGACATCGCTGGTGGACAGTGCCCTGGCCCTGCGCCTTCCCCAGGCTCTCCTCTAGATCAGGTGGGCGGACATCGCTGGTGGACAATGCCCTGGCCCTGTGCCTTCCCCAGGCTCTCCTCTAGATCAGGTGGGCGGACATCGCTGGTGGACAGTGCGCTGGCCCTGCGCCTTCCCCAGGCTCTCCTCTATAGGGCCGTGGGGGAGGGAGAAACAGAAGGTAAAGCGAGGTGTCTTCTTTTATCAGCTGTGGCTGTGTCCCTTGGTCTAAAAGAGCCCTACATGGCCTTTTCTGGCTAAAACAATTTTCTTTATCCTCCGCCGGCTGTGCAGCATTGGCCCAAGCGAGAGAGTCTGTGCTCTGCTTGTCTTTAAAGGTCACTGTTATTTAGCTCAGATTCGGCCATTCCCTACATTAATTTATTTTGAAAATTTTACTGTAGGGCACTTGGGCTCACCAGAGAGAGAGAGACAGAATGCAAGCTACCAGGTCTGGGACTGCAACTGCAGTTAGGCGTGTGAGGATCCCGCACTTTAACCACCACTGCACCTGCTGGCCCCATATCTAGATTCTCTCTTTTTAAAAAAGTTTTTGAGAGGTTTTTGCTATAGGGCATGTGCACGCCAGAAAGAGACAGAGACAGAAAATGAAAAATCACTCCTCCAGGGGGATGGCCACATCGCAATCCCTTCTCTTCCATTCTCCTCTCGGGATCTTGGGTACACACACACACATGCACCTGGTGTGAGTTTAAGCTACCGGGTCTGAGACTTGAACCATAGTCGACTACATGGGAGTCCAGTGATGTAGCCGTTATGCCATCTGCTGGTCCTCAATTCTCTTTTTTTTTTTTTTTTAAGAGAGGTTTTTGCTGTAAAGCGTGTGTGCTTGCCAGAGAAATGGATAATGGGGGATGGCCATGCTGCAGTCCCTTCTCCATTTTCCTCTTGGGATTTTGGGCACACATGCACATGTACCCGGCCTGAGTTTTAAGCTGCCAGGTCATGGACTTGAACCGTAGTCAACTGTGTGTAAGTCCAGCGACATAACCATTATGCTATCTACTGGTCCCCACATCTAGATTCTTTAAGCTTTTGTTTTGTTTTAATTTTCCTATAAGGCATGTGTGTTCACCAAAGCGAGAGAGAGAGAGAGGAAAATGAGGAAGCACTCTTTGGGGGATGGCCATGTGGCAGTCCTCTTTTCATTCCCTCTCAGGACTTTGGGCAGACACACACACGTGCTTGGCATATTTTCAAACCACACAGTTGGGCTCCAGCTTCCGTAACCACCGTGCCAGCAGCTGGACCTGGACTCTTGAGGTTGTTAAAGCACTTGATTGTAAATACCCTCCCTGCCCTGTTAACCCTCGGGTTGGGGTACATGTCCACAGTGAGGGGGTGTCTGGTCCCCATCAGTCTCAGTGGCAGCCGTGACACCCTGTCATTGTCACTCCAGAGGGTGTTGCGTGTTGTTAGTATAGGTTGCATTTGCTGCTTAAATTGTCTTTTGAAGGACCAGTAGATGGCGTAATGGTTATGTCACTGGACTCCCATGTAGTCGGCCACAGTTCAGGTCCCAGACCCAGCCGCTTAAAAACTCAGGCCAGCTCTTGTGCATGTACCCAAGATCCTGAGAGGAGAATGGTGGGAAAAGGGAATCCTGGTGTGGCCATGCCCATCGCAGGTGATTTCTCCTTGTCTGTCTCTCTGGCAAGCACACACACCCTCCAGCAAAAAATCTCTCTTAAAAAAAATAAAAATAAAGTGTCTTTTGAAAAACACACCACGGTCCAGATTGAAACAAATTGTTATACACCCAGGAAGGCATGGAGGAGGGTTTTGCATTAGACAAGCCAGTGCCTCTGCTGGAGAAATGACTCTGACGTGGTGGGATGTGAGGATGGGAGATGCCGTGCAGGGCTCTGAGTGTGGCATATCTCATCACTGAGGTACAAGCCAGGGGGTTGCTTGTCAGAAGCCACCCAGTGTAACCAGCAGCAGAGGAAATCACCAGATTCCTCATAATGGGCAGGGTGTCAGCCACTGGCACGGGAGCTTCCTGAGTTACAGACTCGGGGCACGTCTCCGGATGCATAAATGACAGTGGCTTAGATTCGATGAAGTACGTTGTCCTTGGCCCAAAGTTACGCCCTGGGTAGGTGGGCAGCCTGACCTGCAGGAAGAACCCACCAAGTGCTGGCTTACAGCTTTCGTCTTGTCCGGCAGGTGATGGTGGAGGCCTACCGGCGGGACGCCTCCTCCAAGGACCAGCTCATCAGCGAGCTGAAAGCCACAAAGAAGAGGCTGGACTCAGAGATGAAGGAGCTGAGACAAGAGCTGATTAAAGTGCACGGGGAGAAGAGGGCCGTGGAGGTGGAGCACTCCCGCCTGCAGCAGGACGTGTCCCAGGCCCACCAGCGGGTGGCCGAGCTCGAAGGGCACCTCCAGTCAGTGCAGAAGGAGCGAGATGAGATGGACGCACACTTACAGGTCTGCGGAGGGTGCTGGGCCGCTCCGTTGGAACGATGGAGTTGGGCACATGTGCTTGGGGACCTCCTGTGTGCAGGTTTGGGTGGGGATTGGTGGGCAGAGGCTGATAAAACACGCCAGAGCTGGACTTCCTGGTGTTCATGCCCTGGTGGGCAGACAGGTGGGTCTAGGCAGCAACTTTACAGTGAAGGGAATGAGCAGAGAGCAGCTGCAAAGGCCTGTGGGAGGCTCTGCTCTTACTGGGGTTCTTGGGAGCCAGCCTCAGAGCCAAGAGCTGCCCCAAGATGCTTTCTGCCAGGCGTCTTCTGTGGAGACCCCCAGTCGGGACAGGGCCCTGGGCTGGAGTGGTTGTGACCCCTTTGAAGCTACACAGGTGAGAGCTGGGCTTCCCTCTGAGCAGAGTGGAAGTTGCAGGGCAGGAGGATGTGGAGGCAGAGCATGTGGCGTGTCAGGGAAGAGACCTCAGTGCAGTCAGGGTCTGGACAACAGGCAGAGGGCGTTTCCTGTGATGAGAAAGCTGGTCACGGTAAACTCGAGAGCCGAGGGCAGGGCATTTGGTGAGGGCCCTGTCTGCGTGTGCTCTGGGCGGCAGGGAGGGCTGGCAGACACCGTGGGGGCCCTGTCAGCGTGTGCTCTGGGAGGCAGGGAGCGTAGGCGGACACCCGTGTGGGGCCCTGTCTGCGTGTGCTCTGGGCGGCAGGGAGGGCAGGCAGACACCTGTGTGGGGCCCTGTCAGCGTGTGCTCTGGGCGGCAGGGAGGGCAGGCGGAGACCCGTGTGGGGCCCTGTCAGCGTGTGCTCTGGGTGGCAGGGAGGGCAGGCAGACACCTGTGTGGGGCCCTGTCAGCGTGTGCTCTGGGCGGCAGGGAGGGCAGGCGGAGACCCGTGTGGGGCCCTGTCTGCGTGTGCTCTGGGAGGCAGGGAGCGTAGGCGGAGACCCGTGTGGGGCGGCCCTGGGAGGAGGACTCCTGTGAATTGGCATGAAAGTGAGCGTTGGCATCAGATGGATGGGACCTGGCTGAGGGGATGAGGCAGGTGTCTGGGGAGCGAGGGAGGCTGGGGACAGGCCTGCTAAGGCCCCTCGCGTGCAGCCACGTGTTGCTGTGACTGAGCTGGTTCTGGAGACCCGCTTCCTCCCACGGGGAATGGGAAAGGCAGTGGCAGGGCAGAGGGAAGACAAGGCCTCTGCACAGTCACAGCTGAACCTGAGGAGCGTCCTGGGGACTGTGGGGGGGGGTGGTCCTGGGGTCTCCAGGCAGGTCCTCAGGGAGGGCTCTCCTGTCAGCCTCGGGACGAGCAGCCAGCATGTTCACGGCAAGGCAAACACGTGGGAACTGCTCCTGAGCCAGTCCCTGGGCGGCCTCAGCGTTACAGTTTGCCACAAGGGCTTGGGGTGTGTGCTGGCGAGGGGCTCTGACTCCTCACACCGCCTCCCCTCTTCTCCCCCCAGTCTTTGCAGTTTGATAAAGAGCAGGTGGTGGCTCTTACGGAGGCCAACGAGGTGCTCAAGAAGCACGTAGAGGAGCTGCAGCACGAAGCCAAGAGGTCAGTGTGCTCCGGCCGGACCCTGCCCCGCCAGCCCCGCTGTGGTCACGGCCCGGGCTCGAGTGTCACATCCTCATTTAGAGGCCCACCGTGATTTGCAGCTGCGTTTCTGTGGAACAGTCCCAGGTTTTATGTCGACCTGCCTTTAACAGGAGCGCCCCTTTTGCTTTTATTTTCACGTAACTCTGTGGGTCACATCCGTCACCTCCCCCGGTCTCAGCCCCCGAAAAGGGCCGGCACTTTGGCATTCATACATCACCCTTGTGTGCTCGTGTAGCCTCACATGCACGGGCCGTGTGTACACATGTGCATGTGCCTGCACAGATAACCTTGCAGGAGCCTTTGCCCTGGTGCCGTGTCCTGAGCTGCGTTGCTTCTGTCGGCCAGTGACTTAACCGTGAATTGCATCGTCTGCAGGTGGACGCTGCAGGCACTTCTGTCCAGAGGGGCCGACTGTCCCTCTGCCGTCACACGGTCATATCGAAGCCCCTGCAGCAGGAGGGACCGGTGCTGGTGGTGGGAATAGTAGAAGTCACTGAGGCTCATCCCTGAGGGCACCTCGGCACGGTCTGTCCTCCCGCCCAGTAGCAGCCAGAGCAGGGCTGGCAGATGCTTACTCCATATGGCCAAGGGCCCATCGGGTTCTGAGGCAGGTGACAGCAGTGGAGCCTGAGGCGGCCTTTCTAGAACCTGGGGTCTGAGTCACTGTGCCAGCCCTCGGAGAAGCTTGTGAGATACGTGCCATGTTGCCTGCTGCTGCGTCCCAGGAAGCTGGGTGGGTGCATGGCGTTAGTTCAACACCCTCTGTGCCCCAGGGCCATCACAGAGCAGAAACAGAAGATGAAGCGACTGGGCTCAGACCTGACCAGTGCCCAGAAGGAGATGAAGACCAAGCACAAGGCCTACGAGAATGCGGTGAGCATCCTCAGCCGCCGGCTACAGGAGGCCCTGGCTGCCAAGGAGGCTGTGGATGCAGAGCTGAGCCAGCTCAGAGCCCAGAGCGGTGGCGGTGACGACCTCGTGCTACATGTAGGTAAACATGCCCACCCAGTCAGAGTTGCTAAGCCCCTCAGGGCAAGGAAGAGGTGTTTCACAAACGTTTCCCCCAGCCCCCACGGTGCAGGAGGAGGTGGGTGGATGCTGTTCGGCAGCATTTCTTTAGGGTGCTGATTGGTGGTGGCATCCCAGTGACCACTAGTGCTGTGTACATGTCTCCTTCAGTCCTCATACACGTGTGTGGTCTGTGCACAAGGGAGCCATCGTCGGGGGCCTCCATGGTTCAGAGAAGTCCAGCTGCCCCCTGCGAAGGGCAGAGCAGGGCTGGCAGATGAGGCAGGCCTGCAGCCTAGCTTCTCCTGCCTGTCCAGGGTCTACAGCTTCAGCACAAAAGAGGAAGTGGGAGCTCGTGCTCGCCGAGAGGCTGGAGCGAGGGCACGAGAGGTCAGAGCCGATGTCTGGCTTTTGGAGGAGATGATCCAGAAGAAATGGAGGGACAAAGGGGGCATCATGGGGAGATGGGCTCCCTGCGAGGTCTGTGAGAGACAAGCCAGGTGCCCTGCTCTCTCGCACCTGCACTAGCAGGCCTCATGTTCTCCCTGAGCGAACGCGTTTACCTTCCCTGTTCTCCAGCCTGCACCGCCCACTGCTGCCCTGGAACCAGATTCCTTCTTATACACAGTTCGTTTGTCTCCTGTCCAACTATACACTTTGAGTAGAAAGGGACTGTATCATAACAGTGTCTGCCCTCACCTGGCGACTTCATAAAACTTGTGGGGGAATGGGGACCAGGAGGTGGCGTAGTAGTTGTGCCAGACTGCCACATGGCTGACCGTGGTTCCAGTGTGAAAATCACACTGAGCAGGTGTGTGTGCATGCCTAAAACCCCAAGAGAAGGGTTAGTGGCATGACCTTCCTTTCTGGGAGATAATTTCTCACTTTCCCTCTCTCTGTCTGTCTCTGGAATGCACCCTATGGCAAAAACCTTAAAAAAAAAATCGAGAGGTAATTATTCCATTGCCATTTTCCTTTCTCCTTTAAACCATATCTCTGCTGGGTTTTTAAGCCTTCGGACCGAATGGTAAGGGCAGCAGCTGGGAGGCGCACGGTAGAGCCTGTGCTCCCCTACGACAGCCAGGGAGAGCACGCCCTCAGGCACCGTCGGGGCTCAGCCTGCAGCTCCACCCCCTTCGGGAAGCCACTCGCCCTTCTGTTCCTCAGTGGGCTGAGGTCAGAGAGGGCAAACAGTAAAGTCTCCCTCGTTTGATGGTTTGTTACAGTAGGTGTTCATTACAGGGCATGGGGTGCTGCTTACTTGCCAGAAATGTTCATCTCTAGTTTCAGTGTGCCGGTCAGGTTTTCTTCTGTATTTTCAAAGCATTTAAACAAACATTACTTTGTACCGTGACTTTGTATGCTATCCTGTGCGCACTGTGGTGACTTAATTCAGGGGAATTAGAAGGGGAGGTTAGGCTCAGCAGGTGGCATGGAGATTAAGGCACTGGGTCCCAAGTGGCTGACTTTGCAAGTCAGGTCCTAGACCCAGTGACTTGAAAATCACTCTAGGCATGTGTACATGCATGCTCAAAATCCTGAAGAAATGGAGGAGAAGGAATTATGGCATGGCCATCCCCCCTAGGGGGTGAGTTCTCACTTTTTTTCTCTGTCTCTCTCTAGCAAGTGCACTCACCCTATAGCAAAAACAAGCAAACAAACAAAAACAAAAAGAAAGGGAATATGTAAGAATACATTTGGGGACCAGCAGGTGGAGTGGTAGTTAAGGCGCTGGATCTCACATGGCTGGCTATGCAGTGAAGTCCTGGACATTGTAGAACGTTATGAAACATGTTGGGTGGGACCACCAGATGGCATAGTAGTTCCTCGCTGGATTCCCACGTAGTTGACCACGGTTCAAGTACCAGACCCGGGGGCCTAAAACCCACACAGGCACATGTGCGTGTGTGCCCACAATCCTGAGAGGAGAATGGAGGAGAAGGGGTTACAGCATGGCCATCCCCCCGGGGGATGTTTTCTCACTTTCTATCTCTCTGTCTCTGGCAAGCACATGTACTCTATAGCAAAAATCTCTCCAAAAAGAAAGAGAAAAACAGTTGAACTACTTGTGTGTGCATGCCTAAACTCCTAAGAGGAGACTGGAGAAGGGGTTGCTGCGTGGCCACCTCCCCTGGGGAGGGGGTGATTTTTCATTTTCCCTCTCTCTCTCGAGCGAGTGCACACACTCTATTGCAAAAACTTAAAGGAAAAAAAAGAGTGAGAAAGAAAGAAAAGAAAAAAATACATATGTATTTGGGGCCAGTCCGATGATCCAGTGGTTCAGGAAACCAGATTCCAAATGGCTGACCATGGTTCAAGTCACAGCCTGGTGGCTTGAAAAACATGGGGCGTGTGTGTATGCCTGCATCCCGACAAGATGAAGAGAAGGGACCACACCCCATCAGGGAGTGCTCTTTCTCCTCTTTGTCTGTGTCTCTCTCTGTAGCGGGCCCATATTCCCCCTGGCAATTAAAAAGAATGCTTTTGGAGAGTGCAGGCATGTCGCCACCAGGCAGATGTGTCCACCCAGGTCCAAACCTCAGGTGCCGTGGTGAGGGTGCGGGTGCGGCTGTCGGGCGGCAGG
Organism: Tupaia tana; assembly: GCA_026018925.1. NCBI lineage: Eukaryota > Metazoa > Chordata > Mammalia > Scandentia > Tupaiidae > Tupaia > Tupaia tana. The sequence goes on along the minus strand of JAKSZU010000026.1, from coordinate 24,425,623 downwards.
AGCTGCTCAGCGGTGCGTGTTGTGTCCTGGCTGCCAGGAGCAGGTGCGGGCCCTGGAAGTGGAGCTGCGGGCTGTCGGCCAGAGCAAGGAGCTGCTGGAGAAGGAGCTGCAGGAGGTCATCGCCCTGAGCAGCCGGGAGCTGGAAGAGTCCCGAGAGAAGGTGCTCGAGCTGGAGGATGAGGTGAGCCGCGTGCCCTGCCGCAGCGGCCGGCGGACGGGACACCAGTGCCCAGAGGGCTCAGTGGCCCCGCGTGGCACCTGCACCAGCTCCGGCCGCAGCCCTCACGCTCTGCTGGAGCACACAGGCGAGCGTGGTGGCATTTGTGGGCTCTGTGGCAGGGTGGCGCCTGCAGTTCAGAAGCCAACTTAAGCCTCAAGAAAAAGCCCTAACTTGCAGGTTTGGACAGTTATGGCTGCCATGGTGCTAGCAGCCCCCTTGTGCTGACATCAAGGCTCTTGCCACCGACCCCCGACACCCTGTTTCCCAGCCCTCAGTCGCTTACTTCAGGACTGTTTGTTCTGTCCACCCGTCTCTGTCCCATCCTGAAACACTTTTCTAAAACCAGCCTGGTTCCATGGTCATCACCCTGCTGAGCGGCCAGACTCGGTGCCTGGACGGAGCTCCCCAGAATCACACGGCTCTTTGCCATGGCGGGAGATGGGGCTGGGGGAACAGCTGATGAGCCTTTCACATTGGAACGAGGGGTTTTGTGAGCTGTCCATCGATGTGTCTTAGTTTTAGCCATTTCTTACTGAAAACTGCTCACCTCATTCTAGTATATGACAATTCCATTAATTAGAGCATATAATTTTAGTGACTTTTATGTGTTTCAGCTTCAAGAATCCAGAGGCTTTAGGAGGAAGATAAAGCGCCTTGAAGAGTCAAATAAGAAGTTGGCTCTTGAATTAGAACACGAGAGAGGGAAGCTTACCGGCCTCGGGCAGTCTAACGCAGCTTTGCGGGAACACAACAGCATCCTAGAAACAGCTTTGGCCAAGAGGGAGGCAGACCTGGTCCAGCTGAATCTTCAGGTAGCCACACTCATTTACAGAAGCAGGACGAGAGCTGCTCTATGCCAGGCCACACCCTTGATGTCTTCCCTGGCCGGTCACCCATGCTTCCCTTTCAGGGAAGTACATACCCCATCCGAGATGTGGGGACAAGCCCAGGAACCTGCTCTGTTCACCCCCTTGGCCTTCACAGCGGAGGGGTGCTGCTGGGCTCTGAGCTCAAGGCCGGGGCTTGGGCCGTGGTCTAGAGTACAAGCACTGAGTTCACTGATTCTTTTTGGAGGATTGGACAGCTGCTGGTACAGGGGGAGTGCCTTCTAATTCTAGGTGGAAATGGTGTGTGTAGGACACCGCCACAAAGGCCTCTTGTGATTCAGAAATTGGATTTGAACCCTGGCTTCATTCCAGACTCTGTCCTCAGCCCCTGAGGGTCTGCAGCCTCTGTGCGAGCTGTGGGTCAGACCGTCGAGGGAAGCCAGCCTTGATCACAGCACTCCTGTGCTGTCCTGCCTGGCTCCCTCACCACGCCCTGGCAGCCTTGGTGTGAAGGTGTCTGTACCCCGATTCCCACGAGTCTCCTGGGTTCCCAGCATCTTCTTGGATATTATCCAATAATTGGTCTCCCGTATTTTCAGATTTTCTTTTTGTAACCATGTTCTCCAGAGATGGGGTCATGTCTGCTTCTCTGGATGATGGTACATGGTGACATGTGCCCCCCACCCCTGCCATGGTTCCACACTTTGTCCTGGGCCTGTGACGTCACTTCTTGTTTGTCCCCGTCATGCCACCTAGGTGCAGGCGGTTCTGCAGCGCAAAGAAGAGGAGGATCGCCAGATGAGGCAGCTTGTCCAGGCCCTGCAAGCCTCCTTAGAGAAAGAGAAGCTGCAAGTGAACAGCCTCAAGGAGCAGGTGTGTGGCCAGCCTCTGGCTAGATTAGACCACAGCCTCAGAGTCTGTGGAAGGAGCTTCATAGCCTGCCCTCCATGCAGGTGCCCTCCCACGTATGTGTCCTCGCAGGAGCTCACTCTGGAGAGCAGGGGAGTCCTTGCAGCATTTGGTGACAGAAGTGACAGCACTGGGATTGGTTAGGAGGAGGTGATGTTAGATTTGGCAAATGATGTAGCCATGAGGACCTGAGACAGACTGAGCCATGTGTATATGTTTATATTTTGCTAGGAAGAGATGTCTTGAACATAGTGTGATGAAAAAACAATCCTCAGGGGCTAGCCCCATTGTGCATTGGTTAGGTGCTCTGCATAAGAAGCCGGATCCCACATGGCCAGCCATGGTTCAAATCCCAACCCTGGCAGCTTGAAAAACATAAGGCATGTGTATTTGTGTGCCCAGGAGTCCTTAGGGTGTGGAGAAGTGGAATAAGGACTGTAGCGTGACCATGCCCTGTAGGGGATACTTTGTCTTCTTCCCTCTTTTCCTCTCTCTCTCATAATTTTTTAAAAAGGTTCCCTACTGAGACCCTGAGATTCTTATAAAGCAACCTTCAGAACAGTGTATGATCCAGGTGTGTTTAAGAGGCAAAGAAAGCTGATCACACAAATTCTTTTTTATGCAAGAGTCTTCTTTTCATGGTGGGCTCCTTTCCGTGCTTCCTGTACTCTCTGACACGTCAGATAAATTTCCACAGTGGAGCAGCCTGCCCTGCAGTCACAGCCCCCCATGTGCTACTGACGGGCACCCGCCTCCTCTCTCAGGACATCCTGTGTGTGGCTGTGCATACACGGGAGAGTGTGTGTTCACATGTATATTTTTATGCCCATATATATGTATAGGGAATTTGTAGAAGACATGCAAAAATGTCTGCGATTTTCTCTGTAGAAAGGTGGGCAATGCTAGCAAAAAGTACAAAGATTAAAATACAGATCATCTTGGGCCAGCAGGTGGCATGGTGGTTGAGGTGCTGGATCCCACATGGCTGCATGTTTGAGTCTCAGACCCTGCAGCTTGAAAATCATGCTGGGCACGTGTGCGTGTGCTCTTAAAATCCTGAGACTAGAATGGAGGAGAAGGGATCGTGGTGTGCCCATTCCCCCGGAGGGTCATTTCTCTTTCCCTCTCTTTTTCTCTCTGTGTCGCTCTGGCCAGTGCATGTGCCCTATAGCAAAACTTAAAACAGATCAGCCTGAGTCTTACTTAGTGACAACCATTGTTAATATCTTCTAGAGGAGTTGTGTGTATTTTATTTTTTTTTAAGAATTTTTTTTTTGAGAGGTTTTCGCTATATGGCGCGTGCGCTCGCCAGACAGACAGAGACAGAGAGACAGAAAGCGAGAAATCACCCCCCAGGGGGGATGGCCACGCCGTAATCCCTTCTCCTCCATTCTCCTCGCAGAATCTTGGGCACGCATGCACACACGCCCGGCATGAATTTTAAGCCACCGGGTCCGGGATGCGAACCGTGGTCAACTACGTGAGAGTCCAGTGACATAGCCTTATGCTAACTGCTGGTCCCAAGAATTTTTTAAATTAATTTATTTTACAATTAAAGTATGAATTTATTTTGGTACAAAAACTTTTTAAAATTCATACATAGTTTTCCCATTACACATATTTTCATGAACTTTTTTAATTTTCTGAAACATTTTTTTAATTAATTAAATTTACATTCATTCTCTAAGCATCGTCACAGCATACAAAATGTGATTTCCCATCCAGAATATACTGCATAGTGGCTTGATCGTGCATGTTATTGTCAATAATTTTCCATTCTAGTTTTATTTATATATATGTATAAACATATACATACATACATATATATCCCCTATTTCTAACCCTCTGCCCTTTCCCCCCCTCTTCGCATACTATCTCTGGTGTCTGCAGTTGTTTTCTATTCCTTTTCCCCCCACATTTTATTGATCACACAGTTTCTTATATAATCTAACTACTTTCTTTTTTTTTTTTTTTTTGGAAAAGTTTTTGCTATAGGGTGTGTGCACTCGTCAGAAAGACAGACAGAGATAGAAAGCGAGAAATCACCCCCCGGGGGGAATGGCCACGCCACAATCCCTTCTTCTCCATTCTCCTCTCAGGATCTTGGGCACGCACTCACGCGCACGTGCCCAGCGTGAGTTTAAGCCACCGGGTCCAGGACTCAAACCACGGTCGACTACATGGGAGTCCACCAACATAGCCATTACACCAACTGTTGGTCCTGAAAAGCAGTTTTAACCTTAATAAATCAAAGAAATGCTAAGGAACTTTGTTAGAACTTAAAGCCAGGAAACAGGTTAGGATTCTGTTCAAATAGTAGGTACACGAACCTATCATCATTTCAAAACAGGACAAAAATCCTTAAAACTGGAAAACAAAGCCTAGAAGAAAATCAGCAATGTTTTAGTTAAAAGTCATAAAATGCTATTTCACCAGTTCAGTCTCATGTACTTAATCTATCTTCTGTTGTGGTTCGATCTTCTCGATTAAATTCTGGGATATAATATTCAACTCCAGACTTGTCCCTACGATTAAGTTGGCCATTTTCTTAGCTTTTGAACTCTTTTTTTTTAAAACTCTTATTTCTGTGAGTCTATATTTAAATTTCCTGGTATAGCACTCCCTTAAGAACTTCTTGGAGATCGGTCTGGTGTTGGAAAATTCTTTCAGGTTTTGTTTATCTGAGAATGTTCTTGTCTTTTCTTCCCATATGAAGGATATTCTTGCTGGGTACTGTATTCTTGGTTGAAATTGCTTTTCCCTTAACACTTATAAATATATCTTCCCATTTTTTCTTTGCTTGCATTGTTTCCAATGAGAGGTCTGCTGTTAGCCTGATGGGATATTCTTTGTAGTAACTTTCCATTTTTCTCTTGCCATTCTTAGTATCTTGTCTTTGTCTGTGGTTTTAGTCAATCTGGCTATAATGTGTCTTGGAGATCTTCTTGGATTGATTCTATTTGGGGTCCTTTATTTCTTGGGACTGGATCTTTGAATGCCTCTCTAGGTTTGGAAAGTTTTCTTGTAGGATTTCATGGAATAGATTATCAATGCCCTTATGAGTCTCTCTGCCTTCTGGGATACCAGTTATACGGATGTTTGGATGTTTGCTGGTATCTAGTATTTCTCGTATATTATTTTCATTTTGGGGGGCAGTTTTCTCAGTCTTCATGGTGGATTTTTCTAGGCCAGTAATTTTCTCTTCTATGTCTGAGATTTTATTTTCTGCATGATCTAGTCTGCTTTTAATACTTCCAAAGGAGATTTTGACTTCCCGTATTATAGTCTTCATCTCTAACAGGTCCATTTGATTTTTTGGGGGGGAGGCGGGGGGGGAGAGGTTTTTCCAGACAGAGAGAGACATAGAGATAGAAAGCGAGAAATCACCCCCCAGGGGGGATGGTCATGCCGCAATCCCTTCTCCTCCATTCTCCTCTTGGGATCTTGGGCATGCGCGCACACGCGCCCGGTGTGAGTTTTAAGCCACCGGGTCCAGGACGCGAACCACAGTCGACTACGTGGGAGTCCAGCGACATAGCCATTACACTAACTGCTTGTTCCCCATTTGATTTTTTTGTTTTGTTTTTGAGAGGTTTTTGCTATAGGGCGCGTGTGCTCGCCAGACAGAGAGAGAGAGAGATAGAGACAGAAAGCGAGAAATCACGCCCCAGGGGGGATGGTCATGCCGCAATCCCTTCTCCTCCGTTCTCCTCTCGGGATCTTGGGCACGCACGCACACGCGCCTGGCGTGAGTTTTAAGCCACCGGGTCCGGGACACGAACCGCAGTTGACTACATGGGAGTCCAGCGACATAGCCATTACGCTAACTGCTGGTTCCCCCCCATTTGATTATTTTTTAAAGTATGTAATTCCTCTTTTAGATCTCACAAGAATTTCCTGACCTCCTGGAACTCGTCAGCTCCTTTCTCCTGCCTCTTCCGCAGTTCATTGTCTCTCTTCTCTTCCATCTCTGTAAGCTTTGCCATTATGAATATTCTAAATTCTTTATCAGACATTTCCATGATTTCCATTGAACTGTCTGTGGATGAAGAGGACTTATACTTTTCCCTTGGAAAAGAGGTATTTTTTTGCTTTCCCACATTTCTTGTGGCCCTGTGGTGATTTCTAGTCATCTGATAGATGGTGTGTTTCTTCCTAATTCTTGAAGTTCAATCTGAGTGTTCAGGAGCGTGCAGAAAAGCTGATCTGGAATCTCTTGGCCGTTTCATTTTCATCCCTTTGTGTAGCAGATTCAGTGGATACTGGGGAATATGTTAACCCTAATAGTATTTGGATGTTTGGCTATAGTTCTTTAGATCCGTCTAAAAACACAGAGAATGGAGATTGAGGAACAGAGTGGTGAGATAAAAGAAAAAGAAAGGGAAACAGAGAGAGAGAAAAAAAAAAGAAAAGCAAACAAAAAAAAAAACAGAAAAAGAAGGAAAAAAATTATTTTTTTCTTAAAAAAAGCAAAAAATAAAAAACCATGCAGCACGCTTGCGTGGCACGTGAAATCACTAGTTCTCTGTAGGGAAGCCTTTTTCTGAAGGCCTGCCCTTTGCCTCTCCTGGATGGACAGGGGAAAGGGGATTATTAGCAAGATAAAGGAGGGGCTGAAATTCAGGAGAATACTTTACCTTAAAAAAAATTTTTTTTGGAGAGGTTTTTGCCATAGGGCGCATGCACTCGCCAGAAAGACAGAGAGAGACAGAGAAGCAGAAAGCGAGAAATCAACCTCTGGGGGGGATGGCCATGTTGCAATTCCTTCTCCTCTCTTCTCCTCTCAGGATCTTGGGCACGCATGCACACATGCCCAGCGTGAGTTTAAGCCACCAGGTCCAGGACTTGAACCGCGGTCAACTACATGGGAGTCCAGTGACATAGCCACTATGCTAACTGCTGGTCCCTATCTTAAAAATTTTTAAAAAGGAAAAATTACAAAAAAAGTGAGACAGAGGCAGAGAGAGACAGTGACAGAGACAGAAAGAAGGCTAGAGGGGCTCCCTACCACTAGAGTTTGTGGGCTGGAGGCTGATTTATCGGAAGCAAATCTTCATTTCTCTTTTTTCCCTGAAATCACTAGTTCTCAGGAGCCATGGAGGAGTCTTCTTTTGAAGGCAAAATTGATTTATAAGCGCTTTTCTATATTGGCCTGTCACATATTATAAATGTATTAAACTTTGTGTTTTAAATAAAAATGGTTACTAGTACAGTTAGACTAGAAAACTAAGTTATTAGATATGAAAATGGAAATTCTTGTTATACTCTGGGAATTTACTTCTCTTCTTAGAATCCTTGAGAGAATCTATATTATTTGTTTATTGAGAGGTTTTTGCTATAGGGTGCGTGCACTCGCCAGAAAGACAGAAAGAAAGTGAGAAATCACCTCCCAGGGGGATGGCCATGCTGCAATCCCTTCTCCTCCATTCTCCTCTCAGAATCTTGGGCACACATGCACATGTGCCTGGCGTGAGTTTAAACTACGGGGTCCGGGACTCAAACTGTGGTCGACTACATGCATCGGAGTCCAGCGACATAGCCATTATGCCAGCTTCTGGTCCTAGCCCATAGCATTATTACAGTTAGAAGCCATGATGGGAAAGCAGATTCTGCTCACAATACATGAACTGAGAGTAAATTTAATATGCAATATGAAATATGCAAAGATAGTTGAAGAAGGCAATGAAAACTAGGCCGAGGAACCTGAAAAAAAGTGTGCCCACTCAGTGAGGCTGAGCACCATGCTCCATGTGCTGGGTGCTTCCCCTTCAGGAGCTCAGACACAGCCAGATGTGGGGCCGAAGGGGCCTCACCCCTGAATGTGGTGCGCCGTAAAGCCACAGGCACCACACACGACACCACGTGTTGTGATGACGTCAGCGCCTTCCTTTAGGTGGCTGCCGTCAAGGCGGAGGCTGGACATAACCGCCGCCACTTCAAAGCGGCCACCTTGGAGCTGAGCGAGGTGAAAAAGGATCTGCAGGCCAAGGAGCTTCTGGTGCAGAAGCTGCAGGCAGAAGCCGACAGCCTCCGGTGAGTGCCCAGACCGTGCAGAGCTCCAGGCCTCGCGCACAGCAGGCGTCATGTGCCGTGTGGGGTTACAGCCACTGCGCGTTGTTGTCAGGGTCTCCTCCATCCGAGTCCCATGTCCAGCACAGCCAGGGTTCCCCCCCCCCCGCCCCCGCTTATTTTTTTTTTTTTGGCCAATTGCTAAGTACTTTAGAGGCAAAAGAAAGGAGGATACTCTGTGTCCAGTCCCCATAAGCTGAGCTGAGCTCTTTGCCCTGTGCTCTGAGGACAGAGAGAGCCCAAGTGTGCGTGCCGACTTGACAGCTGTCCTGGCTCTGGGAGGTTCATCAGACTCCACACAGATGTAGCATCGAGTCAGACGTGTGGAGGCCTGGCGTGTGTGGACAGTGCACAGGCGTGGATGTCAGCACTCACTGTGTGATCACACAGCCGTTAGCACCATAGCCTGTGAGGCCTGTTAATGTCTCTCCGGGGTTTGTCGAGGGTTAACCAGCCGAGCTGTGCACCCAGAACAGTGCACAGCACGAGGTGGGCAGTTGTCTCAGCAAGACAGGGCAGCTCGACCTCAGCAGGGCTGTGGAGAGCGAGGGCGAGGGCGAGTGGGAAGAGCACTGTAACTCCATTCTTGTTTCTATGCTAGGGGCCTGGAAGGGAAACACTCACAGGAAGTAGCGCAGTTCCAAGAGCAGCTGGCCGAGGCTCGCACCCAACTCCAACTTTTGCAGAAGCAGCTGGATGAACAGCTGAGCATGCAGCCCACAGGAAACCAAGAGGTGACCACAGGCAGCTCAGAGTCAGCCTCTGTCTAATGGCGACTGCTTGCTTCATCCCCTGCCTGCTCGGAGAAAAATATTAAGTTTTAGTTTAGTTTAGTTTAGTTGTGTGTGTGTGTGTGTGTGTGTGTGTGTTATTAAAAGATAAAGTGACATACAGCTAGAGCAGTTTTCCTGGCCAGAAAGCCACTTCAAAATGCTCATGGCCATGTGACTTTCCCCCTACTAGATGGAAAATCTCAAATGGGAGGTGGACCAGAAAGAAAGAGAAGTCCAGTCCTTGAGGCAGCAGCTGGATCTGACAGAGCAGCAGAACAGGAAGGAGCTGGATGGGACTCGGCAAGTGCTGCAGGTATGGTCTGCAAGGCTGGGGTGCTGCGCAGGCCTGTGATCACACACTGGTCCCACCTGCTGATACTGCAGGAGAGCCAGGCAGCATGCTGCATGTGAGACAGGACTCCTGTGGAATAGGTGCTCCCACCAAACAGGTCTGAAGACATTGTCCCATTTCCATAGGCTCAGCATGGTCACCTGGTTGAGGTCACACAGCTGGAGGAGGTGGGGCTGAGAATAGAACCCAGCCACCACCCCTGGACCGAGCTTGGGAAGCATACCAGGAGTGAGATCCGTGCAGCGAAGTTCTGCACAGGGAGGTTGTGTAGGCAGCTTGCCACCATGGCTGTGACAGCTGCTGTAGACAGGGCTCTGTGCCAGGAGGAGGGCTGGGGGTGGAGCTTGCTGAGACTTCTCACTTGCAAATGACAGCTTTAGTCTCTACCATTTTTTACGAGTGGCGTAGGTGTTTTAAAGGTGACCGTAGAACTTAAGTAGGTGACTCTCAGGGTGTGTTGTAGAACGCAGACATGGGGTCTCATGACCCTTTGGCAGAAGCTCTAGATGTGGTATGAGTGTGGAGGGTGTGATTGTAGCTGCGTCCTTAACCATCCAGAGACTGGAGGGGAAGCCATGCTGAGGTGGAGGCGTCACGTGAGGGGCTCCAAACAGTGCATGGAGAAAGGAATTAAAGTCCAAGTCTCTTTTGGTACCAAAAAAACTCTTCTGAAATCCTGGCATAGCTTTCTCATGATGACGTGTACTGTGGGCTTTCTGAAGACCCCTCGTACTTCATCCTGTACAACCAGGGCTACATTCTTGGTCCTTTGGAACTGAGACACAGAAATTGAGATCTTAGTAGTGTGTTTAAAGATCTTTTAGCTTCCAAAAATCTGACTTCACTTTCCTTAGAATATCAAGTCTGAGCTAGAGATGGTGCAAGAAGATCTGTCCATGACCCAGAAGGACAAATTTATGCTTCAAACTAAAGTGTCTGAGCTGAAGAACAACATGAAGACTCTTCTGCAGCAAAACCAGCAGCTCCAGCTGGACCTGCGTCGCAGTGCAGCAAAGACGGTATGCAGGCCTGGCCCCTCGGTGAACCACACCTGCTGCAGGTGTTTGGTTGGGAGGTGGGCAGGGCTTGTCATTCTGACTCGAGCAGGGTGCCTCCCTGCACTGGCGGCTGCTGTGTGCAGGGGAGTGTAGCAGAGTGCTCACCAGCAGCAGCCAGATGGCTAGATCTTGGTCCCTTTCCCAACAATTTTTGCTGCTTTTCATGAATGCAGACACTGCTTTGATGTGATGGACTTTCTCGGGCAAAGGAGAGAGTGTGTGTGTGGCAGTCCTGCACTCTAGGAGCTGGGGACTGTCTGCTGCAGAGCAGGTTTGACCCAGCACCCCTGACGCTGCTGTCAGCAGCCCTACGCAGTGTTTGCATCCCTGGCAGTTTTTCCTTTTCCTTGAGGCAGAGATAGAAGCAGCCCCAGGGTCTTAGCTGCCTGGATCACAGAATGCCTGTATCTGCTGTACTCTGGAAGGTCCTCGGACTTAAATGTAGGGCCGTCCCATGTAGCTGCACTGCATCTCAGCGCCCCCACCCGGCCCTCCCTGGCAGTATTTCTTTACTTTTTTTGCGGGGGAGAGCTTTTTGCTATAGGGCGCGTGCGCTCGCCAGATAGACAGAGAGACAGAAAGTGAGAAATCACCTCCCCCCCAGGGGGGATGGCCACGCCGCAATCCCTTCTCCTCTGTTCTCCTCCTGGGATCTTGGGCACGCATGCACACGTGCCTGGCGTGAGTTTAAGCCACCGGGTCTGGGACTCAAACCACGGTCGACTACGTAGGAGTCCAGCAACATAGCTATTACACTAACTGCTGGTCCCTCTGGCAGTATTTCTATGCTAGTCTCACTGTGTTTTCCAGGAGGCAGGTACAAAGACATTTCAGACTCAGAGGTTTACTTGACACCTCTTGGCTGGTGTGCGTTGGAGGCCACAGATCTGGTGTGAGGCGCCAGGCTAGGACTAGTTCTGTCTTTCCGAGAGCTTTGTGATGTCAGGACTAAATCCAGGACCCTGGGAGTGCCGGGCTGTGCTGAGCCAGGGGCTGGGAGGTCTCCCGTGGAGCTGGAGAAGGCTTGCCTGCCACGCGTTGGCTGGCCAGAGGGAGGGACTGGGAAGTTAATGGTATGCTTTTAACCACAGAGGAAAGAACTGAAAGGTGAGGCCAGCTCTTCCAACCCCACGACGCCCATCAGGGTCCCCGACTGCCCTGTCCCAGCCTCGCTGCTGGAGGAGCTGCTGAAGCCTCCACCTGCTGTGAGCAAGGAGCCCCTCCGGAACCTGAACAGCTGTCTCCAGCAGCTCAAGTAGGCTCTGCGTCTGTGCCCGTCTCATTTAGGGTTTAAGACAAGTGGCATGTTTAACTTGGGGAGTCTTAACTGTTGCCGGTGTCGACTGCCCAGCAAGGCTGCTGCCGGTCGTTAACGGGGTTTCTTGCACACAGGCCTCTCGATCCATATTGTCAGGTGAGAGTTGCCTGGAATTAAGCCCTTAGAAGCTGGGAGAGCAGACCTTTTGCACCCATCAACCTGTAGGCTGAGCCTCCCTGAGGACAGAAGAGGTCAGTGTTTGCAGGACGTGGCCACCTAGGGCCTCCACGGCCAGCAGCAGGATGTCTGTTGTAATGGGTTCCCACACAGCGACTTCAGTTCTGGGTCTTCTGCATATCCCCAGTGGAAGCCAGCTTCTCCCAAAGCAGAAGGCTGAGCTTCATGGCGCTCTGCTTGCCTCTGCACAGCAGAGACAAGTGCTGAGAGCGCGATGCCCTACGGCCTCAGCTCTGCTGTCCCCGATGGAGACCTGTGGGTTTCTGAAGTCACAGGCTGCCAGGCAGGTCAAGCTTATTCTAAATGAGGCAGGGTGGCAGGGTCTGCCTGCTCCCATGTGACCTCGGCCTTCTCTTCCCTCCCTAGACAGGAGATGGACAGCCTGCAGCGCCAGATGGAGGAGCACACCATCACCGTGCACGAGTCCCTGTCCTCCTGGACTCCAGCAGGAGGCTGCCTGGCCGAGCAGGCAGCTGCCATTCCTACCCCTGTGCAAGGTCCTGTGGACTCCAGGGCACCACCATGTGGCCAAGTCGAAGTGGGGCCTGCAGGGGCTGCTGAGGACAGTGACTGCCACAGCCTGCTCCCGAAGGAGGGAGACACTTAATATTACTCATTTGATTATGTGCTCTGTTTTTTTCCTTAAAAGATAAAAGTTAAGTTTTGCTTTTGCCTTTAACAAGGAGTAAAATTACAGAACGAGAGCAAAATGGTCATCTGAAGATCATAATTAGCTTTTCCCATGAATGGACCAAATCTTAGAAACCCAGTTTAGCTCTCAGTGAGGAATTTTCAAATGTGTCTCAAGGGTTCCCTGCAGAAGCAAGTTCTCCTCAGTGACGACAGACACTGTTCCTCCTGGGTCCTTCATGTGGAGTGTGGAGGCAGTTCAGACAGGCCAGCGCCAGAGGGAAGGCCCCTGTGGTCCCGAGGCGCCTCCTGTGGGTCGTGCTGGGAACAGTCGCTGGCGGGAGCTGTGCCCAACCAGGTCCATGGTGCAGCTTCCCACTTTCCAGTCTGACTCAGAAAGAGCTTTACTTTCCTACAGAAAGAGTTTTATTTGCACCTTTGGCTTTTTCTTTTCAATAGCCATCCCACCGTAGGATATGTATATAAATGCTGAAAAGCAGAATCTAATCTTTTGAAAGTATATGCTCCTATTATTTAAGAATGATCTAATTGTCCTTTTATTGATTGCCTTTTGAAAATTTGCTGTCAGGAAGTAGTGTACATGTAGGATTTAGGGATGTCAAGTCAGAAATTACATTTTAAGGAACATAATTATTTAATTTCCAAAACCAAATGTTCTTTTTTTAAGAGAGGTTTTTGTTATAGGGCATGTGCACTTGCCAGAGACAGAGAGACAGAAAACGAGAAATCACCTGCCGGAGGGATGGCCACACTGGAATTCCTTCTCCATTCACCTCTTGGAATCTTGGGCATGCACACACACGAGCTCGGCATGAGTTTTAAGCCGCTGGGTCCAGGGCTCGAACTACATGGGAGTCCAGCAATGTAGCCATTACACCATCTGTTGGTCCCCAAAACTAAATTTTCTAACACAGAAGTGGTTCTCCATTGTTGTGGTTTTACTTCTCTCTGAGGGTCTGTTTCCTGCGTGGTCACTTGATCAGTGTACAGTGCCGTCCTGACGGAACATCGGCCCTGTCGTCAGACCCAGCTTTGCTATTGCTGGTCATGTGTCTGACCTGGTGCCCACCAAAAGGCACAAGGACACTGAGGCTCCAGATGCTTGCCTGAATCGTGGGGGGCTCAAGAAAAAGCCAAAGCAGGATAGGAAGGAATGCAGAGAAGGCAGTGACAGTGGTGGTGAGTGGGCAGGGCCGCCCTGTGGGGACTTCTGCTTTCCCACTTGAGCCCAGCCCATGCTGATCTCACGGCAGGTAGCAAGGCTTATTCCTAGCCTCACACTTCTGCGTTCTGAGTAAAAGTGTGTGCTAGGGCCTTTCAGAGTACCTGTGTCAGCGCAGTTATCAAGAAATCCTAAGTCCTTCATGGTTGCACTGGGGTGTGGAGGCAGTCTGGAAGATAGGCCTCACCTTGAGGGCGGCCAGTGTGGTTCCAAGGTGCCTGAGACAGGCGTCCTATTTAAAATCAGCACAATCTATCAGGTTTCTGTCTCCATCCCAAAGTACTGAAACACTGCAGACCCCAATTGACCAGAGAGGGAGGTCCTCCTCCCAGTTTGCTAAGAAAATCCAAGATAATATTTATTGTTAGGAGGAAGGGGGTGGGTCTGTGTAGGCTCCTGCACAGACATGCTGATCTGGAATGAAGCTCTGAGTGCACAGATCGGTTCAGGTATGCTCTTGATATACTACTTGTGTCTATTCTGTGCAGAAAGCAGTCTATTTTTAAACTGTTTTCTTGCAGTACACCATAAGAGGGTTAGTAAGGAAAGAGTAGCATTAACTACAAAGATGTACTACTCCTTAGCAAGTGTCGGAACTTCTAGAATACATATTAAGACATCATTTGTACAAGGGAATCTTGATACTTGAAAACTTCCGTATAAATACATCCTACTTTCTACCTAAAGTTGGAAATCATTTTTGACTAAGTAGTTTTTCTACCATTAGAAAAATGGTAACTTATGTCCTAATTTATTTGGCTGTGTTATCTTTTAGTTTTAAAACCAAGAGGTAATGCTTAGATTTACTCTGGCAGAACTTTCCCACTCCTTGGTCTTCAAGTGAATGATGTTCACTGTTTTTTTTTTTTTTTCCTCTTAGGAAAGGAAAAATTGATTAATATATTCAAGTGAAAACAGATCTCTGTTCCTTCTTTTGTCTCGCTGGCCTGTGTGCGCGTGTCTGCATGTGCGTGTGTGCGCGTGCCCCTCAGAGACAGCGTCTGTGGTCGGCCTGTGTGCTTCGCCTCTGGCCCAGTGAAGGGCCTGTGCGCGTCTGCGTGTGCATGTGTGCGCGTCCCTCAGAGACACCATCTGTAGTCGGCCTGTGTGCTTCTCCATCATTGCTGCCTCTGGCCCAGTGAAGGGCCTGTGCGCGTCTGCGTGTGCGCGTCCCTCAGAGACACCATCTGTGGTCGGCCTGTGTGCTTCTCCATCATTGCTGCCTCTGGCCCAGTGAAGGGCCTGTGCGCGTCTGCGTGTGCGTGTGCGCATCCCTCAGAGACACCATCTGTGGTCGGCCTGTGTGCTTCTCCATCATTGCTGCCTCTGGCCCAGTGAAGGGCCTGTGCGCGTCTGCGTGTGCGTGTGCGCGTCCCTCAGAGACACCATCTGTGGTCGGCCTGTGTGCTTCTCCATCATTGCTGCCTCTGGCCCAGTGAAGGGCCTGCTGCCTGTTCCCACCTGCAGCCAGTATTGTTTCCTCCCTGTCCACACACAAACCACGTCCTGGAGCCGAGGCCACTGGCTTCCCGAAGAAGTCACCTTGGAGGAAGTTCCATTTCAAATTGCCTGCTTTGGGTTGTTGTGTCTTTCTATCTTCAGAGTCTCTATCAGCACTCTACCTCCCAGGGCTAGATT